>JASPKZ010007145.1:0-19889 GCA_030220185.1 Diploptera punctata | reverse complement strand
TAGGGGGAAAGGAGGTTTTGATGCAAACATTTATCTACCGCCCCCACAAATATAAATTGTATATGAACTTCCCAGCTTTTTTCCAAAATAAATGAAACAATTGAATTAGTTTCTCAACACATATATTTTTAAGTCGGAAATATTTCTTGTACTCAATTGGATAAAAAAAAAACAATTTAACTTAGTGACTATTTAACGCTGCCCCATGGGATCAATGACCAATCACTTTCAAGAATTTTGTTTACACAATACATTGTGTTTCAGCTCGATATTACTACTTCTTTCATCATATGAAAGATAGCGCCTCCTTTTTAATAATTATGGACAGGTTATAACATGATTTGCAGTACTGACTCTCGAACAATACAGTTGAGTATAGCAAATATTGAACAGATTCCTTCGAATTAAACATTTTGATAATTGGGTGTTCAATAATTGTGTTTTCAATACTGATTTTAAACGGCTTGTTGCTAAAAATATTAAAACCTATAACTTGGTTTAATATACAGTTGGACGTTTTTCATTTTTCTCCACTAGGCTGCATCTTACAATATAGCGATCCATTGGGCAATAAATAATATATGCTCTAGTTGCATGGATGAACAAAAGAAGCATAACAAGACTTCTAATTTGTTTTCAAACATCGCCGTTTACATTAATATAAAATATTTTAAAAAAACAATAGTTAATAATGATTTTTGAGTAAACAGTTAATTTTCATATTCGTTAAACGGCCTAACAAATGCCCTCTTGATGTCCAATCCCTGGATAAATGGAAAATCACTCGTGGCATTACTTATATAACTTTATCGCGGCTTAAGTTTCCAAAACTGCTGCCATCTGATCTCATTTCACTTTCACGGATTAAATTAACTATCACTTGAAAAAATTTTAACACTTTTCTAAATTTTTTACATATAATATTTAACATTATTACCGTTTGATATAGCAACCATTGTTTTTTTTCAGCATTTTACTTCTTTGTTTAATGCAGCCAGCATATACTCAGAATTTCAAGATTTGGCCACTATTTACACTACCATTTTTGGGCCTTTTGCATCAGATTTCATTCTTTTGCAGGCTAAATATTAAATGCGTTAGTTTAGCGTTTAGTAATATTAAGGACAAATACATTGCCTATATTAATTCTACAACCGTTGTGTATGTTGACAGCATTACGTGATTAAACTGTTATTGACTTTTATCTGCTGCGCTGCGCATATGTCTGCTCGACCTGACAATTTTTTATGCGCAGTTGATGGAACTGTATCCTTCAATTGCTTTACGTATTTGGCAATTTTAATTGGACAAATCTGCATTCCAGATGATTTGGTGGAATTATCACTATGGTTCTTGTTTTATTTTCTTTTGTATGTATAACTGGATGTTAAAAGAAGCTACTTACGTAAATAAGCACCCATCAAAACTTTAGAGGATGAAAGGGCTAAACCAGTGATATTTATAAGCTGTCAGTTTAATGTTGATGATGTAGTATTATTGGGGCGATAGCGGAGAAGATACTAAGGCCAACACGGGCACTCTACTGAGTATAATATTAAGAAATTGGGGCTGGAAGTAAACATCAATAAAACTACGATAATGTTATATATATGTTGTGTGTTATGGAAATGGACAGCTAATGACAAATAAGGGAAATTTTGAGGAAGTGGCTGCATTCAAATACAGAAGAACAATAATTACAGATAGGTATGAGGTGTACAAACCAATTAACATAGGCTCAATTCTAAAATACAAGCTATTATGCATCTTGTTGGCCTTACTTCTTCAGAAAAATTTAAACTGAAAAATGCATAAAAACTGCAATTCTCCCAGTTATATTATATGGATGTGAAGCATGAACTCTTATTTTAAGGAAAGGAAAGGAGATTACAAGTATTTGAGAATAAAGTTGTTAGAAAAATGTTTGAATATAAGAGAGAATGAACAGAAAGTGAAAACTGCACCTAAACTTACGTGAAATATTTTCTGTCCTATAGAAGAAGATTGCGCCATGCGCCCAGAGTTTATAGAACCAGCGAAAACCCACCATCGAACTACATATCGATTATCATCCTCGATTACTATCGATATCGTACTAATTTTCAAATTCTTATGCTAGACAGCAGCATGTCGCTGTGAAATTTAAATGACGAATCTTTGCAATAAATCCCCAAATCTATGTTAAAAATATATATTAATAATATTAAAATTACCAAACGTTTATTAAAAATGGGTGTACACTTACTTATCACTCCCTAACGCCGATCCAACCAGCGATAACCTAAAACTGCGATTAGAACAAATCATAGACTGAGTAATATACTCTGTGGAGAAAATAGCAGTTAGCATCACAATATAACAGTGTATTATATTGTGATTTACGTATTTAGGACAAATACTTGAAAATTGTCTAATAATGTAATAGAAGTTGTTTGAAAAAGTTTAAAAATATTAAATAATGTTAGTAAATACAGTAGAAGAGCTATAGTTTACAACAAACAAACTGAAAAAATCAAGCTAAGTAAAAGTGAAGTTCAGCGAGAAGACTACATAAGACTGAACTATGTGGGTCTTTATAGAAATTAGATATTTAAGAACAGTTAAGTCTCGTAGACTGCGATGGGCAGGATATGTGCAACGAATAGGGAATGACAGATGTGCATGTGAAGCTTCTTGTAGTAAAAAGAGGGAAGTTGGTAGACCAAAAATGAGGTGGGAAAACCATGATTTGAGGGGTGTAGATTATACAGGATATCACTAGAATTCATTAGCTAAGAACAGGAAGCTAATATCCGCGCGGCCAATGAACCTACCTGTTCGATAGTTCCAGTGGGTTAGTTAGTTAAATTTTAATTAATTTATTGATATAATGTTTGCCCATTTTTAAAGCGTATCCAAAATCAAGAATATAATATTGTCACTGGTGACACTGGGTTTTCCTTTACTAATTTTCACTTAAATAAATACACAATTGTTATAAATAAAATTCTTCTGGTTCACTTTATTTACTTCTTACAATTATCACTAAATCTTTAATAACGATTTTGTTTCTCAACTATTAATTTTATAAAGTTTTACCAGATAATCACTTATAACACAGTTGGAGACACAATCGTTCCTCACAGTTACACGCACAATTTAACTTCTCCAACACAAAACTGGGGGACTTTGCGTCCTCACCACATATTTATAGGCGAGTAGACGGAAATTCCAGGTCCATGAACGATATCTTTCGACATGGAACCCTCTCGTCTTCCGATGTTCTGGAATGGGGAATAGATGTTCATAAAACTCTCTAGCTCATTAGACTAGAAATATCGGTGGACCCGGACTCCCGATTGGCTACTCACCATCCAATCCACCAATGCTAGGTTTCTCTTGTCGGCCCGCGCAGTTTGAACGACGCTGCTAGAACTCGTCACAATGCCCTCTTCTTAGAGCTGGATCGTCTCGATCAGTTCCCTTGTTATGGAGCCAGTCGATCTGGGTGATTCATAACCGTTCCTCTTCCGTGCTGGCGTTTCATCTTGCAGACCACCTCCGTTGATTCTTCTCCATGACCATACCACCCTCTACGGTCCATCCCTGGGGACGCTGGAGTTTCGGTAGTATTCCACTGGTCCAGCCGGTTGCAGGGCGGACAGCCAGTCTTATGAGGCTTCCGAGGACGTGTGTGGTCATCCTTCCGGAGGTCGCTCTCTCATGGGCTTGCTGCTATCTCCTTCTGCCCATCCTGTATGCGTGGTCGCCGGGGTTGACCACGCCCACCTCTGAAGTTAGGATGGACGAAGCGATGACGAGGTTGCCCCATGACCTCCTCCATGATCTTCAATCAACTCGCCCCCTCCTTTAGGTGGATGTCGTTTGTGGGGCGGACGCCGGGGCTGCATGTTGTAATAGCTGCCGGGCTCAAAGCGATGACGACGTTAGTTAGGCGACGAGGATGGTCTCCATCTCGAACTTGCTTGCCCTCATCGCTGCTCTCGACATGGAGTAGGACCTAATTACTTCCAAGCGGAGTACTCGTTGTCTGATGTCCACAGTAGCGTCGTACATTCTCAGGGCGTCCAGGCTAAGATGACGTCCTCGGTAACTCCGGCGACGCACCCTCCCAGGACCAACTCCAGGAGGACCTCCTTCTCCACAGAAATATTGGCCCCCGCACGCGGTGCGTAGCTCAAACGTCCGTAGCGGCTTCCTCTCAGGCAACCCTTCTGCCACTTTCAGGTAGCACGATGGTCAGCGACGCTCCCGTATCTACGAGTACTCAGCAGGGCCGTCCATGAATCCATCCATCAGCAGTAAGTCCTTCTCGTCCATGTCGTTCACACGCATTCACTACGACGCGAGGAGATGATGATGACGTCGGCGTCGGTGGTTCCCTCCTCAGACCGACCATCTTTTTGTTCGCGGGCCTTAGTCTGCAATCCCGCATCATATGATCAATTCGTCGACAATTCCAGCAGGTCGGTCTTCCGTGCCTCCGACGCTCGGGTGGTGGTAAGCGTCGGTCTTCGGCGTCGATTGTAGTCAGTCTCTCACTCGTTGCGACGCCTCCCTATCGAGGTTAGCGTGTGGTTTCCTTTGCCGCATTCCGTGCTCCATTAATGGCCTGATGTTCCGCCAGCAGCAGGTGTTGTTTTAATTTGACGGTCTTTCAGACCGCAGACGAAGCGGATGCCGCCTCTACTTCGATGAACACTTCTGGGAGTCCGCTCAGGGCCTTGTGGGCTAGTTGTTCAATGGCCATGGTGTATTCGTGCAGTGACTCCCCGACGCGCTGGACACGGGCTTTCAGCTGGGCGCAGTAGACTGCACTGAGGTGATGATTGTCGTAACGGTTGTCTAATGCGTCCAATATGTCCTCCGGCGCCAACATTCTCCTGGAAGGCTTCTTAGAATTTCTTTGCAGCAGATCCTTGTAAGGAGGCGAATTAATTGGGTCGTCCTTTCTTCCGTTGTCCAACCATTGTGTGCTGAGATGGTGTTTTAAATTGCCGTTTACATATGTCCCATGATGTGGAACCATCGAACTTGGGACTCTTAATTTGATGTCGACCTGGGACGTCAGTCGGTTTGTCGAACTTCAGTCCTTATCGTAGAGACCACTATGGAAGTTTTCCATTGCACGTTGATCAAGTTTTTCTTCCCAATGTTCTTTCATGCGACGAAATTCTCCATCAATTTTATGTAAATTGTCTTCTTGTTCATTTACCCTTTGTTCAATACTAGAAACCTCTGTTTTTATTTCCCGTGTTACTAAATTAAAGTTTTCTTTAAATTGTTAAATTTTTGCATGTAGGTTCTCATTGTGGGTTAGTAATTCTCCTTTACATTCATCATTTTGTGAATTGATCTGGGGTTATTAGCTCCTTCCTAGTTTTGCTGGTTACATGATTCAATCTGTGCTTTGATCTGTTTTGTATTTCTGTGTTAGATGCTTAAATTTGTTTCTTTATTTCTTCTTTTGTATCTCCATTTTGCTTTTGCATATGTTGTAATAATTCTCTTAAAGCATTTCTTGAACGTTTTCCATTTTTATTTTAAATTACTTTACTGATGTAGTTCTACTTATCATCGATTATATGGCCATCCTTCCGATGATGCGGCGCACATGCTTTACCGACTTATCCGACGTTATCGGCGGGTATGTAATCTCACCTATGAACACCAAGATGATGGCACTCGGTTTTCCTGTTACTTATTTTCACCTAAATAAATACACAATTGTTATATAAAATTCTTCTTTTCACTTTATTTACCTTCTTACAATTATCACTATATCTTTAATAACGATTTTGTTTCACAACTATTATTTTTATAAAGTTTATCATTATAATTCATTTCTAACACACAATCCTTCCTCACAGTTCTTGCACGCACAATTTAACTTCTCGCCGTCTTGTGTAAGACTGTCTGCTTTTTCTTGGTCACCACATATTTATAGGCGAGTAGACCGGAAATTTCCAGGTCCATGAATGAGGATGTTTCGACATGGAACCCTCTCGTCGTCCGATGTTTTCTCGAATGGAGGAATATATGGTTCATAAAATTCTCCAGCTCATTGAGACTAGAAATATCTGTGGACTCGGACTCGCGCGATTGGCTATTTACCAATCCAGTCCACCAATGCGAGGTTCCTCTCGTCGGCCCGCGCAAGTTCCTACTACCGCAGCGTCACAATATACATCGTATACAAAATATTATAATTTAATAAAAAAAGTAGGAAATATTTGTATCCTCATTATTTGTACATTCGTTAATTAAATGAGCAGAACTTGCTCTGCTTATTAAAAACACAAAGTGGAGGTTAAAGTTCACATCTTTTCTGAATAAAATGTCATCTCGATTGTCAGCTCTTGCAGAAGGCAGTCTTTGTCGTCTGGTACTCATTTCCGTTAGGGCTAAATTATGATGTCACCAGAAAATGTAGACGAATAGCATTTACATAACAATGCCTCGTGTAAGTTTCCTGGATGATTGTTTACTATTTTTATGGAGTTTTTCGTCACCCGTAAGACAAATGAGAGGAAACTTAGGGGCCCAAGCGGTCCCCGATCATTCTTATTAGTCATGTTTATAGTGTGAATGTGTGTGTTGAATGTTGTGTTGTCTCGGAAGAAGCCGTGACATAGAGCTGATGCAGGCCTCCATATCCTTGTGTGGTCCTTAGTTAAATCCCTCTCCCGACAGTTCGTGAGACTGTGAGACCCGGGTGGCGTGTCACATGTTAAACTGCGTTAGTGGAATGAGAGAAAACATAATAGTTTTCTTGAAACTGGGTTTAAATCTCGTAGCTATGGATTGGGTACATTACCAGGTTGTCTTTTGTGACATTTCAGACTTTGTCTCCTGGCATGGGCGAAATTATAATCCGATTCTTACACTGGGGTAAATGGATGGCTGAGTTACGTTGCCTCGACGAGTGATAAATGATAATGAAGCGCCCAGGAGAGTCTTTGACCTAAACTTAACCTAAATTCCAGACCATGGAGAACCTCAAGAATTAAGGAAAAAATAGTATGGTCTGACCGGGAATCGAACCTGGGGCTTTCATGAACTACAGTAAGAAAACGCTGACCATTAGCCCAAGAATCTTGTCATTTATTCGTTCCTAAATATCAACTATATTTAGATCCAGCAGTTATGTAAGAATTTTTGTAGGTCTATATACAGAAGAAAAAGTAGTTTTTCTGATGCTTTGTATTTTGTATTATATATTTAATGATATCATGAAATGGTGAATATGATGAAAAGGGTCCTGGTATTTAATTCTAATCAAGAATTTGCTTCGATGTCTGAGGTAAACCAAGAAAATAAATCAACCAGATTAATCGGCACGGGAATTTAACTCGTAACTTCCCGAACGTTAATCCTTGAAGCAACATTCTCCATTTTACAATTTATTATAATTCTTAAACTGTGACGTAATAATGTAAAATTAAACACCTAATCAGCTCCATTTTAATGAACTCGATGAATAAAAAATGGTTTCTCCTAGGTTTTACATTTATATTGTGCTCTTAGTTCCTTCTTTCGTCAAACGCGGCGCGAGTTTTACTATTGTAGGTATCTCTGTTACTGCGACATGTTATAAGCTTTGAAGTATAATTGAGACAGAAGTGACCTGCTCGCCATTTTTTTAGTTTATCCGCGTTAATGTCGACCAGTTTTTAATGTGTATAATTTAATTGAAGTGACTTGTATGAACATTTATGAATTTTGAAAATATTTGTTTTTGAATATATTAAATTTGTGTATAAATGTGAGATAGTTAAAGAGAAATAGGAAGAATGCAACTGTTTTCGTCCACTAGCATAGCAGCAGTTATTGGTAAGTCAGTAAATCCACCATATTCTTACTCCGGTGCGCGATTCTTCCTATTTTGTATTTTTAAATCCTGTAATTTTATAGAATTATTCGCATACTATTCCTTACAATACTTACCAGTATTTCTAGAGGTTAAGTGAGAATGTTCGATATTGCATTTGAGAACACAAAAAGAGACTAGGCTCATGGTATTTTGTGGTCAGAGATCCTGTCTACAGATTAAGAGATATAGGTTCGATTTCCTCTCATATCGCAAGATTTTTTCTCTTAGGGAATTATTTATGTACTCGCCAATTGACTGACTGTTTTATCGTCATTTATCACTATCATGTCGTCGGAATTACGTAATCTGTCTTCCAGGTGTCCCAACCTTAGAAGTGGATAGAATATAACCAATATCAGAAGAGAATGCCAGAAACAACGTAAGATAACCTGGTGAGATTTATAAAAAGGAAGATCGGGCATATGTGTAAGCGATATAAGTAGGGAAAGAAGTGGCATAATGGTGAAAGATTGTATACAATTAACCATCAGTTTCATAATCGCAAAATGTGGGTGCATTTATAAACAAAAGAGTACATTTACGAAGCTGTCGCTCTGTATAAATATCGAATCTTCGCTAACTTCTAGCCATATTTTGTGTTAATGACGTATGAATAGTAACAGTATTTAGTCAATGTAGACTATCGTTTATCTTTGTGAAATGATCAAAAAGATTGTAAACAAACTTCGTGAATTACGTTAAATTAGTTTGATGTGTCATCCGACATGACGGAACACAAATTAATTGTTTCCCATATTACGTGCTGTAAATACGTCATTTTCATACCTAGATCCTCCCCCCAAAGCTGTGTAAATAAGAAAATAAACTATTATTAATCATTTTCTCGGAGGATATTTTTATAAAAATACCTATACGATTCTTAACCATTGACTTGTCTTGTTAAACATTATTTTATATTAAGATTTCGGGTAATCTGTAACACCGTGAATATTCTTCCGCTAGAGGCTATTGGCCAACATATTTACTCACATTGTGGGCATATTAGTGTTAGATGTGAAAAAATGGGCGAGTGTGTTCACCATATTAGTTTAGCGTTCACTTAGTAATATGTTCTGTGTATTGATTAATACACAGTTTAAATTGAAAATATGATGATTTTAGGTTACTTTGAGCTCAAGTTGTCACTTTATTTACAGCATTTTCACATTTTTTTTAAAAGTCAACACATATAGTTCTCTCAGATAATTATTCACATAATGCGACAATAAATTGTTTTTTTTTTTAGTTTTTTTTTCACATTAATTTAAGTTGCTGGCATAGAATCCCCTCGTATTTTAGTGCTAACACAAAGTAAAAAATTTTTGTTTATCATTATTTCACTAGAAACGGAGATATTAAACATAGAGAAAGAAATAAAGAGGGTTTCTATACCACCATGCCACATATAACTTATAAATAAAAATAAAAATCAGGAAACACACAATTTATTATGAATAACCTGAGAGAAAGGTGGCGTCAGGAATTTTAAACTGACCCAAACCTTCTGGCGGCACTATGGCCCTGGGGTCGACTCAGCCTTTAACTGAAATGAGTACCAGACGCTTGTTCTGGGTAAAGGCGACCGTCACGCAGGGCTGACAACCCAGCTGACATCAAGTGCCGATTGTCAAGAAAAAGTGGGAGCCTTAACCTCCTACTACCCCAAGGGCCTCCTGAGGCCTGTAGTGGGATCACTTTACCTTTTAAACCTGAGAGAAATATATATGTTAATTTTTATAAAAAAATAAATGAAATGAAGTGAGAATTTGAGCTGAAACGAAGATAAAATCCCCATATTTACAATGTAAAACATATATTAGTCATTGCTCAGACAGTGTAGCCAACATAGCACAAAACCCCGCCAACAAACAAATGAATTGATGTACTGACTCGCCCTAACTTTGCCACTAGTGTAGTGGTGGGAGAAAAACATTAACTATGATTTGAGGGAAATAGATTATACAGAGGATGATTGGAAAACATTGGCTCAGGATAGGGATATACGGAGAGCTTATGTCCGCGCGGCGATGAACCTACGGGTTCGATAGTGCCAGTGAGTAAGTAGTTAGTTAATTGTTACTATATGTAGTGTGATATAAATCCAGAGGTCCGGCTTCAAGTCCCGTCCGAGCATTTATTTTACTTATCATGTCATTTTATGCTTGCATTGCTAAAAGTCAAAAATTTAATTATAACACACATGTGTTAATATATAAAAATTACGTGTCACATTGTTTGTCCGCGACAGAATCCTAAACTACTGAACCGATTTTAATAAAATTTTGCACACTGTGTGCAGTTTGATCCAACTTGAGACTTAGGGTAATTTATAACTAAATTTATAATCGCATTATTTTTTTATTGCAAATTATTTGTTTATTATTTAACAGAGAGTTATAATTATCTGTGAGTTCCATACGATTCTAACAGATGGCGGTGTAATTATCTGTGAGTTCCATACGATTCTAATAGATGGCGGTGTAAGGAAATTGGTTTATTATTTAACAAAGAGAGATCCAGATGGCTGTGCTTTTTGTTGCAACCGCGAATTTCAATTGAATTACAAATATTGATTATTTCATAATTTATGTGTGTTCAGTGTTTATTTTATTTTCTATCTATCTATCTTTGGGTTTTTACAGCTGCTGCCGTCTTCCCGTGCCAAACCTCCAAAGCCTGCGGTCTTGGGCATCTTCGATGCTTAGCCCTCTAGCTTGCATTACTGTCTTCATGTTTTCCTTCCATGTTAACCTTGGTCTTCCTCTTTTCTTCTTTCTGTTAGGATGCCATTCATATAGTTGCTTCGGCCATCGCTCATCTTCCATTCTTAAAAACATGTCCTAACCACTTTAATTCCTTTCCTCCTCAATTCTTTCAATTATGCTTTCTTCTGCTTCCATTTTGTTTCTAATTTCCTTATTTGTGACACATTCTAATTTAGACTTTCTGGCACTTCTTCGTAAATAATCCATTTCTAGAGCTATTAGTCTATTCTTGTAGTACTATTGATTGTCCATACCTCACTTCCGTACATTGCAACAGATTCCACCAATGTTTTACCAATATATTTTTTTGTGTCTTTCCAAATATGCTTATCCCACCATATGGAATTTAATGATGATATTATTTTGCTACTCAATTCAATTCTATGTTTTATGTTCTCTTTGCCTATACCTTCGATGTTATCCATAATCATTCCCAAATATTTAGTTTGTTTCACTTGCTTTATTTGGATTCCATCTTCCAATACTAAGTTTTCTCTTTCATTGCTATTTATTGCCAGATATTCTGTTTTTTGTAAATTTACTGTGAGACCCCATGATTCATATGTGCTTTTCAACCTTTTTATCATGAATTCCATATCAAAATTGTCTTGTGCTAAAACCAGTTGATCATCGGCAAATTGTAATGTCAGCAAAAATCTATTGCCTATTGGGATCCCCATACCTTTGCAGCTTTGTTTCCATTTCGTTAATATAAATTCTACATAAATATTAAATAAAATTGGTGATAGACTGCACCCTTGTTTCAATCCCTTTGAGGGTGTTTATAGGATTAGACATTATATTTCCCATTTTAACATAAGCGGAGTTATCTTTATAGGTTTGTTTAATAATTTCTATTAGGTTTCTGTCAATATTGTATTTCTCCAATACTTCCCATAATTTGTTCCTCGGAATTGAGTCATAAGCTTTCTCTAAATCTATCATTGTCAAATGGGTTTCTTCTCCAACTGCAGTCCGTTTTTCAATTAACTGTTGTATTGCAAATATATTGTCAACACATGACCTTCCTGGTCTGAATCCATTTTGATCTTCTCCTAATTTGTCTTTAACATCGTTTTGTAACTTTGTTTTTTAATAACTTCGTAAATATTCTATATAATGTGTTATTTATACTTAGTCCTCTGTAGTTTTTTGCGTCTCTTCTATCGCCCTTCTTGTATATTGGTACTATGTAGCTTATTTTCCATTCATCAGGAATCTTCTGTATTGCAATGCACTTATTATACAAGTCCCTCAATCTACCTATTAAATTTTTTTTTTTTGGGCCATATTTAATTAACTCATTTGGTATGTTTCCTGGCCCTGGTGCCTTTTTATTCTTTAGGGTTTTTTGAATTTCTAATTCTATATCTATTGTATCAAATTCCAGGGCGTTCATTTCTATGGATGGATTTTCTGTTGTTTCCATAAACTCATTTCTAGTTTTCTGACAGTAAAGCTTTGTAATGTTTTTCTGCGTCCTGATTTTTGCTAACAAATTTATCTTGCTGGGTCCTTGGTTGGTTTTCAGTGTTTTTAGAAATCTCCATACTTCTGATGATTGTGATCCTCCTATATAACTTTCTATTTCGAAATGGCATTTGCTTTTTTTCATAATTTGTTTTTTTCTTCTATCACTTTCCTTTTAACTTCGGCGTTTGTTCTCTTGTATTCTATCCAATTTTCTGTTGTTTTATATTGCCAACCATTCTAAGTAGCATTTTTCTTCTTTTTGGTTAATTCTTCAATATCATCATTCCACCAATCTTGGGTATTTTGTTTTTTATTTATTGTGCCTAATGCTTCTTTTGCTGCCGAATGTATTATTTCCTTTAATTGATTATATTCTTCTTCTATGTCTTCCTTGTAATCCAAATTCTCAATTTTAATCCTCAGTCTTTCTTTATATAAGTTTTTGATACTATCCTGATTAAATAAATACAGTTTAAATTTTTCTTCTGCTTCGGTTTGCATTGTTGATTCCCTTGCTTCATCATGCACTTTTTTCCCTGTAGGGGAATTTGGGGATGATCTGTGCTGTGAGTAGATAGTGGTCAGAACCACAATTTGCTCCTCTTTTAACCCTTGAGTCCTTAATAAATAAGGAAGTATTTTGCTTTACAATTATGTAGTCTATTATTGATTTCTGATTGAGACTAGGTCGTTCCCAAAGTAAATTTATGAATATCCTTATGGTCGAAAAATGTGTTTACTATCTTTAATTTATGTTGTTTGCACATCTCTATGATTCTATTTCCATTATCGTTGACTTCTTGTTCCCCATATTTTCCTACTGCTTCATCATTGTTTCTTCTACCCACTTTCCCATTTAAATCTCCCATTAGTATTAATTCTTCATTACTTCGTATTTTCTCTATTGTTCCACTAATAACTGAATAGTACTTTTCTTTCTGACTCTGTGCAGCATCATCTGTTGGTGAGTAGACTGCTAAGAACACCATTGTTCTTCCCATAAGCTTCATTTTAATCTTTAGGCATCTTTCATTAATATGTTCATATTCTGTTATGTTTTTACTGTATTTCTTTTTTACAAACATTGATACTCCTGCTTTAGCTCTTTTGATTTATTTACACCTGACCAAAAATGTATGTAGTTTCCTAAATATGAATTTCCCGATCCTTTCTTTTTTGTTTCCGTCACTGCTGCAATATCTATATTGTTCTGGAATAATTCTCCTGCTACTTCATTAATTTTTGTTTCTAATTCCTCGTACATTCCACGTGCCTATATTCAATGTCCGTTTTCGGTGCTTTGTGTCTTTCATACTTTTTTCCGTCCGGCTTTGATTGATTTGGTCTTTTTAGCATTTTTTTTTTTTTCTTAATGTGTGGGGAGCTGGCCCACAGCATAAACCCCCAACCTGGAGGACCAGGAAAATTTCTGTCTGGGATTTCCTCCCATAGCCTTTGAAGATCCCTCTTCACCGCAAGGCAGCGTTTCTCTATTTCCCTTAGAGATAGGGTTGCCTCTTCCGCCAGATCCGCCGTGATGAAGGACTCCTTCTGCGCCGACTCTGCCGTTGAGGTCTTCACCGTAACCCTGGCTAGGGGCCCTTACAGAGTACTATCAGTCGGAGCCAACTGAACCCTGGTTTTTTAACGAGGTTGTTACTCCTCCCCCTCCTCCTTTCTCATCCGGGCTTGGGACCGGCCATGGCGGAGTTTATTTTATTTTCAATATTATTAATTTCGCGTGTAAGTATTAGTTTTAAGTAATCTGGCTGAAAGGCACAACTTAATTTTAATTTTTAACGTATACCTTAGTCAAAGTAACGCATGGTCGGGACATCTAGTAAATATATATCACAGTCTACAGAATTAAAAATAGGCCCATACAATATAGGATCAAGAGTAGATAGTTTTCTTAAAAAGAAAAGGCTTTTATTTGTGATATACTGCTTGTATTGTTAGTAAAAATACGAAAGCCGTTATATCGTCAGATGTATGTACTAAGAAATTAATATTAGCTTAAATTATATATATATATATATATATATATATATATGCAATTTTTGCGTTTTCGTTAAATTAAATAAAAATGCATGTTTATATTTGTAATGAGAGATGGAACGTGCAAGTCCAGTGCTGGTGCAGTTACTCGGTGGACTGCAGTTCATTAACTTACACGATTGAAGAATATAAAGATCTATTATTAATTTATGGAGATATTTGTCGTAATTCAAGAGCGGCTAAACAAATGTATCATCTACGTTAGCCTAATAGAAATTTACCAAATCGGCGAATGTTTGTATCAATTTCTCAACGGTTATGGGAAACTGGGAGTCTCCTACCTCGTTACGAAAATCGTGGACCTCAACGACGACCAGAAACTTTAGCTATTGAAGGATACATATTGAATATTGGTGAATTCTACAGTAACTGAAGCAACTAATAACAGAAAGTAAAGTATTGGCTGTCAGTCTTTAATAATTGTACTTAAAACGTAAGGTGACTTGATGAATGACAAAGTGAGAGCAAAATAATAATATATGTGAAGTTTCAATTTTATTTCAACAAGCAATTGTGAAAGTAGTAAATCCTTCTACATTCATAGGTGACCTGTGGCGTTTAATTTTGTTATCGTATCAAATCAGTATGATCGGTGATATCAAATTCAATAACATCACAGCTTCAGCATATATATATATATATATACACACACACACACCCACACACACACACACACACACACACACAGGATGTAACAGGAACTCACCGACAAAAGGATAGGAATTGATAGGCCATGCAGAGAGGCTCATTTTTAGGTGAAGGAACATATAGTCGCAAACACGTCGTTCATGAGTTATGCGCAGATGAAAGTGTTCACCCGTAAGGGTCGGAATTGAACACAAACAATTGTACACATATCATTTTACTGAAAAATACTTATTTTTACAATAAGTGTTCAAACAGTTGACCCTGTGCCTCATTGTATGTTCGATATTCGTCGCAGCAACGATCGCCCAGCACGGCCGATCATGGCAGGATTCTTTTTGGCGTCCTCAAAAACACGTATTGTTTGAACCCTTATTGTAAAAACTTTGTCTTTTTCAATAAAATTGTATGTGTACAATTTTGTGTATTCAATTCCGACCCTTACGGGTGAACACTTTCATCTGCACATAACTCATAAACGACTTGTATGCGATTATATGTTCCTTCACAAAAAATGATCTTCTATGTGATGGCCTATCAGCCCTATGATTTCCTCGGCGAGGTCCTGTTACACTCTGGTGTGTGTGGTGTGTGTGTGTGTGTGTATGTATATATAGGCCTATAGATAGTATTACTGAATCTCCAGATATTTTTCAAACCCTATTTCGCCACAAAGGCATGTTAGGATCATATATATTCATTATTAATTAAAGGACAAAATGTTAGTTGCGACCGAAGTATCATATGTGATACCATGCATAAAACATTCTCACCTAAGAAACCCCACTTTTTCTTGAAATGTGTTATTTTAACCCTTATGAACTCATTAAAACGCGAAAATAAGATTATAATTGACAAAATCTCATTTCAGAACCACCATAAATTCCCCCACAAAAAATGTTGCGGTGCAGAATATTAAATACATGTTTGAGTTTTATGTTCTAATAAACATGAAGTAACCAACGTAACAACTAACGCCTCTGTGTGGTAGAAGAGTTAGTTACATATGAGTTAGTTGGGGATGTAGGCACCTGAAAAAATGAGATATTAACCATGTGTGGTCAGGAACAAGAAGCAAATGAAGCACTTACATTGTTCATCATTGCTATATTCCCGCATACAAACATGAATTGAAACTCACACACTGACGTGAAGCGAGTGTACGCGGGATGATACGGAAGCAGGTCAATATACTGCTGTGTCGGATAATGTACAGCTCTCACTACTTTTTAGGCTGTGATTTTAAAGAATACATATTCATTGTTTATGTTCACCTTTATTTTTATAAGACAAACAATTTTTATTTTCATATTTACCTAACAAGGAACGGAAAAAATTGCTTGCTTACTTACTTACTTACACTATCGAATCCGTAGGTTCATGGCCGCGCGGACATTAGCTCTTCATACATCCCTATCCCGAGCTAATGCTTTCCAATCATTCCCGATAATATCAACTTCCTTGAGTCATAGTTAATGTTTATTCTCTCACCTCATTCTTGGTCTACCAACTGGGCGTTTTCTCTCTGATTTTCCTACAAGAAGCTTCCATGCACGTCTTTCATTCACAATTCGTGCCACATGTCCTGCCAATCGCACCTCCACTTTGGCATGGATTCCCGTGTAGTAGTCCTCGCCCGGAGAACCGAACGGGGGACTATTTGAACCGCTGGAAAAAAAAACTGCAAATTTAAAAATGTTTACTTAATTGGTTGTGTTTGTTACTTTAAAAGCGACATAAACTTCGTTTTTCGTGTTTTCTTTAATTTGTACAATTGTGGCCGATCAATCAATATTTTTTTGTGAAAAGGTACAAATCCTATTCTCCTAATCATGGTTAGAAGCTACACCTATGATAGTAATGTGGTGCCCGAAAATAAAACAATAAATTTTTAAAGACTTGAGTTATAATTGTTCTTATTTTTAATGCAATTTTCTACGAAGTTTATCAATTTAAAATGTGCCAACTCTTTGCATGCCGTGAGGGATATTAAGTCTCAAATTTCCTAATAATGTTGGTAGCTTCCTCTGTAGAGATTTTCTGTATTTGGTACTCGACAAATTTAACGGTTAAAATGTTAAAGTACAATTAAATAATTTCCTACAATGTCCGCCAAAACCATTAACTAACTCTCAACCGATGTGCAACTAACTGCACAAGTTGTGAGCTCAACAGGACGAGACCCCAACCGTGCAAGCCAGGCGTAGCGCCATGTTAGGCAAACGGGTTCATGTGGTACACGCGTGATGAGAGGAGCGGGACGGGAGCGAGCGAGCGAGCGAGCGAGCGCGCGAGCGATGCGGAGCAAGCGAGCGGAGCGAGCGAGCGAGCGAGCGATCGAGTGAGCGAGCCGAGCGAGCGAGCGAGCGAGCGAGCGAGCGAGCGAGCGAGCGAGCTGAGCGAGCGAGCAGGAGCGAGCGAGCGAGCGAGCGAGCGAGCGTCCGAGCGAGCGGAGCGAGCGAGCGAGGGAGCGAGGAGCGAGCGGAGCGAGCGAGCGAGCGAGCGAGCGGAGCGGAGCGAGGCGAGCGAGCGAGCGAGCGAGCGAGCGAGCGAGGCGAGCGAGCGAGCAGCGAGCGAGAAGCGAGCGAGCGAGCGAGAGACGAGCGTAGCGAGCTGAGCGAGCGAGGCGCGGCGCGCGAGCGAGCGAGGAGCGAGGCGAGCGAGCGAGCGAGCGAGCGAGCGAGCGAGCGAGAGAGGCGAGCGGAGCGAGCGAGAGAGCGAGCGAGCGAGCGACGCGAGCGAGCGAGGCGAGCGAGGCGAGCGAGCGAGAAGCTAGCGAGCGAGCGGCGAGCGAGCGAGGCCGCCAGCGAGCGAGCGAGCGAGCGAGCGAGAGGGGAGAGAGCGACCGAGCGAGCGATAGCGACCGAGCGAGCGACAGACCGTATTCTACCTATCTACCTATCATTACTATCAACCGATTCTACCTACATACCTATCTACTACACTATCTATCTATCTACCTATTACCTATCTATCTATCTATCTATCTATGTAATGAATCTTTAAACGCGTTTTTCCCCACTTCAAATAATTGGATCGACTTGAAATGTTGTATACTTGTAAAGGATCCATGACAATAGAATAATTTCATATTTGTTTTCTAAAATCCTAGCCAGAATCATCAGAAAATAAAAAAGTGTCTTTGGTATTTATGTAACGGAATCTTTGAAACACGATTTTCACCCACTTAGAGACATTGGATCGACTTGAAACTTGGTATAATGTAAAGGACCCGTGACACTACAATAATTTCATATTTATTTCTAAATTCCTGGCCAGAATCAGAAAATAAAAAAAAATAAAACTGGTTATAATAGGTTACGGACTTGTCGATTTTTAGTCAATCGTTGTAAGAGCTCAGTTGGTAGAGGTGTGTGAACTAGTGGTATATAATTTAAGTAACCCGTAGGTCGCTGGTTCGAATCCGGGTGGGAAGGATTTTTGTTAGAAGAGTAATACTTTTAGCTCATACTAGAATAGTATGGAATTTAAAGATATTTACATTCATCTTATTCTGTAAAATATTACAACTAAAAAATAAAAAAAATAATAGTTTAAAAAACTAAAACAGCACGCTTAATTAGAAAACCGAACTCAAAAATGAAAAATAATTTTAATTTCCAACACGCTTGGGATAAATTTAAAGTGGTCACAACAAAAATCATCTCCAACACATATAGAATAAAACTAGAGTTATCAACAAAAATAAAATAATTTTACCATCAAAAGCGTGGGGGTGCTTTTTATGATTTTACATGTTCTTCTTAGAAACTTACTTTTACCAATATCTATCTATTATCAAATATATTAATTGATATAGAGCACCCCACGCTTTTGATGGTAAAATTATTTTCTTTTTTTGATAACTCTAGTTTTATTCTATATGTGTTGGAGATGATTTTTTTGTTGACCACTTTAAATTTTCACCAAGCGTGTTGGAAATTAAAATTATTTTTCATTTTTTAGTTCGGTTTTCTAATAAAGCGTGCTGTTTTAGTTTTTTAAAACTATTATTTATTAAAGTCATTTATAACCATTACAACTGTTTTATACGTTTCCTAACGATTATTTGAATGCATTTCTTTACAATATTGAATTAGATAGACACCATTCACGGGCTAGCAAACTGCCTCTTCCGCCTAACGGATTTTCTATCTTCCTACATTCCTTGTTCCTCTTGGCTTGCAGTTAAATGCTGCGTCTGGTAATCTTGTTACATCCATTCTTTATATATGTCTAAACCATTTGTCTCTGTATTATTTGATTTATTTTTAAATCAGTGGATACATATTTAACTCTATTCTTATATCTTCAATTCTTTATCCGATCCAATCTTGTGTTCCTCTAAGTAAGTTCGTTTTCCACGCTATGTCCAGATAGACACCATGAATATACTTGATATTGATTTTAACGAATATTCTGTGTTCCAATGCAACCAACATATGCTGATATCTTGCACCAGAAAGGTGTGAGTCTTAACTACTCAATATCCCAAGGGCTTCGTAAGGCCTGCAGTAGAATAAATTACACCACTTACAGCAATTAGCCGTGTGATATAAATTGGGATTATGTGTATTTTACCTCGAGAAACACGTGCGTGCCTTTACATTACTATTTTCATGTCATTTTATGTTTTTTTTAAACTTCATTGTTTTCGTAACTTTTACATAAATTAACCCAATCGATGATAATGATGAAGGGAAACAAACAACTTAAAAATGTATAATTTTGAAGTCTGAGAACAAATAGACGCCCAGCAATAAATAAAAAAAATATAGAGAATTGTGAAAAATGTTGATAAAATGGATATTTCAAAACAATACGTATGTAACCTAGAGTTTATAAAAAAATAAGCAACGGATGGAGAGTTGTTGGCGCGGAAATGTTCATATAATGATAATGTATAGCGTCTAAGACATTACACCTTTTCGCAGAGGCTATCGATCATGACTGGTTCGAGTCCCTTATGCGGAAGGATTTACTCACTAAATGTCGGCTAGTGTGGAACGGTGTCCACCTAGAATTGTGAGGAATATATGTACCGTGTATAACACTTTGGGAATCCGACGGTTGAC
>JASPKZ010007144.1:0-48890 GCA_030220185.1 Diploptera punctata | reverse complement strand
AGGCAGTTATTTCGGAAGTGGAGAAAGGAAAGAATGCTCTCAAACTCAGGACTCTAAGGAAACGATGACAGAAATTCAGGATGCGGATATTAATTGGTGTTTGGAAGGACTAATTCGGCTTTGGTCAAGTAGCATTTAGATGATAAATAAGTGTAGTATATGTCTTTCCGACTGATCTGAAGACGAGCGCACCCAGTCGAACCTAGGACTCTATTATAAAGAAAGGGACTAGATAAAACCCCTAGAATTAGGCAAAAATTTAGGGCGGCTAAAAATGGTAAAATCAACCGATCTAATTATGGAAATTATGTGTATATATACACCTGAAGTACTGTCAAATTGAAAGTTTTAGGGAAGATAAAAAGATGATTTAGAAACTGATATTTGTTGATGATGGCTATACAAATTGATAGGCATAAGAGCACTCTTTTCGGTTTCCAGTTTAAAATCTAGCAACGCCAAAAGATAAAACAGGGATAAAATTTGTATAGGAACGAGGTTGGCAGTTTAAAGTTTAATGCAAAATACAATTTTGGTGGTTACACCATTGAGATATGACTAACTAAAAGTAAATTTAGAGGAACTGAACGTAGGGAAATTATAAAAGTAAAGATGTACATGGTTGCTCAAGATTCGGGGTTTAGTTAAGAGGGATACTATTCTTAGTAAGAAACAAGGATTTGGTTTTGAAACCCCAGAAGGTACTATTGATTCATTTCTAAAAGTCCATATGGAATTTATTAAGAAAAAGGTAGTGCAAACCCATAGTATTTAAACAAATAAAAATAAAAAAAGAGAAAAAACAACAAAACTAAACAAAAATAACGGTAAACAAGTAAAAACCCTCAGCACAAGAAGAACGACTACGCACACGATCTAACACTACGAGCACGACTGGGCTAACTAGAAACGACGAAGGATGTTGAGTCACCTAGGACATCCCCCACACCACGAAACATAGATCAGCTGATACCAAAAACAAAAAGGAGGAAGACAGGGTCTATGCGGGTACGACTTACTACATCAGGGATAGTCATTCAACATGGGAAATGTCCACCAGTCAATATGGTGCGACATGAGAGACCAATCAAATACCTTAACCATATCAAACCGAACCTCTGATCGTCCGTGGATCATATAATAATTCCCAACCAGTATTATACAGTAAGAAAATTGGATAAAAACACAGAAATCCCATTAAACCTATCCTCCGGATAATCCATGGCTCCTAAAAGAAATTGCTGGTCTCGAGAACTTCAAAGGACAGACCGAGTATCCGGCATGGCTCTCTCCCGACCGAAGGAAGATACCATCACTGAACGTGGTCCCAGGCATCGAATTCAACCAGGGATGCTGTAAGAGATCAACATGAGCGCGGACATGCGCGGTGACAAACAAGAACTAAGTGCTCAAGTTTCTCGGTGGACGCGGCTAGTGGAAAAGCCGAGTGTTGTGAAGAAAGTGATAAGCTCTAATTAAAGTTTTAGATTTTTCTTTTTTCAGAATGACAGTGTGGAAAAGAAACAGCATTGAAGAAAACAGAACTATGGAACAGTTTGAAAAAGAAGAAGAGTAGATAAATTGTGTTTTATATATGTTTTCTTGTTTCAGGTTCGGAGTGACAAGCTAATCCATTTTCCAGATGTAATTTGAAAACCAGATAAATGTGGTCTGATAAAGTATGAGAACGTCTATGTCCCATATAGAGGAAGGGAACTGCGGTTAATTGTAAAGAGAAAATGGATTAACTTGAACACACAAATTTTTATGACTATGTTAAAATTGTTCTGTTAAAATTCCTGTTTATGAATACTATATTAGAAAGAGTTAAGTAGCCTGTAGGAACAGGAGATAGAGCAAATCTGTAGTATCAAATGTAAACAAAAACCAGATGAACTAAAAAGCTTGTGCGTAGTCTAAGTACAGAACTTCAGCGGCCCCAAAAAGGGCCTTAAAAGACCCTTTCTTTGGTTTGAGAAGGGGGGAATATGTTATGAATACATAGTCCTTTATATAGATTTTTTATTGTTTTATAGATTATTTAAAATTATTCAAGCAAAGTCTTTTGAAATAGAGTTTAGACATGATATAGTTCAGAGCAAAGTTTTGCTTAAGCTAACTGTAAACATCCCTACATTTAGTTCATTAGAATGTTAGTGAGTACAGTTAGGGTGACTTCAGGTCATTTTGAGTATATAACACTTGAGAAGTGAGGGTCTCGTGTCTGTCTGTGTGTGTAAACGGCTGAAGGGTAAGTCACCGACCATTTTTCTTAATATGTAGTCCATACTTTTATATTTTGAATCAAGTACAATTTACCCATTGGAGACACGTTTAAAGCGCCTAGCATGTTCACTGGGAACCCATTTAAATCTCCTCACCGCTAATCCGGCTGCGCTGGACTTTAGATCAGAATACAAAATACACATACTGTGTTCTATCACTTGTGTTTTCAGATATTTTGTTTACCCCTGAATTTCTTTTACTTTTACGAATAGCAAAGGAATGTGGCCTACCTGCTACCCTCTGTTGTGCATGTAAACCGTTATGTTTTGTTATTTTCAAGGCTGTGAAAGTTGACAAACATTTCAAAAGCCATCTTTTTGTAACAGTTCTCGGACATTGCCTTGGAAGTAAACACAAATCATATGTTCAAACAAGACCGAAAAAAATAACTAACGAAATATAATACTGTACATAATAAAAATAAATATAAATAAATATATGAAATATAAATAAGCATAGACCTATACATTATAAAATCAGGAAAAGTTCTTCGTATATTCTTTAATTATCTTAGTTATTATCGACCTGTAAATTATAAAATACTATAGATAAAAACTGGACGAAACTGACCTAATATTTCTACCATCAGTAGCATGCACGGTTACGTTGTCACTGTATATTATTTCATCGTTCGAATCTTCGTTCCATTATAATTCACTACAATCACTGTCACTTAACATTTCATCCACTACTACACTTAGTTTCTAAATAGCAATAAGATCTCTCCTATTTACGGACATATTGCAAAAAAAAATTTACAACAATGAATTTTACAATAAACACTGAATTTATATTCACTTATATTTTACCGTAATGAATGCCTACAGCTATAGTCTACTATTCTATAAATAATAACTAAAATAAACTATACAATACACTAGGCCTATACATATTTACTTTACATAAATAAACAACAAATTTTACTGACGGTGAATCGAAAATTTAAACCACTAAAAAAAACCTAACTTCTTACAGTGGGGTTATAACACAACAACGAGTCTAGGTCGTGGAGGAGCTCTTTGGACTTTCTACTGCTCACGAGGGAGACTCGTTAAAAGTCTCCAGTTAACATTTTCGATACTCTATTTTAGAAAGGGGATGAAACATTCTTAATCATGTAGATTAGTTAGATTTATAACTTCCACAACTCCCACTCTCTCAAACCCCAGAAAGTACTGTTGTTTTTAATATAGGCTTAGATTAGATTTAGGGCTAGAATACTAAGGGTTTCTAATTATTTATACTTTAGTAATAAAATAGTTTAAATTAAGACTCCATTTGTTCATTTCAAATAATGTATACTGTACATCCTCATACTAACCCTTGGCTAGATAAACGCTACCAGATTTTCCAAGTCCCGAAGGTCCTTTAAGCCTAAGAAATCCAGGTGGGATCATAACATCCATTACCAATAAAAATGCGTTAATATCTAATTTCATTATAGGGTAAGTACTGAATACTGCATCGCTTCATACAGAGAATTTTAGGAGAGATCGTTGTGGTCTAGAGAAGAGAGCTTGTTTCCCGTGCATGAGGTCGCGTGTTCGATCCTGTTGACATGCTTTTTTTCTCTCTCTCGCCCTTATTTCAATTAATTTTCTTTCTTTTGTTTAATTTATTTTGCTTTGTTTTATTTCCAGAATTTACCGCACTACTTACTCCGAATTGTTTTCCGTTGCACGAACACAACGACATAGAACGAATTTATTTTCTCAAATAGTTGTATACTTGTGAACCAAATAGATGTTCTCTGATCATGCGCAGTGGCTTCGTACCGAGACTTGGAAAATTATATGTGCGCCATCAATTATTCCAAAGGCTGTACATTTAAAAAGGGCATACAATTTAATTAAGAGGGAGAAGTTATATAGTATCTTGCTGGAGTTCGGAATTCATAAAAAGTTAGACTTATTCGAATGTGTCTAAATGCCAAAAAGTATAGGATGCGTGTAGGAAAACTGTTTTTGGATACTTTTGAAATTCACAATGGGTTAAATCAAGAAGAATTATCTCCTCTACTATTCAATTTTGAACTAGAGCATGCCATCAAATCTTTAGAGGGCGAAGAAGTCCTGCAACTCGATGGTATTATTAAGCTGTTAGTTATGCCGATGACGTAGTGCTATTGGGCGATAACAAAGAGGTACTATGGACGGCCAAAATGCATACACTATTTAGTAAATTGGGACTGGAAGTTAACATGAATGAAACATAATATATGCTCACACAAAATATATGATGGAAATGAACAGATAAAGACAAATGATGGAAATTTGAGAGGGTGGCTGAAATCAAATACCTAGGAACAATTATTACAAATTGGACTGGGACCAGCCTCATGGGCTAGTAGTCAGCGTTTCTGACTACAGTTTATGAGGTCCGAGGTTCGATTTTCGGTCAAACCATACGAATTTTTCCTTAAAGGGTATTATTCCTTTGGTCGTCCAAGGTCTTGAATTTAGGTTAAGTTTGGGTTAAGAACTCTCCTGGCACTTCATTATCATTTATCACACATCATATTATTGGGGTAACGTAACTCCGCCTTCTAGACCTTCAGAAGTGGGTTACAATTACGCCAATGCCAGGAGAGAAACCGGAATGTCGAAAGACAAACCTGGGGCATTTGAAAAAAAAAAATTACAAATTGGACTGGGACCAGCCTCATGGGCTAGTAGTCAGCGTTTCTGACTACAGTTTATGAGGTCCGAGGTTCGATTTTCGGTCAAACCATACGAATTTTTCCTTAAAGGGAATTATTCCTTTGGTCGTCCAAGGTCTTGAATTTAGGTTAAGTTTGGGTTAAGAACTCTCCTGGCACTTCATTATCATTTATCACACATCATATTATTGGGGTAACGTAACTCCGCCTTCTAGACCTTCAGAAGTGGGTTACAATTACGCCAATGCCAGGAGAGAAACCGGAATGTCGAAAGACAAACCTGGGGCATTTGAAAAAAAAATTACAAATTGGACTGGGACCAGCCTCATGGGCTAGTAGTCAGCGTTTCTGACTACAGTTTATGAGGTCCGAGGTTCGATTTTCGGTCAACCCATACGAATTTTTCCTTAAAGGGGATTATTCTTTTGGTCGTCCAAGGTCTGGAATTTATGTTAAGTTTGGGTTAAGAACTCTCCTGGTACTTCATTATCATTTATCACACATCATATTATTGGGGTAACGTAACTCCGCCTTCTAGATGCCCCAACTTCAGAAGTGGGTTACAATTACGCCAATGCCAGGAGAGAAACCAGAAATACAGGAATGACAATCTGGGGCACTGAATAAAAAAAAACAAATTGGACTGGTATTAACCAAGAAATTCTGGAATTGCATGTAATTATGCATTATAGAAACTCTTATCTCAACTTCTTTCAAAAAAGCATTAAACTAAAAATATATAAAACTGTTATTCTTCCAGTTATATTATATGGATGCGAAACATGGACTCATATTTTAAGGGAGGAGAAACGATTACGAGTATTTGAGAATAAAGTCCTTAGGAAAATATTTGGTTCAATTAGATATGAACATACAGGCGAATGGAGAAGAGTACAAAACAGTGAGCTACATGGTCTTTATAGGAAACCATACATAATAAGAACAGTTAAGTATCTTAGTCTGCGATGGATAGGATATGAGGCACGAATGGGAAATGAAAGAGGGGCATGGAAGCTTACTTGTAGGAAAACCAGAGAAAAGGCGCCCAGTTGGTAGACCAAGAATGAATTAACCATAATTTGAGGGAATTGATTATACAAAGGATGATGATTAGAAAACATTAGCTCAGGATTGGGATGTGTGAAGAGCTTTTGTTCGCGAGGCCATGAACCTTCGGGTTCGATAGTGCCAGTAGTTAGTTAGTCATACTGCGTTTCGTTGTGAAACATCGAAAATCAAGACGGATAAAGCAATTTTAAAATGTTATTTCTGTTGAACTTTCATGTCTAATGAACCGATTTTGCTGGTTACGAATTAGACAATACTTGTTTAATCAATTGATATACGCCATGTTGGGTTCAGATGAAACAAAAATTGCGGCCGCTAGAGCGTTTACAGAGACTCTTGACGTCCCAACTCCTTTCAAAAAACGTTAAACTGAAAATGCATAAAACTGTTATTCTACCAGTTATATTATGTGAATGCGAAACATGGACTCTTACTTTAAAGGAGGAAAGGAGATTACGGGTATTGAAAATAAAGGTCATAGGAAAATTTTTGACCAAAGAGAGATATGAATGAGAAGACTACATAACAGTGAACTACATGGTCTTTATAGGAAATAAAATATAATAATATTTTAGTCACGTAAAGTGTGATGGGCAGGACATGTGGCACGAATGGGGAATGAAAGAGGTGCATGGAAGCTTCTTGAAGGAAAATCAGAGGGAAAATGCCCAGTTGCTAGAACAAGAATGAGGTGGGAGATTAACATTAACTATGTTTTGAG
Source organism: Diploptera punctata (assembly GCA_030220185.1). Taxonomy (NCBI): domain Eukaryota; kingdom Metazoa; phylum Arthropoda; class Insecta; order Blattodea; family Blaberidae; genus Diploptera; species Diploptera punctata. The sequence goes on along the minus strand of JASPKZ010007144.1, from coordinate 42,156 downwards.
GGGAATGAATTATACGGTACAGGGAAATGATCGTAAAAATTTACTTAGGAAAAGGGTGTATGGAGAGCTTATGTTCCGGGCGACCATGAACCCACGGGTTCGATAGTGCAAATGGGTTAGAATGTTAACGGACATAAACATGTTACTTATTTTTATAAAAATCTTTCCATGAGAACAACCTCAATAGCTTCATTCCTTCGAAATTCGCTAAAACAAATATTAGTATATAATAATAATTTATCTATAACGGCGTAGCCCATTGTTGCGCCATAGACTCTCCTTTGTAAAGAGTTACGAGTACTTGATCAAGTTAATTTTTAGTTACTTTATTTGCTCAGAGATGTCATGGATGACATGCGGTCAACACACCGATCCAATGAGACATTTAACAGGCATGTAAGGTATTACTAGAATATTATAATGATATTTTGAAAAGAAATATCAATGTGTGAACCAGGAATCGAACCGTGGACCTTTCCTTCTCCGTAGGAGGTGTGCAGCCCACTACACCATTCTAGACTTGGTATAAACACTAACAATTCTTTCCACATATACAAATCTATTATTCTCGTTTCGTCCGCTGCCAGGTATGTACGAGAATAATAGATTTGTATATGTGGAAATAATTGTTAGCGTTTATACCAAGTCTAGAATGGTGTAATGGGCTGCACATTCCTACGGAGAAGGAGAAGTCCACGATTCGATTCCTGGTTCAGACATTAACTTTTCTTTTTACAATATCATTATAATATTAAAATATGACCCATTACTGGAACTGTGTTAAATTAACAGTATTGGAAAATGTTAAATAACATCGTTTACTGTTTATAAAAAGTAGTGGTGTACAATTCACAAATATAGATTCTTCTAATCGAAACCGGCCGTTGGCGATGGTAATGACACCTACCTGGCAGTGGACGAAACGTAGTAGATTTGTATATGTGTAAAGAATTGTTAGTGTTTGTACCAAATCTAGAATGGTGCAGTGGGCTGCACACTCCTACGGAGGAGGAGAGTTCCACGGTTCGATTCCTGGTTGACATTAATTTTTCTTTTCACAATATCATTATAATGTTGTAATATGATCCATTATTGGAACTGTGTTAAAATAACAGTGTTGGAAAATGTAAAAAAAACAAGGTATTACTAGAACGTAACCTTTTAGGAGAAATTAGATTATTAAATAGAATGGTTGATTCTTATGTTAATATTGATTTTTTTATATTTCTTTAGAGCGGTTGATGTCGGTACTTTATTCAGGCTTAAGGATTTTTTTACGAGCCTGAAAAACTTCAAACTCGGGACCCACGGCATAAAGACCCTCCCGGAGAACTTACTCCTTGAATTTTTCCTCCTAAAATAATCTATCTACCGCGACCGAGTTTGAACCCGCGACACTCGGAACCAGAGACAAAGAGCATAACCACTAGTCTACCGAGGCAGATAATAATAGTAATAATAATAATAATAATAATAATTTTATTTATTTACAGATTTTAAATGTTTACACATCTTCCTGTGCCTACAGTTTTATTTTATTTCTCCACTAGTACCTATCCATCCACTCCATGTCGTCCAGTCCTGTTGCTCTCATTCCAACAACAACAATAATAACAAACAACAACAATAATAATAACAAACAGCAACAATAAAAACAATAAAAACATTAAGAAAATAATAAAATAATAAAAATAGTAATAATAATAATGATGATAATAATAATGATAATAATAATGATGAAGATGAAGATGATGATGATGATGATAATAATAATAATAATAATAATAATAATAATAATAATAATAATACGGTAAAACTTGTTTAATCCGGAACGTGAATACTGCGGAAATCTGTCCAGAGTGAAAAAATTTATTGGTCCTGGCGAAATAATAGTAATTTTGTGTGTATTTATTTAGCATAAAACGGAATATGTGCAACGCGGAAACGGAAAGATATCTTTACACAATTCATGAAAAAAATATATATTTATATATAAAGCGGAAAGGTATATATAGGCCTATTTATAAACCATCAGCAGTTTTTTTGTTGTTTTTTTACTGAAGGCAGGTGCCAAGACGGCTTTTACAAATAGTGATTTAAACCAAATGAACAAATAAATATCAAAACAAAATAAACCGTAATTGTCACTGACCCTAAAGCTCATTGTTAACAGCTGTTGGCGTATTTCACTTGCCGATATGTACTTTGATAAATGCCTCCATCGCCACGATCGCTATATTATTGTTTCAACTTATTCGTTGCATTAATTTTGATTGAATAACACGTGTCTCTTGTGCTTTGTTCCCAGTTTATAATGTCGAGTAATAGTAAAGAAAAATAATTAGTACCGAAGAGAAAAAAATTAGTGTTGCCGCTTAAAGTAAAAATAAAAATGCTTGACGGTTTATACGCGTTTGCGAGTCTTTTGCGTCTACATCACGCTGTTTCAATGTTAATGAATCAAGAAATCTGAACACAAATAAGGAATTGTATCGCAGAATTCACAGCTGAATATCAATCTTAATTGAAATACCTTTTAAAAGCGGCAAAACAGGAAAACATTACTGAGTTCTTTAAGTCCTTGCCTAAACCTGACAGTAATAATTAATAGAAATTGTTCAAAATCTCTCATTAATTAATTTTATTGTGATAATTTTTATTTTATTCTGTAACCTTGGAATGAACCCCCTGTATACCCACACGAATTACCATTCCATATTCGCGGTTTCTGAATTCGCGGCATATTTGCGGAACATATCCCCTGCGAATAAGGAGCATCTACTGTATATATTCGGCCTCATTGCACAGCCGTTGTGCAAAACACAAATACCTGTCTTGCAAATAACAATTGCGCTGTAAAATCTTAAATTAGTTAAGTTCTGAGATCGATCTTTCACAGGCAGCGTTCTGAATTTACGAAATAAAGATGGCTGAAACGTATGTATCATTGTCATTAAGCGAAAAGTGAAAGTCATTGCAGATAAATCTCCCAACATTTCCGGACCGATGCTCCAAAGTCAAGCTCTAGCTCTTGTTAAATCCCTAAGGGAATAACGATTTCAAGGAATCTTCAGGTTGGCTGGACAGTTTTAAAAGACGACACAATGTAGTGTTGAATGAAATTTGCGGGGAATCAAAGAACGTGGACGGAAGTGTAGTTAGTGACCGAAAACCGAAACTGCAAACTTGAATTTCAGGTTACGCGCCTAAGAGACATTTTTAATGTTGACGAAATGGGACTGTTTTTTCGCGCGTTACCGTCGAAGTCGCTCATACATACTATACTTCACTTTTCAACGGCAGCGGAACTAAAATTAATCCAAGGTGCATAAAAAGACGTTTACGGTACTCTATAATCTAAGATTATTAATAAGTTTTAGTTTTTTTATAATGCGGAATTTGGCCAATGTGGAAGAAAATGGTCCCATGCGATTCCACTTTGAGCAAGTTTTATTGTAATAATGATAATAATAATAATAATAATAATAATAATAATAATAATAATAATAGTAATAATGATAATAGAGTAATTCCATATGTGACTGACTGACATTTACAATACACTTTTGCAGCAATATGGTTGCATAAATATTACAATTGATTGAAATTAGGGGTGTTATCTACGTGATATGATAGAGGAATAGTGTGTGGTTAAGACTGTACTTAATTATACAACTTTTGAAGAAAAACAGTGCTATTTATTATCTATCGAAATATGTGTGACTGACTGACATAAATGTCAACTCATCATGCAGTTTAACATGTTAATCTGCATCATGCTCTGAAGTGTGATTCCTAATTCAATTTTCCAAAATACCGTTTGGAGGACACATTTCAAGTTACATTCTCAATAAAAAACGAAACAAAAATCGCAATTAAGACCAGAGTTATAACCTAATATATGATGTGTGACTGACTGACTACGTTCTGTGTCTGACTGACATATCTGAATTTTATTTTGACTTTAATATTCTGGAGCTGTAAATATTATACAAATATTAAAAATAATATGAAATTATAATAGATAAGTCCACCGCTGTGGTCTCGAGGTAGCGTGCTGCCTTGTCACGCAGCGGGCCCGGGTTCGATCCCCGGTCGGGACAGTTTTTCTGGGTGAGGTTTTTATCGGGTTTTTTTCCTCACCTGTAAGATAAATGCCAAGAAAACTTTAAGGCCCAGACGGTCCCCGAAACCATATGGCCATCATCATCCTTATCATCATCATCATCATCATCATCATCATCCTTCACCGGTGTGGAAAGCAACGGGAACTACCACATCTACAGTTCCCTAGTAAAGCTGCAAGCATAGCGTGAAAATGCTATGATTGCAGTGAAAGACCTGCCCTCGGACAGAATTACTATGGATGGATAATATATAAAAAGCGATAATATGGAGATGAATAAAGAACTTCACTCCTTTTATCATGTATAGGAAATGTACAATTTGATAGCTGTATAAATATTAAATAAATAGTGTAACTTATTTAACTTGGTTACCAAGTATCATTTTAAATTTCACAAAATAAAGAAAATATTAACTTTTTAACAACGTAGGGCCTTCTCTATAGTTAAATGTGCCTAATATGGGTATAATTTTATTACAACCATATTAACTCATTAAAATTTATCTTACTGTTAATGGATTGGACCATTAAAATAAATAAAAATGCCGATATGGAATTTGCATTGTTCGTTCCAGATCACTAAAAGTTACTTTCACACGTGTCAACTATAAAGACAAAAAAAACGAAAAAGTACAGTATACAAATTATTGAAATTTGTATTTAAATATGGAAAATTCTGTTATAATTCTTTCAAAGCAACTGATTACAAATTATTTTGCTGACATGAGTTCTATTTTTAAACTAAACAATGGAAAGAAATCTCTTACAACGCGCGAAATCTTACTTTATGTTTGTCTGTTTGCAGCATGTGCACATAGTGCAGTGTTGTCATACGTATTTTCACTGTTGGTTTCCAATAATAATTTTATTTTACACTACAGGTTATACATACTTAATCACATACACTCCACGCCAATTGTATTTTTTTATACAAGAAACTTCATATGATTAAAACTGTTTTTGCAGTTAACAAGCATGACTCTGTTTCAATGTGGCAACATCGCACTTTGAATCCCCGATACACATGTCATGTCAAAGGTCAAACTAATGCGTGAACCTTTCAGGTTAAAGGCCTTCCACATACACATTTTCTAAACACATATGAACCGCGCACCTGCTTCTGATTCCACTGACTTAATAACATACATATTGAAGAATCGCATAATGAAAAATTATTTAAATGCCATTAATACAAATATAAAAATGTAGTTAATATAATTAACGTAATTACTTTACAAGACAATGTCGTTAATACTTTTTTGTTAGTTATGTGGCGATAACGTAGAATCCCAGAGGAAATTTGGATCCATCAATTATCGTATTGTGTACAATAATTTTTGTATGTTTTATGTGACTGACTGTAGCTTACCCTTAATAATTATAGGGCGCATTTTAATGATCTAGAATATTATAATACAATTATTAGTATTATATTTATGATCAGGAAGGGCCGAAATATGGTATAACAAAAGAGTCGGTGAAACAAAACAAATTTATACAGTGAAATCGTAAAACAAAATTTCGTTTAATTTTGCATGTGTTTTCAGGTTTCGGAATATATCATGTTCTACTATTAATTTAGATAAGGGGGGAAAGGAGATTACAAGTATTTGAGAACAAAGTACTTAGGAACATTTTTGGATCAAAGAGAGATGGACAGGTGAATGGAGAAAACTGCATAACAATGAACTACATGGTCTTTATAGGAAGCCAGATATAATAATAAGAGTTAAGTCTCGTAGACTGCCATGGGCAGGACATGTTGCACGTATGGGGAATGAAAGGCTTTCATGGAGGCTTCATGTAGGAAATCCAGAGGGAAAACGCCCAGTTGGTAGACCAAGAATGAGGTGGGAGAATAACATTAACTATGATTTGAGGGAAGTAGATTATACAGTGAATGATTGGAAAGCATTAGCTCAGGATAGGGATGTATGGAGAGCATATATCCGTGCGGCCATGAACCTACGGGTTCGATAGTGCCAGTGATAAGTGGGTAAGTATAATCCGTATTTCAAACATTAACTTTTATATAGTCGGAAAATTTCATCTGCAAAAAAATATCTCATCGAAAAAAATACTCCTGCGCCAATTTAAAAATTTTCACATCGGTATGACATTTTCATGTAATTACTCTACATTTAAATCCTTCCGCTGGCTGCCTTCCAGCTCAAATTGTCACAGAAGAAGGGCCAGTAATTATTTAACGAAACAGCTGAGCCGAACAGTCTACCAGTTTCCTAAACCATGTTTATGTTAATACACAGCGGAGTCCAGCAAGCAACTGACTGCGTTATGCGTATTAGCAATATAAGTGAGGGGACAAAAAGTCAGTCGGTCACGGGACTCCAGTGGGAAAAATAATGACTTTACAAGAAAATGTCTTCTATACTTTTTTGTTAGTTGTGTACCGATAACGTAGAATCCAAGAGGAAATTTTAATCCATCAATTATTATGTTGTGTACAGTAATTTTTATCCGTTTTCTGTGACTGTCTGACCATAACTTACAGTTGACAACTATAGGACACATTTAAGGTATATAGAATATTAGAATCCAATTAATATCGTTTAATTTACGACCAAGGAGGACCAAAGTATGGTTTAACAAAAGATTTTGTGAGATAAAACGAATTCTTACCACCAAATCATTAAACAAGAAATTGGTAAAATTTTGCGTATTTTTTCAGGTTTGGAATATGACAAGTTCTACCGCTATTATTAGATTAAAGTAATGCACATGTGCGGGTTCAAATCACGCTATTACTACCATTAATCCGGGATCGGGTTTTGTAATTGCTGTCTCTATTAATGTGGATCTGATTTCCTGCAAGGTTATCAATCAGGAAGTAGCTTGCCTTGGGCCCATAGAAGGCAGCAATTGATTCATCTTTCTCTCTCAGATATATAGACATAGAAAATAATGATTCTTAAATACATAGAGTGAGTGAAAAAGATAATAATAGCTAAACAGCAAAATAGTAAGGGATCTGGAAATAATTTCCTACTTGAGTGACTTTCCGTACAGGATTGTAAACAACTACGTATACATTAATGAAGAAGCAGAAAAGTTGTTTAAAAGATGACATTTAATATAAACAAGTTGTCTGAATAAAAATAAATTAACAAAAATAATTGTTCTGATCATACAACCAAAATAGCAATGTAAATAAATAAATGACGATACTCTTTCATAAGAAAAAACATACCATACTTCACGCAACACTCATACTTGCGTCCGAGTCAGGGACCACTTCTTCCCTGGTCTGCCGGACTAACTCACCAGGCCTCTTCTCGGCCTCAGACCAGCTTGTCTATTAGAATTCCAGTCGCATCGCGACCTGGATGCGGATTCGAATCTTGAATCCGCTTGAACAACTAAACGATGACTGCTTGAATGATCGAACGATACTGTTCTGCCTGCGCACCACGTATATGAATGTTCCGAGGTAGAGGGGAGATGCGCCGTAGACATTGCGCGACAGGAAAGGTAAAGAATGGAGAGAGGGGGTAAATAGAAAGAGAAAGGGATATTGGCATAGTTCATAAATATTCCAGTCCAGGGAGGAACACGAAGCTACAATAATGAGCCGAAAAACGCACTTTCGGTTCACACATTTGAAACATTTTCTTACAGAATTATAAAATTTGATATTTACAGATATATATTACATCAACAGATTTATTCCTGCGTCAGTTTCAAAATTTTCACCTCGGTATGACATTTTCGTGGAATCGCTCAATAATAATAATAATAATAATAATAATAATAATAATAATAATAATAATAATAATAATAATAATAATAATAATAATAAATACTTAATACAGGCTTTCCACTTTACAGCAGTTTGCCTTTGATTCCTGCTTTCCAGAGATTCCTATCTTCCCATTGTCCATCTTTCATACCCCTCTTCATCATGGCATCATATTTTCCCTCATACCATGCTCTTCTACTTCTTCCCCTTCTCCTTCTGCCTGGTACCATCCAATCTAACACCTGTTTAAGCCACTGGTCTTCCGGCATCCGTTGTACATGTCCATACCATTGTAGAGGTCTCTTTGTTATCCTATCGATAACAGTTTCTTGTGCATCCATTTCTTGTCTGATATATGTATTTCGAATATTTTGTAGCCTGGATATTCTCATACTTCTCCATAATCCATCCATTTCTGTCGCCAAGATTCTTTTCTGCATCCTCTCATTGATTGTACAGCTTTCTGATCCATATGTAAGTATACTTTCCATTATTGTCTGTATAATCCCTTTTTTTGTTTTTCTGGTCAAATTTCTATTCCATAAAAGACCATTCAGGAATCTAATCGCCTTCCTTGCACAATTTACTCTGTTAATAATATATTTTTCACAAGTACCAAATAATAATAATAATAATAATAATAATAATAATAATAATGATGATAATGGTAAAATAGTAAAGTAAAATTTTGTTGGCTACTGTGTGAATATATATTTAGCTGTGGATTTACATAGCTTAACGTAAACTGATAAGTGGCAGGACTGCGGACTTGGTGACCACATTCATCATTTTTATTACACCGCACTGTGCCATCAATTGGAAACAAATATGAGTAAGTAATGATGTTTCCAGGGAAGATATTGACATACAGCATCACTAGGCTGCTGATTGCTTTTCCAATGACAACCTTTTTGCAAACTGTAAGAAACTGCGTCATGCTCTCGTGATTCCAGATTCATAACATTGCAACTGGAGTTCGATCTTCGACTCACATTCTACACTACAAGAACTTAATTTTAATTTTTATTTTGAGACGCATGAATATAATTGGATAGGGATGTGTGGAGGGTTTATGTTAGCGCAACCATGAACCACCGGCTTTAATATTACCAGCGAGTTAGTGATGTGTATATTTTGGCCACATCGCGTTTTAGGATCTTTGGATGTATATGAGTAGCATGCGAATGTATATTGTTTGTATTCATATGTTTAGCGAATTCCGAAGGAAATAAGCTATTGAGGTTGTTCTTATGAAAATATATAAAAAATACAGATCTTCTTCAATCCTATGAAGTAAACACAGAAAATCATCGTGACCAAAATTTATAGGCATATATAATATATATATATATATTATATATCTCTAGGGCTATTCAAAAGAGGGAACATACTTTAAACATTTATTTCATCAAACTACAAAAAATTCAAGTACAGTTTCAACGTTCCTGCAAAGAGAAAAGTTCAAATTTCAATAATTTATGCATTCAATATGGACACCATGTGTTACCGACAACTATCAAAACGGTGGATCATTTCTTGCCACACACGAATCAGCTGATCTCTAGTTATCGAATTCACAGCTTCAACAATTTTATGTCGCAGATATTCAAGAGTGTCAGGCATAGGGGGTCTTTAACGTAACCCCACAGATAAAAATCACACGGGGTTAGATCTGGTGACCTGGGAGGTATAAAACCTTCTAAAGGGAACACTTTACTTCACTAAGTTTATCTTATCTATCCATTTATCTATTCATCCGTCCATATGCATGTACGTATAACTTCAAGACCAATGCAGCCGTGATCGCAACTTCAAACTATTCCTCTTTCCAGGAACGTTGGAATTGTGTTTCTATTTTTGTAGTTTGGAAGAAATAAATATTTGAAGTCTGTTCCTTCTTCCTGAATAGCCCTGTATATATATATATATATATATATATATATATATATATATATAAAATATTCTATGGTGTTCTGCTCTAAGGCAGGACATTCACTGAAATTACAGCTTTTCATGCTATGCTTTGCAGTATTACTAGAGAATTATATGTGTGGTAGCTTCCTGTTGCTTTCCACACCGGAATGATAAGGATGGTGGTGATGACCAGTTGATGTTAGGGGACATTTAGGGCCTCAGAGCTACCTGACATTTGTCTTACAAGTGAGGAAAACCCTCACCCAGGAAGCTTGTCGCGACCGCTGCATGACAAAGCAGTACGCTACCTAGAGACCGCAGCGGTGGACATATACAGAGTGTTGCAAAAAAAAAAACACCGATAACGGAGGTGAGAGAGTATATTGTGAAATGTTGATCATTTTTAATAAGGTACCAATGTCCGGAAATGATGAGTTTTCACACAATGACAAATTAATTTTGTCTCAAGATCAGTGTTAATTCAAAGGATTTGAAGACTCATTACTTGACAACGCTTTACGGGTACGGAATTTGTGATACGTGGCTTTGCTAAGGAATGTGGCTGCAACACGACGGAGCTCCAGCTCATTTCGATACCAATGTGAGGAGACATTTGGATACCACGTATCCAGATCGAGGGGGGGCAGTCCTATAGCCTCCGAGATCATCTGATCTTAACTCTTTCGAGTACTTTTTGTGGGGAGACATGAAACAGTCTGTTTATCAGACTCCAGTAGAGTCAAGTATGGATCTTACATCCCGAATCCACGCTGCTGCAGAAATCATTGAAATGGGGCCAGGCGTATTTGAATGTGTGCGCCAATCAGTACACCAACGATGCACGCTATGAAATGAGATGGGAGCTGGATATTTTGAAAACTTGACGTGATCTGACGGTATTGTCAAGTACTAAGTCTTGAAATCCAACTAACGGAACTCTTGACAAGTTAACTACTCATAGTGTGAAAATGCATCATTTCCGGACATGGGTACCTTATTAAAAATGATCAACTTATCTCAATATACCACCTCACCTCCGCTGTCGGTGTTTTTGCAACACTCTGTATACATGCTATATATATATATATATTGTGTGTGTGTGTGTGTGTGTGTGTGTGTGTGTGTGTGTGTCTATTAACGCTTTATCGGCCGCAATTTTTGTTTAATCGAAACCACACTTGGCATTTTTGTGTAAATAAAATGGCGAAGAAGCTCAAGCAGCATTTTTGCTTATCTCTCCATATACACCGTGCTTTCCCGTGTGAGGATCAGGATTGTCCCTAGTGGGAATGTTTTAACAAAGCTAATTTAGTTAAGTTTATTTACTCATAGATGTCAACGAGTGATATGGGGTCGGCATATCGCCTCTGTAAGACGTCTAGTTGGTAACTAGGGTATTACATAGTTGAGTAAGTGTCGGTAAATTTTTTACAGAAGCTTCTTTATTCAGGCTTGGCTTGGTGTTATTTAACGAGCCTCGAACGGGACCCAAGGCTTAAAGTCACTCCCGCAGGACTTGTCCCTTAGTTTCTTCCATCCTGAAAATCCATTGACTCTGGCCGGGTTTGAACCCGTGTTCTTCGGTACTAGGAACAAATAACATAACCAATAGCCCACCGCTACCGACCATTTTTTATTTACTATTCCTATATTGAAATACGAGCTAGGTTGACTAACCATAGTTTGAGATCAATGTTAAGGCTTACTTCCGAAACTATTCTTCCCCCAAATATACAATTCATAGGAAATTACAATTTTTTTTTCAAATGCCCCAGGTTATCTTTCGACATTCCTGGTTTCTCTCCTGGCATGGCGTACTTGTAACCCACTTCTGAGGTTGGGGCGCCTGGAAGGCGGAGTTACGTTGCCCCGATGATATGATGGGTGATGATGATGATCTTAAGACAAAGTATTCATAGTGCGAAGTGAAAGTATTTAACTGGTTTTTGAATACAGCACAGGCAACGTTAAAGGTATTTTTGGTTATACTGTAGAGGAACTTCGGGTAATTGGATCCGTATTTTGAATATATTGTTTTTTTCTTCTTTTAATTAAGGGATTTGAATTTTGTTTAATTCCAGTGAGTATCATTAGTGTTATAAGATTGTTATATAACACCTTCATCGCCTCCGTCTTCTACCAACTCAACAATGTATCCTCTGCAACACTATGGAAGATATAGATGCTGAACACATCCGAACTTGCCCTACTCTAACAACCAACAGTTTAGTGGACAGACACTGGGAAGCCAGAGAAAAGGTGATGAACATTTTATGATCTTTCTTGTTATTGTTTGTTTTCCTCAGTCATTATTGACTAATGAAACATTTAAAAAACCACTGCATTTAAATAAATAAATAACATTGTTATTTTATTCAAGAATGGAAATATCTTCAATAAACTTTTAATATTAGAAGAAAGGTCCACATTAACCTCCATATTCCGGTAACGTGGACCCCAGAGCCCATCCTAGCCTTTAGACTATTTTAAGTTTATTTATTCTATTAATATATGCAGACAGGCACAAATTAATCTGAAAGTATTTATGGCTGATCGTAATTAAAAAGCGTTGATATTTATTTAATGTTTTGAAAAATTATTATCACTGCTTATAACATTCACACGTCATTCATCTGCAGACAGTGACGGTATTTCGGTTTAGATACAATTACAAGGATATTAAATAAAATTAATTAAGTGTATGACTTTTACACACAGCACCTTCTTGACTAAATATATGTATCCGTGTTATGTGGATCCAGGTCAACTTTAACCACCTCGTGGAGGGTATACATTATCCAAATTCCTTTGTCATGTTTAATTATTTTATACAGCAGCCACGTCACATAATATCAAACCAAACCCGCCAGTATAATAAAACAGCATCTACATAATATATTTAGGAGATTTTTCAACATTTGTAATATTCAATAGCACAAATTAAGAAATAATTGTTAGCTTGAAAAAAATTTAAATGGCCGTTTTCATAAATATCAGAAATAAACTCTTCTTCGCACAAAGATTAAAAGAAACAGGCCTTGAACACGTTAAAGTTGATGTGGGTAAGACATTAAAATATTTTCTGTTCCAGGGCAGCACCAATTAAAAAATATATTAACAGGGTCCACTCAAACCGAACGGTCCACATTACCCGAAGTTTATATATATATATATATATATATATATATATCCTTTCATCCATCCATAGTAATTCTCCCCGAAGGCAGGTCCTTCACTGCAATCATAGCAGTTTCATGCTATACTTGCAGCTTTACTTGGGAATTGTAGGTGTAATAGCTTGCTGTTGCTTTCCACACCGGTGAAGGATGATGATGATGATGATAAGGATGATGATGATGGCCATATGATTTCGGGGACCGTTTGGGCCTTACGGTTTTCCTGACATTTGTCTTACAGGAGAGGAAAAAACCCGATAAAAACCTCACCCAGAAAAACTGCCCCGACCGGGGAACGAACCCGTGCCCGCTGCGTGACAAGGCAGCACCAACCTCGTGTAATTGAAGTATATATGGTCACTCGCTGTAGTCTAGTGGTTATGTTCGTTCCCTATAGTCCCAAGAGTCCCGGATTCAAATCCGGCTGGAGTCGATGGATTTTTAGGATGGGAAAATCAAAGGGGCAAGTCCTCCGGGAAGTGTTTAAGCTTAAATTTGTCCTGCCTCTGAGCAAAATTTAACCAATCTTCCCCATTCAAATAATACCTTAGTTGCCTGCTAGATGTCTCTTTCAAACGATGTGCTGACTACTTGTCTCTCACTGACATGTAGAGAAATAAACGTAACTAATTTATCTTGGTTAAGAAATTCCCACTAATGGAACACAAATGTCTCCACAACGGACGTATGAGTACACACACACATACATAAAGGAATACCTCAACAAACAAACGTTTTGCGCCATAGCGCGTTTTGTCGTACTCACTGCAATGGCGACCATGATTGAAAGTTCAATTTCCTACATTTTCGGGGTTGTCAGCCTAAATAACTATACCGTACTAAGAAAACTATACTGTAATATTACATATTACAAGCCACGTGTGGGAAATAATACCACTGCCCTCTATATATACCACGTACAATGTATATACGTACAATGTATGTAGAAAAATGTCCAAAAAGTTGTGCTAATATACATTATCCGAAACAAATCACTGCATTTTAAACAAACTGAACTTCACTTGAAACAATATAAAACAATAAATACGTACTTGCCGACATTTTATCACTAGTTGGTGTCACGGCCTCCTATAGTTTCAACTAATAAACATTGCCCACAGTGTTAACGTTAGTCAGTTGTTTGTGTTGAACGCAAACATTTCCTAGAAATATATTATTTTACTATTATTAATTATTTTGAAAACACCATCGCGCAAAAAAATAATGTACAACGCACATTTGAGAAGGTTTTACAGAATATCGGAAAATAAAAACCTCGCTATCGCTCGGCTTTTAAACAGTTTCCTCGCTTCTGTAAAAACCACTTCGCTATCTCGCATCGTAATTTAATATATAAAAATGAATGAATGTTTGTTTGTTTGTTTCTTCGTACTTTATGCGCGGCCATACCGTTGATCCGATTGTGATGGGCCTTTTTGCAAAATGTTCAGGAGATTCCCCGGATGATCATACACTATAAGAGAGTTGTGATGCTGAACTCCTACACCCTTAAAATCGCCCTTTGTAGTGGAAAACTTGAAAAAAAGTAGGTCTTCGGACACTTAAATTGCTTACGCTGCCTAAACCATAACAAATACACAAAATTAATGTACACAGGATTGAATATCTAAAATGCTCTACAAAAAAGTCCACGACAGCATATGTGTATCTCTTACGGATAACTCACAATAACCATTTTTGTCTTTCATTGATGCCAAGAAGATCGAGACAAGTACGTAGATTCCTGTGCAAGCACAGCATCATATCGCGGGTATTCTTTTACGGATAACTCAAAATAACGAATTTTGTCTTTTAACTCATTAATGCCAAGAAGATCGAAATAAGTAGATTCCCGGGCAACACCGGGTAATCAGCACGGGGAATCATAATTTAATTACGATATACATTTATAATTATTTTTGATTTTACTTATTCAACTAATCATGAAGTACATTAATTTTTATCTTTGAGCTCATATATGTCAAAAAGATGGGGATGAGCAGATTCCTGGGTAAACAGCACGGGGTATCTAGAAATTAACACGATATAGATATTTCCTTTTAACTTATTCAAATAAACATAAAAACACATTAATTTTCTTTTATTTAGGCGTAGCAGCGCATGCCGGGTATTAGCTAGTATACTATAAATTCAGGAAAAACCATTATTGAATTAGAGATTGTTACTTATTTATTACTTTAGATACATGGCGTGAGTTATATAATTAAGGAAATAAATCATAGGATTTCTTTTTTATATGTAACGATTTATGCCCCACCAAAAATATTATATTTTGAAGTATTGGTACGATAATGAGAGCTGACATATTAATATCATTGGGTATTGAACACAGGTAAACTCATATGTTTATTCAATTGACTTTACACGGCTTAGGAATAAGATTTTATCATGTTCCCGGACTCGCTTTTACTTCCGGTACAAACCTGTATAACGTTGAATGTGACCTACATACTTCCGGTGAAGGGAATAATTTGAAACGTTGCGGCAGTCAAACTTTAAGACCATTGTTACAAAGAGACATTACATTTTGATGTACAATTGTTATAAACCGTATGTCTGGTATACATCACCGATATTCAGTGGCAGTGAACGAGTCAAATTTATTATAAAATATATTTTATGAAAGGTAGATAAATAAGACTTGAATCCAGAGGTATATGTAAGGGCGACAGGGATATTTCAGAGGGATAAAAACGACAAGAACTTAAAATAAATACAATAAATTAAATTTAATTCTTTGTACTCAACTTACAGATTACAATTATTTTATCGCCGGGTGTGACGTGGGATAAATGTACGGTATTATGACAAAGCGAACAAACTACTAATTTCACGATTTGAGATAAACAGTTTTAAAGTTTCAGACTTCACAGTATATCAAATAGTTGATGCTGGGACTTAAAGTGGAGTATTAGATTTATAATATTGTCGCAGATGACCGGGTGTTCATCTTCACTTAGTTTATGTCGTATATAATCATACACAGATTTCGAGTAATATTTCACAATCACTTCAATTTTAGAAATTAACAGTAAACTGTTAATTAAAATTTGCACTAACAATTAATATTGATTCAAAGTTAATCTGTTTCACAATTATTTTTCAGTCTCTGAAATGTCCGCTCACTACAATTTCTTTCCTCCTCACACTTCACATATTGCTGCCAATACACAACTGACTGACTACGTGCATTCGCAAGATATATATATATATATATATATATATATGCGATGAGGGACTTCTTAGGCTCACGGCATAGGCACACTTCCAAACATGGAAACCTCTGGCCACCGATTTTTCCGGAAAGGGTAAGTAAAAGCTCGTAGAGAAATCAAGAACGAGAGCCCTGATATTTTGATGATCTGCGCTGGTCTTTTGACTCGCAAGTTGGCGACTCGGAAATCTATTTCGACCATGTGAGACCACTATTCTCGCCTTCGTCCGCTAAAATGAAACATCGTTATTACGACGAGTCACAATATATATTTATCAATTTTTGTTACTTTTTTAAACATCAAGGGGCTCGTCTAAATCAGTTATGTTCAAAAGGAATTTCACAAACTTTGGTAGTTAGTTCACTCTGGCATTAAATTATCCAATTGTCTTTAACATTACATCCATTAGAGACATCCCGAAATTCAAATACAAAATACATTTGAAGTGCTTTCCATCTGCTGCCAACAACGTATAGAGTCCCGTACATCCTTTGAAAAAAAAAATGATGGCGCAACTCTTGATGATGGAAAGTTACGAGTTTTGAAGAGCGATTCACACCAATACGTTGTTACACGTTCGTTTCAGTATAAAGCGGACGGCGTAAGTCACTTCACGCAGCATTCGTACCGTTCGCTTCAGTGGAGCAGTCAGTAAGATGTTCTTTTTCCAACGACGCGGGACCACGTTCGATTCTGGTCAGGTATATATAGGCCTATATATATATATATATATTTTTTATTTTTTATTTATAATTATTTAATAACGTCGTTATTTTATTTTCATAATGCCTACATGTTACCAGGCTTCGTTATATAAATAAATAAATAAATTTGTATGTATATGGAAATATTCCCGATGTGGGATAATTATCATAAGTAATGCCACGAGTGATTTCCAAATTATCGATAAATTCACGACTCACGAAGTGAGGAGTGAATTTATCTAGAGAATTTGGAAATCAAGAGTGGCATTTGTTAGGACTATTTAACGAATAAAATTAAGCTGTTTACTCACAAATCATTATTTAACTATAGTTATTTTAAAATATTTATATATTTAATGTAAACGGCGATGTTTGAAAACAAATGAGAAACTATAGGTACGCTTCTACTGCTTCTTTTGTTTATCACTGCAACCAGATCATGCTATTTATTGCCAAAGGAACGCAATATTGTAAGGAGGAGCTTTCTTTAATATGATAATTATAACACTGATAAATATTTGGTGAAACACGACTCTGATTGGTTGTAAAACAGAAATCATTGAAACGTGATTGGTCATTGACTCCCACTTGGGGCATGAGTTAAATAGTCATCATCATTCTTCACCGGTGTGGAAAGAAACGGGAAGCTACAACACCTACAGTTCCCTAGTAAAGCTACAAAGCATAGAATGAAAATGCTATGATTGCAGCGAAAGACCTGCTCTTGGGCAGATTTACTATGAAATGGAATATATGAAAATAAATAATTAAAGGAAACAGCTCATATATACGATTGTAACGTCACATTTCTTTGTTTACAAAACACATGGCAATATAAAATTATATACTTTCATTACTAATAAAAATGCGTCTGTTTAATTTAAATTAATTTGTTATATAATTTCATTATACAAATAAGTCCTGAAGTAGGCCCCTACTGCATCCCTTCATACAGACAATTTCTAGGAGAGATGGTTGTGGTCTAGTGGAGGGAGCTTCTGTTACCCGTGCATGAGGTCGCGTGTTCGATCCTGCTGGCATGCTTTTTTTTATTCTCTCTCGTCCTTATTTCAATTAATTTTTCTTTCTTTTGTTTCATTTCTTATGCTTTGTTTTATTTTCAGCATTTACTGCACGACTTATTTACACGAAATTATTTTACATTGCACGACACACAACGAAATAGAACTGATTTAGTTTCTCAAATAGTTGTATACTTGTGAACCAAATTGCTGATCTCTGATCATGCGCAGTGGCTTCGTTCTGAGAACAGAAAATTATCTGTGAGCCACCAATTATTTCAAAGGCTGTACATTCCGCGACGATACGCAGAAGAGCAGCATTGTCGACTGCATGAATCTCTTTCGAATTTTCAGATCATGGAATGTTACAAACGAACGTATCTGTGAAGTTTATGTCCTTGAGGTATTCCAATAAGAAGTACTCACAAATATTTGGATAAGGCCATAAGAGGGCCATTCCACACAATGTCTAGTGAATTTTAAAGCGTCCGGAGTAATTATGCAAATCTCTAAATTTCCTTTGACATGAAAAACTTGTGCAGTACGGCATGTATGTGCGTGAATTAGTAGTTAGGGAAAATTCGACGAGGTTGTGCAATTGGTATAAAGTAATGTTCCAATAATTGTATTTTATGCTATGACGATTCCGTAAAAAAGCCAAATAATGCATTATGTAATAATCGAAAATTAAAGAGTGACTTTTTGTGGGTGGAGTGAAAAAGGAGCTAGAATGTATGAGTTCAAAGTTTCCTAACATGGTGAATTATTTTTGTTAATATAACTTTTCAGATGGAAGGACGCCTCATTTCTAAAACAGATGCCATTCTTACAGATTGTTCTATCTTCTAAGCCTCTATTACGTTGTTTACAAAAAAATATTACCTTTGCCCTACATCCTTGTCCTATTGGAGATTGGCATACTACGATTTTGCAAGGGAAAAATTAGCATTTGTAGGTTTAGTAACGATATAATCAAGTTAGAACACAACCGAAGGGAATGTTCTAAGAGCAGCGAGTTACTAAACCTAATTTTGTAACGTGTTGTCTACAATATTTTATTTACGTTCAGAGTATTTTAGTATATGTTCTATATTTAGTATATTTAATGAAATTTATTAATTTTGGAAAGGATATGTTGAGAGAGAAAGAAAGAGAAAGAGAGAGAGAGAAAGAGAGAGACAGAAAGATAAAGAGAGAGAGAGAGAAAGAAAGAGAGAGAGAAAGAGAAAGAGAGAGAGAAAGAGAAAGAGAGAGAGAAAGAGAAAGAGAGAGAGAGAGAGAGAGAGAGAGAGAGAAAAAGAAAGACAGAGAAAGAGAAAGAGAGAGATGGAGAAAGAAAGAGAGAGAGGGGGAGAGAAAGAGAAATCGCAATGCTGATGTGGACTCAAAAAGCACACATTCGGTAAGCAAAATTAAACATTTCTTGAATGTTTTGTACACTAACTCGTACCTTTCTTTAGACTTTTCCGGAATTAATGCAGAACATCCCACTCTCCAGGCTTCTTCAATTTCTCTATCATCTACTATGACTCCTTCCGTAATAAAATTATCCAACACATTCTAATCACGGTACTACATATAAAAATGTCTCCACAGCCAACAATTCTTGTTTATAATAAAACAAATGAAAAGCTACATAGCAACAATCACCAAATGTTTCTTTCTCATAGAAGTCATTTACATCCAACCAATATTTTAATTCATTTATTACTATATTTAATAATAAATAATAGTTTTAAAAAACTAAAAGAACACGCTTTATTAGAAAACTAAAAAATGAAAAATAATTTTAATTTCCAATACGCTTGGGATAAAATAAAGTGGTCAACAAAAAAATCATCTCCAACACATATAGAATAAAATTAGAGTTCTCAACAAAAATAAAATAATTTTACCATCAAAAGCGTGGGGTGCTCTATATCAATTAATATATTTGATAATAAACAGATATTGGTAAAAGTAAGCTCTCTAAGAAGTAAATGTATAAATCATAAAGAGCACCCCACGCTTTTCATGGTAAAATTATTTTCTTTTTGTTGATAACTCTAATTTTATTCTATATGTGTTGGAAATTATTTTTTTGACCACTTTATTTTATACCAAGCGTATTGGAAATTAACATTATTTTTCATTTTTTATTTTTCTAATAAAGCGTTTTCTTTTAGTTTTTTAAAACTATTATTTATTTTTTATTTTTTAGTTTTAATATTTTACAGAATAAGATAAGAATGTAAATATCTTTAAATTCGATACTATTGTATACTCTTCTATAAAAAAACCCTCCCAGCCGGATTTGAACCAGCGACGTATGGATTACTGAAATTATATACCACTAAGAGTTCACTGCTCTACCAACTGAGCTCTTACAACCATTGACTAAAAACTCGACATGTCCGCAACCTATTATACCAGTTTTCATTTTTTTGATTTTGGGATGATTCTGGCCAGGATTTTAGAAACAAAGTATGAAATTATTGTATTGTCACGGGTTCTCTACACGTATACAAAGTTTCAAGTCGATCCAATGTTTCTAAGTGGGTGAAAATCGCGTTGAAAGATTCCGTTACATTGATACAAAAATACGTTTTTTGATTTTCTGATGATTATGACCAGGATTTTAGAAAATAAATATGAAATTATTGTATTGTCACGGATCCTCTACAAGTATACAAAGTTTCAAGTTAATCCAATGTTTCTAAGTGGGTGAAAATCGCGTTGAAAGATTCCGTTACATTGATACAAAAACACTTGTTTCTTATTTTCCGATGATTATGGCCAGGATTTTAGAACATAAATATGAAAATATTGTATTGTCACGGGTCCTCTACAAGTATACAAAGTTTCAAGTCGATCCGATGATTTTAAGTGGGTGAAAATCGCGTTCAAAGATTCCGTTACATAGATAGATAGATAGATAGATAGATATATAGATAGATAGATAGATAGATAGATAGATAGATAGATAGATAGATAGATAGATAGATAGATAGATACAGGTCAGGCTAATATAAAGCGTGTAAAAATTAGTCACATTGCTCAAAAAATAGTATGCAATACACGAGGAAAGCACGTAACAGATCTCGAAAATCGAAAAAAAACTTTTTCTCGATCAGTAACAAGTGCTTACCTCACTTGTATCGCAATATACTATTTCATTACTCTTTGTATTATCGCCTCACTCTGATGGCTAACCGTTTATATAAAAGGAGTGCTGCGCAGCAATGCTTTACATGCGGTGTTGTCACGTATCTCATATCGCTATGGACGTTTATTACACAAGGACAGAATACATTGATTATTTATGTTATTATTTAATTTCCATGTTATTATTTGGTATTGTTTAACGTATAAAATTAAAATTATATATGTATTTATTTATTAAATAATTTAATTCCAACATTATATAGCTTGTAGGCCTATGTTAATTTAATATTCAAACAACTTCATCCTGAAAGTTGACATACCTTAGTTTTCACCTTCACTTGTATATAATAATAATAATAATAATAATAATAATAATAATAATAATAATATATTATACCATTAATTAAAACTAATAAGAACTATAATATAACAACAATAATAACAATAATTATTATTATTAATATAATATATATTTCTATTTCCTTTATTTCGAGTGTTTAAGAGCGAACTACATTTCTTTACACGTTTAAAAGTAAAATCGGTATTGCAAAAATGCAGTCATACATCTGGTTTATTTACATTACAACTGAAACTTAGTTCGGAAGAGATATAGTAGCCACCGAAAATGACGTGTGTATGTGTGTGTGTATGTATGTGGCTGATAACCTAGCTGATATCTGTGACCAATTTAATTTAAATAATTATTTCTGTGACGAATTTTAATTATATGACGAAATAACCCTTGTTAATCTACGACACTATTTTTATTCTCTACCGAAGGAAGTTTCAATCAGTATTAACCCATTCACTTCAGGTTTAAATTCTAAATGTATTTCCCCACATAAATTATATTGTATATTTTCAGACATTCAAAACGAACAAAAGATAACGGTACTTGAGATCTCAATAAGGATGAAAACCAAAACACATTCCTCTACTATTCATAAATGCTAACAAAACATTATCCTGCCAACGGATGTACAAAACTGGCAAAATATATAACAGCCAGAGTTACGCGAGTGTAACTCGTCTTGTGAAGCGAATGGTATAAGTTATAAATGGGATGAGAACAGAGACTAGTAGATTCCATGTCCACTCGATTGTAAAATGTGTTCAAAATTGAGAAGAAGATGTGCTAGATAATAATTTTCTAAAGGAGACGCCAGTATGTTAGACATGCGTATGGAGAAGACTATATAACCATCAGCTACATGGGAAACCAGGTATAATAAGACAAATTAAGTCTTGTAGACTGCGATAAGGAGGACATGTGACGCGATGCCTTTGCTTGTCCAATAATACAAAAATCCAAATGTTATGCTTGAATGGGATTTTGATGGATGTGGCATTGGCGTAGTATTGCATTGTAACGTAGCAACGATTGAACTGTTTAAAATTTCGGATGGATAATTATCAATTTGTTCCTCTAATGCCGTTAGCGAATGGAACATATTAGCTCAGGTTTTCGGATGTGGAAGTTAGGTAAGTTTGAATACATTCATTACACAAATAATTCATAGGCCTATTAGAGTAAATACACTTCTTATTAGACACTGGAGCTTCATTTATTTGAAATATTTATTTCCAACGCTTCCTATCACTAATCCATTTTTTATATTCAACTTGCTAATGACTGGAGTGCGCTCCTACGCCTAAATAATTGAAATATGATTCTTAAATTCTCGTTTCAGGTAAACTCCTACACCTAATGTTTTAGAGCATAATAGTAGGTAAACACTCGCCGAACCTGAAAATGTGTATACACATTCGACGAATCAAACATGACAGTTTGTTAGAGTCAATTCTTATTTTCGGATTTCAGGTAAACCCCCAATTAAAATGGCCGGATTTCGCTGAGTTTTAGATAATACCTACCTCGGTTTATTTTAATAACATATACTCAGTTTCGTTGTCCAAACACGAAATTTGCGACCGCTAGAGCGGCTTTTAAATTTTCGTTTCAAGTGATCTCCTACTCTACCGGTTTTAGAGCATAATAGATAGCGGCTACAGACTGAGATGGGTGGGCCATATAATGAGAATGGAGGAGGAGACCACCACTAGAAAGCTTACACTACTGAGACCAGATGGAGGAAGACCGAAGTTGAGATGGATGGATGAAGTAGAGGAGGACTTCCGTAATATCGTGGTCCGGGGATGGAGGAGGGCGTTGGACAGGGATGCGTGGAAGAGCGTCTTGACAGCAGCCAGGGCCCATAAAGTGCTGTAAAGCTACAAGAAGAAGAAGAAAGCTGCTTAACATTCGGCGAACTCTTGAGTGGTTTAGAAGTCACACACAAGCAGGCTGGATTCTTTACTTAGATTATTCAGTCTTTTAACACATCATTATCCCATTTAATTTTGTCTGACTTGGAGTTTAGTTGTTAAAGATTTCACTGGAAATGTTTTAACAATAACATTCTTTCGTCACACATTCTGCATACATGGCCAAAACAAATTAATCTTTGTACTCATATGCTAATTTTTGTTCAATACTCCAGGTTGTCATTTTGATATTTCTGGTATTATTTCCTGGCACTGGCGTAATTGTAACACACTTCTGGGGTTGTGGCGCCCGGAAGGCGAGGTTACGGCTGCCCTGATGATATCATGGGTGTTAATGATGATAATGGTGCGCCAGGAGAGCCCTTAATCCTAAATTTAATCTAAGGTGAATATGAATGAATGTGGCCGTTTGGGTCTTAACGTTTTCTGATATTTGCATTACAAGTGATGAAAAACCCCGAAAAAGAAATCATCACCCAGGAAACTTGTCCCGACCGGGGATTGAACCAGAGCCCGCTGCTTATATGTTTTAATTTTATTCATTCAATTCATCATTTGTTCTAATTATGCAAGGTCCATCTCCAATTATTGTTGGCTTGAATTTTTTTTCCCCAAATACAGAGTGCAGCAGTCAGTTAAGCGTAAATGCAAATATGTTTCCTGTAGCTTACAACTATTAAATTAAAGAACTACGGAAATTGTTCAAAGGGACCTCTATTGTTGTTTAAGCATTTATGACATCCTTTTCACATTGATTTCCAAATGTAATCACACAATTTCCCATTATTTATTAACAAAAAATACTCCTGGCGCGACATACCTACAAGGCCCTTAGCCGACCAGCCGGCTGCTGGCCTCACGTCCACATGTGTCAATCAGAGGTAGATGATAATCAGCCAGTGTAGGGGTGACATGTGGTCAGCATGTCGAGTCCCCCCAGCCGTTATAGCTGGTTTTATCAACCTGGAGTCGCTACTTATTGTAGCAACACAAATGCATCACGATGCTGGGTGGGCACCGGTCCCATACTGACCGAAATACCATGAGAAAATTTATTCCCCTATGGAGACTCGAACCAGCCCAAGTCCCGTAGCTCTGCGCCAAGGCTTCCTGTCTTAACCACTCGGCTACGGCGCGGGACATTTATTAACAAAAGTGTTTTCAAATTCCTGTTCAATCAAAATCCGTATACGTTGCAGGTTTAGTGGTTTTGTACTGAAAACTTTGTCCTTCAAAATTACCTCAAGCAGTAGTGTTTGGGAATATATTCTGAAGGTCCGATATTCAAATGCCAGTTTCAACCAGTCTGTGTTTTCCCCTTGCAACCAATGGCTGTGGTTAACTGACTTATGCCGCACCCTGTAATTATCTTCCGAAAACTAATACTCATTGTATTTCGACATTTTGAAGGTCAGATTTCGCAGGAATAAGCCAAAATGGGTCGTCAAGTATTTTTTTAATTTTAGTGAAGTGCATGATAAGATCTGTTGCCTAGTGTATACCACTTTCCATTGATTTATTTTCACGTAAATATAGTACATAGTAGTAGTAGTAGTAGACGTCCCGAGTGGGGACATGGGTGTTTCCCGCTCAGTGCTAAATTAAATGAACTACAAGTTATCAGCATACAAAAGTGGGAAAACGAGTGGAACAGAACATCAAACGGAGCGGTGCCTAAGTTATTCTTCCCTAGTATCAAAGATAGGCTAAAATTAAATATTCCACTATCGGGAAATAGAACAACATTTCTAACCGGACATGGAAAGCTAAACACATATTTATATGGATTTAAAATCAAGGACTCCCCCATGTGTACGTGTGGAGTAGCAGATCAGACAGTCTTACGTATATTATTTGAATGCTCTAAAATACAAAGTGAAAGGAACAATTTCAAAAGGAAAATGTTAAGTAAATGTGGAAAGTGGACTTATAATGAACAAAAATTAGTAAGCGAATACACAAGTGAATTTATAGTGTATATGAAATAAATTAATTTGGATAACGTCTAGACACTAAACAGATTATATCAAGACAATATTAACAAAAGACAAATAATAACCAATAAACAAGAGTATATAAGATTAAACAATAACTAATGTTAGATATATTAACTATGTGTTATGTTGTAAGGCATGTAGCATTGCACCTATTGTAATGGAACATGCCGTAATAAATCATCAAATAAATGAAAAAAAAATGGGTGTTCTCTAACTCGACATTCTTAACCAATCCAATTTAGTTACGCTTATTTTCCCACATATGTCAGCTAGTAACCTGCACATAATCACAAAGAGACATTTAGTAGGAAATTAACGTATTACTTGGATGGAGGAAGGCAGAATATATTTTGCTCAGAGGCACTAGTTTAGACTTGAGGTTCTCTCTCGGAGAACTGGTCTCTTGGATTCTTCCATCCTAAAAATTCATCGATCTCGGCGGGTTTGAACTCGCGACCATTTGGGGAAAGAGGCAAGTAACATAACCCTAGACCATCGAGGTCAAATATGAACCAAGATAATTAAAATATACACAACATAGAATCCAGAATGTTTTTATATTTCGAGACAATTAAAATACTGTAAGTAGGCTGGTTGGAAATACACTAAAGCTATGCTTGAATTATACAGTTTACATTAGAACATGTTTTAAGAATAATTTCCCTCCATCGTTACTAACGCTAACTGATCCATGGTCTAGCGGTAATTTTATGTATCGGTAGTGTTTATTACAAGAAATGCTCCTCCCTCATTCGAAGAACCTTCCGTGTTCTTGTAAAGTATGTGTATGTTCCAAAGTTTAAATATTCTTTTCCGACACGTGTCCAGGTGGCATTGCATACCTAAAATTAAAGCCTAAAAAGGGAGAGTTTAACTCCTTAATTGGTGAAAATAAATTTTTCGTGCCAGCTAACTTAAGCGTCGGACTGGAGTGAAAACAAATGATGCATAACCATTATTTATTTTGTTATATTGTAGGCCTATTTAATTTATACAAATTTAAATAATTTTTACTGATTGATTTTTCCTCTTCCTATTAAATAAATCAAACCAGCGTGTCTTATTAGAATACAGTATCAAATTAAGGATAAGAAATAAAGGAAGAAATTAGGTAATTATTTGTACAGATAAGTTATTTTGAACAATTTGTTCGCTGAATAATATACGAATATAAACTAAACAATTTACATACATATTGTTTTACAAACACTTCCATTTTCAAGAAGGCTCATATTGTGGTATTTGTTTGGTCTAAACACGAAACTAATCCAATTTTAACTATGCCGGATAGATACAGAAATAATTTCACTTTCAATGAAAAAAGTATAAATCAATTAAATCGAAGAAATTTAAGAACTAATAATGCTATTAGCCGTAGCCGAGCGGTTAAGGTAGGAAGCCTTGGCGCAGAGCTACCGGACTTGCGCTGGTTCGAGTCTCCATGGGGGAAGAAATTTTCTCATGGTATTTCGGCCAGTATGGGACCGGTGACCACCCAGCATCGTGAGGCAATTGGGTAGCTACAATAAGTAGCGACTCCAGGTTGAGGAACCAGCTATAACGGCTGGGGGACTCGACATGCTAACCACATGTCACCCCTACACTGGCTGTTGATCATCTACCTCTGTGATTGACACATGTGGATGTGAAGGGCCAGCAGCCGGCTGGTAAAAGGGCAACCGCTAAAAAGTGGAAAGACCCTCAATCGGAATAATGCTATATTTTTCGACCGAGACCGTGGGTACCCTTCCTCAAATTGATTGGGTTAATAGATGAAAAAAAGCTAATCCTGCAATTACTAAAGATAATATATTCGTTATGTTTGTTAACGCTCCGAGTAGATTATGTTATATTCCTCCTCCGTAACTAGTATTTTTTTCATTGGCCTACGCTTCCTTCGATATGAACTGACAAAAATGACCAATATTTTTGTCATTTTTCGCGTAAATCATAAAATTCATAACAAATAATGTTCTTGCTAGCTATGTTACTATAGACATGTTGCGCTACATATAGAACACTTTAATACGTTTTTTTTAAAATTAATAACAATGCGAAAACCCACTCAATAAAATAAACTACGACATTTGAAAGTAGCGATTCAACAATTGCAATACGGTTACATGGTTACGGCATGCATAATATTTCAAAATCTGTTTTGCTATAAAAACAATCACAATTTTGCGTTCTTTTAATTTCAGTAAAATCGGAATTACCGTAAACAGGATCAAAATATTTTGTTTTGCACGTAAGTGAATAAGTGAAGGCGTTTAAATGTGACTTAATTAAAGATTGTGAGTAAAAATGTCGTTAAAATACGAGGTAAGTTAGTTGCAATTAAAACATGAAACAAAGTTAGTGTGTTGAATTAGGCACTTGAAAAATTTCTACAATGAAAAACACAAAAAGATCACTATTTCTAATGTTTTTTTTTTTTTCCTTTGCCACTAGCACTATTGACTCCTGTGGTCAATTGCAGCGCAGATATAAGCTCTCCATACATTTACAACCTGAGAAAATATTTTTCAATCATTCTCTCTGTAATTTACTTCATTCAGATATTATTATCCCACCCATTCTTGGCCTTCCTACTGAATTATTACGAATTTGTGTTTTCTACAATAACTTTCTATACCTCTCGTCCATATTTAGAACGTCCTAAATGTCCTGCCCATCGGAGTCTACGAAACGTAACTCCTCATACTATATCTGGTTTTCTATTAAGATGATGGAGTTGACGGTTATGTAGTTTCCTCCATTCACCTATGTTTCTGGTCAATATGTACTTTATTCACAAATACCTTTCATTCACAAGTACCCAAATTTTTGAAAGTCTTAATGTAAGAGATCTGTTTCGCATCCTTTTAATACCTAAATTGATAAATCGGCATTTTTGAGAGAATTTGAGACACGAGTCACCACATGTATAATACAACATATATCATGCGTTTCCAGAATTGATCCTATGAATAATTTATTTCCGTTTGTTACTGTTGGAAGTTATTTGGATTCAGACATTTCATCAAAATGTTCATAATATTGTTGTTGAAATTTTGCACTATATCAAGAATAGATTATACAATTACTACAACAACTGTGAAAATATTCATTTTCGTTACTAATCGGTTATAAACTTTATCTTTCTAGGAAACTACATTTGAAAATAAATTTGATGCAATGAAGAAAAACAATGAGAAATTGAAATTGATAAGATTGAAAACAGTAGTACACTTTGAGTGTGTACAATAACATTTATAAGGAGGGAAAACTGTAGAGAAGCTATTTGGTAAGACTATTGTAGCCTGGATGGTTGCAACAAAATGAATGATTTTATTACGCAATACATAATTTGATTGTATGAAAGTTATGGTGAAAGCAGGTCATTTATATAAATTTAAATATAAAATTATTTAATATTATATTTATTTACATGCAGAATCATTGTTCAAGAAAACACAACTTCAAAAAAATCACATACTGGTTGTCTCTATATTTAATTGAAAATTTCTTGAAGAAAAAAAAATAGATGGGGATTAATTTTGTGTGCAGCTACCAATTTTCGCTAGTTTTCTGTCACTTGGAATCGTTTATCCTTGAAGTGAGTTTATAGGTGATTCAAACAATGTAGTACGAAACCTTCATTCATGCTTTGTCATACTGTGTTACTTAAAAGTGAGAGGTTTTCTAGAAATGCAATATAGATATGTAGATAAAAAATTAAATCTTCACGTAAGCACATGTTATTTGCCGAAAAATTGTATGAAGTTTTAGTTAAGGAATGTGCTAAATCTTGGCTCAAAAAAGTTCCACGTTTCGTCCTATATAGTCTCGTGGTGTACACGGATGAATCTTATATTTATGTTTTCTGGATGTCCGATATTAGGCCCTATGCCTTTCTTGTTTTTCAGACTATTAAAGTGAACCTGCGGATGAATTCATGAGACAAGAATGGTCAGGCGTATTTCCTGGTTGACAGGTAGCATTTACAAGTGGCCAGACACCAGATTTGTCAGGTATCTAGACCCAGTCCCTGCATGTATAATCGTACCACACCCAAATCCAGGGGGATATTAAATATCAGCCGAATCTTCTTGTCGCCGACTACGCGACTGGCTTCGGTTGAAGTGAATGGACAGTATAAATGGGGGTATAACAGTACATCTTTTAATAGGTAAATACCATTCTTATAAATACTCCTTTGACTATAATTCCAACTTTTGTTAATGTTAGCTAATTTCAGATCATTGTGCTTTCACTAGAGTATATTTTAAAATTGTAATAAATATATAATTATTGTGCAATTTTCATCATCATCCTTTATCAAGACAGCTGGCATCGTCTTCCAGAAACCAAACGCCATTCCTCTCTGTTCATCCCTTGATCTTCCGCCAATCCTCTAATAACACTGGTCGACAAAAATGAACTTTTTTGTTTCACAAGAATAAAAATATGAGATTTTAGAAGTATTTATCATCCTGAATTTAAATATCATTTTAGTTTTTTCCTATAAGGTAAGAGTTTTGTGTGATATTCATTTACATTTTTTATAATTTTTAATGAACTCCATCTAACTCTAACTCATTCTGACTTACCTAGAAAGTGGTAGATAGGGATTTTCGGGAATATTTTGCATCTGGAACATCTCTCTTCTTGGTCCAACAGTAGTCATCCAGCATATTAGAACTCCACTTGCCTTGGTACCTCTTTTCCATTGTGGAAATTTGCTGATGAAAACGCTCACCGTGCTCATCAGAGACAGCCCCAAGATTTTCCGGAAAGACGTCTAAGTGAGAGTCCAAAAAGTACATTTTTAAGGACATGTTGCACCCCATACCTTTATAAGAATGTAGAAGATCAGCCACTATGTCACGATATCATTCTGCTTTATTGTTTGCAAGGAAATTGCAACATACATTTTTAAAGACTGCCAGGCTGCTTTTTCCAGAGGATTTAATAGACCTTCAAAATGTTCATCAGCCATTAGTGACCGTATTTGGGGCCCTATAAAAATTCCTTCTTTCATTTTAGCATCACTGAATTTGGGTAATTTCCATTTCAAGTACAAGAATGCATCAGCAAATTTATCCATAGCTTTGACAATTTTTTTCATTGCTCCTAATTTAATATGCAATGGAGGTAAATATATTTTTTCAGGATTCACTAAAGGGATATGTGACACATGTTTCTGGCCAGGGATAAGAGATTCACGTTTAGGCCATGATTTTCTAACGTAGTGAGACTTCTTATATCTGCTGTCCCATTCGCATAAAAACAGCAAAATTTGGTGAACCCAAGTTGCAAACCAAACAATATAGTAATGACCTTTAAATCACCACAGATATGCCATCTATATTTTTCATATTGGATTTTCTCTAAAACCATATGTCTATTTTCATATGTCTCATTCATATCAGCGGCATGCGCTACAGGTACTGATGGAAGTTCATTGCCAATATGTAGCAACAGAGCATTCAAACTAACTCTAGAGGAGTCTATGAACAATCGCCACTCATTTGGCTAGTGTTGATGCCCAAGAATTTCCACAACAGACCAATATCATTGCAATACACAATACCATTTTCTTCAGAGAAACTGTCTTTGAAAGCACTATGGCGGCTACGATAACTACACATTCTTACATATTTTTAAAGTAGATTCCAGCCTTTGAGTCCGAAAGTTAAAACTTCAGCTTTGCTGTTTACACAGGTTTAAATCCCGAACCAGCTCATTGAGGTCTTGTTGATTAGGAAACTAAGGTTCTGATGAACAGATACTGCCTTCATGTATGTAAGATCATTTTTATTTCCATCTGAATCATTTTCAGTTTGAGCTACGTCAGAATCAGAGTTATGAGTTAAGGTCATATCTGCATATACTGGCACAGGGAACTCATCATTGTGTAAGACAGGCCTCACTGCAGATGGCAAATTCGGATACTAAATTGTATATTTTGATTTAGATGTGATTCCTTTAATATTTGTTAAACAAAAATTACAATCAATTAGGTGATCCTGCGGTTCCCTCCAAATCATGGGAATTGCTAATGGCGTATGATGTGTACCATTTTTCCACCCAATAAACAATCTAACACACAAAATACAGCATATAGTTGGGACCCAGCTCTTATCAAAATCGCCCACTTGACAGCCAAAGTAAAGTTTATAACACACTTTCACAAGTAGTGTGCAATGTCGCCTCTGAGACTGGAAGGCCAACTCACCACAAATATAGCAGAAATTATCTGCATGAATTGTAAACTTTCGTGGCATGATGAAAGAACACACACAATACACTTCTAAACAGAAAAGAAGGAAACATTTTCACTAGTGATATTTGTGCTGACAAATTCACTGTCAGCTCAATACTGACACAGTGCAATGCAGATAAACAGGTTTGAGCATGTTAAAACACGCATGAACCTTCACAGTCTTGTCTTTTGGTGGTTCAGCATGACATTGCATATAAATTCCTTAAATACAGCTTGATTAAAATCTCTACATATAATGTAAAGGTTCTTATGACAGGTCAAAGAGAATGCTAAAATGAATTAAATAAATAGCTGTCACAAAAAAACTGTGCCTGATGGAAAATTCTGACTACATATCTGAATTCAGTATGAAAAAATGCACTAGATTCACTAATCAGATTTTTTTGTGAAGAAAACCTTGTCGACCAGTGTAACATTGCCGCTTGCGCATCTTCTATCCAGGTTTTCTTTGGTCTTCCTTTCTTCATCCTTTCCATTGATACCCATTCCATAATAAGTTTAGGCAATCTTTCCTTTGGCATTTTTTTGACATGGACATATCACTGTAATTCTTTCTTTTCTGTAATGTCTATGATGCCCGGCTCCTCTTGTACACTCCTAATTTCCCAAAATTGTTTATTTCGTATTCTATCCATTCTACATTTTCCAGCTCATCTTCTTATAATATTCATTTCTGTATTTTTTTTTCATTTCCCTGGTAAGACTTTTCCAAACGTCAGCATCATGTGTTAAAATTCTCTGAACTATGGTTTGATATATTTTTAAATTTTTATTTTTTGAAAAAAAAAAAGAAATTGCTCCACCAAACAGAGCGTAAAATACTTATTGCTTGTTTTTTTGTGCGATTGTATTTTTAATTTTCCTTGTGTTATCCCCTGAATGGTCTAATTTTGTTCCTAAATAAGTACATTTAAATACTAGGTTTTAGTTCTTCTGCATTCTTGAAATTTATATTTTCCATTTCTTCTCCAAAACACTAACATTTAGTTTTCGCTACATTTATATAAAGTCCCCATTTTTCATATTTTTCTTTTAGTTTTCTTGCCATATATTCTATGCCATCATGATCTTTTTCTATTAAAACCTAGTTGTCTGCAAAATTGTGTGAATACACATGCGTATTTTGGATTGGTATGCCCACTTTTTTTACATTTTTTTCTTCCAGTCCCTTAGTACTCTTTCAAGATAAAAATTTTGAATAGAGTTGAAGATAAACTGCAATCCTGCCTTAAACCGTTTGTAACAGTAAATCCCTCTGTGATATGATTTCCAACTTTTATTTTCGAAATTGAACCTTTGTATTATGATTTTATAACTTCTATTAATATTTTAGTAATGTTCAAATTTTCTAAAGTTTCCCATAACATTTTTTTGAGGAATACTGTATTGTCATATGCCTTAGTTAAATCGACAAGAAGTAATTGTATGTCTCTGTTAGTAGGTCTTTTTATTTCTCAATCATTTGTGTTATGTAAAATATATTATCCGCACATCATATACTACTTCTAAAACCATACTGCTCTTCAATTTCTTATCTTGGTATTTTAATTCAATCATTTTACTTAGTGAACGTTCACAAATTCTACTTAACGTACTTGTTATTGATATGCCTCTATAATTTTCCCGTTTATTTTGTCTCCCTTCTTATGTATCAATGTTATAATAGCGACTTTCCACTCTTCTGGCACTTCTATTATTTCATTAAATAGTACAGTGATAATTTCCAATAACTTCTGGCTGCCATTTTTAATCACTTCTACAGCAAAATTTACTATACCAGCATTACTCCATTTTACATGCTCATAATTTCCTTTTTTTACAGTATTTATATCAATTTCGAATATGTTTCCTGTTACCATCTCTGATAAATTGTCATTTTTCCCAAAAATACTTTTCGGTCCTCTACTAAAAGTTATTTTTGTAATATTCTTCCCATTCACGTGTTCCTTTTAGATTGGGAAAATTCTTATTTCTATATTTTAATACATTTCCACGATTCAGAAATGAAGTATTATTATAATATTTAATTATATTTTAGGTTGAAAGAAGAGTGAATGGGAATGAAAACCGCAAGTTACTTGGAAACATTCAGGTAATATTCCTCTTAATTTTATAAGTTTACAATATAATTTATAATGTCTCTGAGTATCTCGTGTAAGTTAATGTCATTTCATGTTTCCTAGAATCTGGAATTGAGTAGGTTCATTATTTGAATCCAAGATTCTGTGCAGACAATCATTCTGCACATTTTTTTTTACCTCAGCCACTAGACTATTTTGGACGAACCGTTATGAAACTTTTGTTAATACAAGGATGGGGATGTACCGTAATAAAACTACATCCAATTTTACGCCAAACAATATCTGCTTATGGGTGATGGTTTGTTTATTTACTTTTCTAAATAGCATTTCTACAAAACTTTCCAATGTGATGTATCACAATTACAGCAGACATGTCATGTGTTAAGTTAATTTTGAACTATTTACGCCGAACAGTATCTACTTATGTGGAGTGATGATTTTTTTAATTTTCATTTCCAAATTGCATTTCCAGAAAAGCTCCCATTTTGAAGTATCACATTTACAGCAGACGTGCCATGTGAAGATGAATGTGGTATACTTCATTTGTATGAAGAATCTATGAATTCTATTCAGTGTAAATTGATGTCTAGTGACAAAAAATATAAAATGACAGCTGTATTCGGATATTAGTTCCCGTGTAATATTTTTCTTCCTTCAAGAAATTTTCCATTGAATATAAAAAAACATGTAGGGGGTATGTGATATTATTTTAATTTGTGTTTTCATGAGCAATGGTTAGATACATACACAAATTGAACTGTAAGTGTTAATGATTTCAAACTCTTGTTTAAATATTAAGTTTATCTTCAGTTTACATAATATTTTGGAAACGTAATTTTTCAAAGTGAATTTTTTTTCAAGGTTCTTTATTCTCCGTATTTATATTTCATAATATATTCCTTTGGACGTTTTGTAAAATATTAATTTTTATTCTTTGCTCTACAGAAGATTATCATTTTGCTAAAAATGTATATAAAAGGTTAATCTATCCAACGACACAATGAATTTGGCTGAAATGTGGAGTGAAAACAAGACAGCAAATGAAGAACTCCTGATATTAGTGGTCAGAATAGTAAATCATGTCCAGTAAATGGATCCGAGTAACTGGGCCATCCCGATTCTCGTGGGATGATAAGTATCGGAATCATTGAGTGTTACTGGAGCACTTCTAATTGTATGATTGTTATTATCTTAAATATTCTTATCGATAAATTTACAATATAGTGAAACATGTTACACTATTTTTATAATGCTCAATTATATTTCAGGTTAAAATCATGTGGAACAACAAGAAATTGATTTATGTAAAAATCACAAAGAAGAACATTGTATGAACTATTCAAGGAATATGCATCTTAGTTACTACATTATACCATATGGAAAGATTCCATTTATGAACTACTAATTACATAAAAAATAACTACCTTACACTATCGAGCCTGTAGGTTCATGGTCATGCTGACATAAGCTCTCCATACATCGATATCTTAAGCCTACGTTTCCCATTCATATCTTGTGCAATTTAATGTAATCAATGTTATATATATATATATATATATATATATATATATATATATATATATATTAAGACATCTTAGAAGAATTACACATGGAAACTTTAGAAAACAAAATTTCTGATTATAAGTCAAGATGGATACAACATGTTCATCGAATGGAAGATCACAGAATACCCAAACTAATGTTAAGATATCAACCTGCAGGAAGAAGAAGACCAGGACGTCCACTCAAAAGACTTCTGGATGGTGTTTCTCTTGAGGCCGAAACAGGTCAACAAATGGCCTCAATTCGTGAATGTACTATGATGATGATATTATATATATATTATACATATATATATATATATATATATATATATATATATAATGTAGCTCACTGTTATGTAATCTTTTGCATTTGCCTCTCTGTTCATCTATCTTTGGTCCAAAAATTACCAATGAACTTTATTCTCAAATATTCATTATATTTTCTCCTCATTTAAAATAAGAATCTATATTTCGCATCCATATAATTTAAATGGAAGAATAACAGTTTTATATATTTCCAGTTTAATCTAGAGCCAACAATTATGTAATGTCCTATCATTCTATGTTCCTAGAAACATGTCCATGTGTTTGAATTATTTCCATGGATTCCTTGAAGTAATCTCCGCCTGGAGAACCGAATGAGGGACTATTTTACCTCTGGAAAGTTATAAACCAGTTTCTTGACGGTTGTATTTTTATTGTGAAAGATTATCACTCTTTCGACCAAGGTACTTCTTTGTCTGACTTATCACCTTCCAATGTTTTAAATAAAGCCTGAGTTTAAAGATGAAAAAAAGCTACACCTGTAAACTATCGGTAATCCAAATTGTCTTAAAGTAGAAATAGTAATATTTGTTTTCAAATCATATTCAAAGTAAGTGCAAAGAATGACATGTATTATGAATACATAAATGTCTCGAAAATACCGGTGAAGTAGGTAATTTATATTTAAAATAAACAGCAATAATTCAACGAGTAATTAATATTTAATATTTTAAAAGATGACAATTAACAAGTTAACCTGACCTGAATTTGAGCTTCTCTTATTTTTTATATCAATGATCTACCTAGGCACATAGAATCCCTAGAAACAAAAAACCCTACTTCCTGCTGCTGATGATGTAATATGGGTCTCCAAGCCGAAGAATCAAAGCCAACAATTAAATACCACAGTCCAACAATTACTAACACATTTAGAGAATTGGACATCCCTAAGAGTAATGAAGATAAACAGACACGAAATTAACATGGAAGAAACATATAGAGAACATATATATATATATATATATATATATATATATATGTACAAAGATAGAAACAAGGTTTCCATTATTAAAACGATCAGCAGGTTAAACCATCCGTAATTATTATGAAGAAATGGTAATAATTACAAAAGTGGAACCACATGATAAATTACATAATCAAATCCTCCGCCTGATATAAGGAGCTGTTAAAAACAACTCAAATCACTGTCATACAAATATTAACAAATAACCCAAGCATAGCATTTTAAATTGAGAAAACAACAATCATACAACATTAATTATTTTTTTAAGGATATCCCATAATAATTGGATTCAAAGAAAACCAGAAGTATGTTTGAAATCTCAGCAAAGCTTCTTACGCATAGAACAAGAAATCAAACAACTATTACATCCTCGTTCAAAATAAAATATAAAGACAAGAAACAACTCTTTGGAAATTTAATATAATCTTAATTTAACAGAAGGAATCAATAAATCTGAAACGTCCCCATTTATCCTAAATCAAATGTCACTAGAAATAATAAATTTAAGATACCTTGCTACTGAATGGATAAGCATTTTTACAGATAGTTCCAACCTACCAACTGATGGTGGCACCGGTGCTGGTGCAATAAGCCCACTTTCCTCCTTTGATGGTAAATTAAATAAAAATTCAACAAATTTGATGGTGGAATTCCAGCAATGTTCTTACGTTTACAAACTATTTTATATAATATCCAAAAGTTTACGAAGATTGTAATTCTATGTGACTCCAAAGCGGCCATCCTTGCTATAACACGGGATACAATATCCACTATCGAGTGTCATAAATTAATAAAATAGTTATCGCACGTTATGACGTTCTTCTATAATACAGAACGAATCTTTTTCTTTCATGTTGTGCTAGTAACTCAAAATCGGCAATTTTTAGTTATGTCACTCTTTCTGCAAATGAGCGAAATGTACGTTTCTTCTGTTAACTAAATCATAAGTTGCAACAAACCAAATATGGCAGTGCTAGAATGCTTTTAAATTACAACCCCTATTCCTGATATTCGGAACTTTGGAGAATAACTTTCTTATTTATTTTCAATAGCATGTACAGTACTAAGTTCCATTAAAAAACAACTATTTTGACGCTAGAGCATTTTTTAAATTTTTGTTTCTGGTGATCCTCAACTTCTAATGGTCCGATATTGCTGATAAACAAACTTTACCTTAATTTTCTTATTTGTTTACTCTATGCCGATCTCAGTTCTGAAACAATAAACACTGTTGCCGTTAAATACGTGCATGGAAGCTTCTTTTAGGAAAACCAGAGGGAAAACGCCCAGTTGGTAGACCAAGATTGAGGTGCGAGCATAACATTCGCTATGATTTGAGGGAAGTAGATTATACAGGGAATGATTGGAAAACATTAGAACAGGATAGGGATGTATGGAGAGCTTACGACCGCGCGGTCATAAAGCCTACGGGTTGGATAGTGCCAGAGTTGCCACTACAGCTTTAACACACACGCACACGTCATTGTCATTTTTAATGTCTATCATATAGGATAGGTGAATATTTGTAAACATTGTTCAATACATTTTTAATGTCTATCATGTAGGACAGGTGAATATTTGTAAACATTGTTCAATACATTTTTAATGTCTATCATGTAGGATAGGTGAATATTTGTAAACATTGTTCAATACATTTTTAATGTCTATCATGTAGGATAGGTGAATATTTGTAAACATTGTTCAATACATTTTTAATGTCTATCATGTAGGATAGGTGAATATTTGTAAACATTGTTCAATACATTTTTAATGTCTATCATGTAGGACAGGTGAATATTTGTAAACATTGTTCAATAAATTTTTAATGTCTATCATGTAGGACAGGTGAATATTTGTAAACATTGTTCAATACATTTTTAATGTCTATCATGTAGGATAGGTGAATATTTGTAAACATTGTTCAATACATTTTTAATGTCTATCATGTAGGACAGGTGAATATTTGTAAACATTGTTCAATACATTTTTAATGTCTATCATGTAGGACAGGTGAATATTTGTAAACATTGTTCAATACATTTTTAATGTCTATCATGTAGAACAGGTGAATATTTGTAAACATTGTTCAATACATTTTTAATGTCTATCATGTAGGATAGGTGAATATTTGTAAACATTGTTCAATACATTTTTAATGTCTATCATGTAGGATAGGTGAATATTTGTAAACATTGTTCAATACATTTTTAATGTCTATCATGTAGGACAGGTGAATATTTGTAAACATTGTTCAATACATTTTTAATGTCTATCATGTAGGACAGGTGAATATTTGTAAACATTGTTCAATACATTTTTAATGTCTATCATGTAGGACAGGTGAATATTTGTAAACATTGTTCAATACATTTTTAATATCTATCTTGTAGGACAGGTGAATATTTGTAAACATTGTTCAATACATTTTTAATGTCTATCTTGTAGGACAGGTGAATGTTTGTAAACATTGTTCAGTACTTTTTTAATGTCTATCATGTAGGACAGGTGAATATTTGTAAACATTGTTCAATACATTTTTAATGTCTATCATGTAGGACAGGTGAATATTTGTAAACATTGTTCAATACATTTTTAATGTCTATCATGTAGGATAGGTGAATATTTGTAAACATTGTTCAATACATTTTTAATGTCTATCATGTAGGATAGGTGAATATTTGTAAGCATTGTTCAATACATTTTTAATGTCTATCATGTAGGATAGGTGAATATTTGTAAGCATTGTTCAATACATTTTTAATGTCTATCATGTAGGATGGGTGAATATTTGTAAACATTGTTCAATACATTTTTAATGTCTATCATGTAGGATGGGTGAATATTTGTAAACATTGTTCAATACATTTTTAATGTCTATCATGTAGGATGGGTGAATATTTGTAAACATTGTTCAATACATTTTTCATGTCTATCATGTAGGATGGGTGAATATTTGTAAACATTGTTCAATACATTTTTAATGTCTATCATGTAGGATAGGTGAATATTTGTAAACATTGTTCAATACATTTTTAATGTCTATCATGTAGGATGGGTGAATATTTGTAAACATTGTTCAATACATTTTTAATGTCTATCATGTAGGATGGGTGAATATTTGTAAACATTGTTCAATACATTTTTAATGTCTATCATGTAGGATGGGTGAATATTTGTAAACATTGTTCAATAAATGCTTAATGTCTATCATGTAGGATAGGTCAATATTTGTAAACATTGTTCAATAAATTTTTAATGTCTATCATGTAGGATAGGTGAATATTTGTAAACATTGTTCAATAAATTTTTAATGTATATCATGTAGGATAGGTGAATATTTGTAAACATTGTTCAATAAATTTTTAATGTCTATCATGTAGGATAGGTGAATATTTGTAAACATTGTTCAATACATTTTTAATGTCTATCATGTAGGATAGGTGAATATTTGTAAACATTGTTCAATACATTTTTAATGTCTATCATGTAGGATAGGTGAATATTTGTAAACATTGTTCAATACATTTTTAATGTCTA
This sequence comes from Diploptera punctata, assembly GCA_030220185.1. NCBI lineage: Eukaryota > Metazoa > Arthropoda > Insecta > Blattodea > Blaberidae > Diploptera > Diploptera punctata. The sequence continues at coordinate 2,076 of JASPKZ010007144.1, read as the reverse complement.
TCATGTAGGATAGGTGAATATTTGTAAACATTGTTCAATACATTTTTAATGTCTATCATGTAGGATAGGTGAATATTTGTAAACATTGTTCAATACATTTTTAATGTCTATCATGTAGGATAGGTGAATATTTGTAAAACATTGTTCAATACATCTTTAATGTCTTATCATGTAGGATAGGTGAATATTGTAAACATTGTTCAATACATACTTTAATGTCTATCATGTAGGATAGGTGAATATTTGTAAAACATTGTTCAATACATTTTAATTCTATCATGTAGGATAGGTGAATTTTGAAAACATTGTTCAATACATTTTTTAATGTCTATCATGTAGGACAGGTGAATATTTGTAAACATTGTTCAATACATTTTTATGTCTATCATGTAGGACAGGTGAATATTTGTAAACATTGTTCAATACATTTTTAATGTCTATCATGTATGGCCAGGTGAAATATTTGTAAACATTGTTCAATACATTTTTAATGTCTATCATGTAGGACAGGTGAATATTTGTAAACATTGTTCAATACATTTTAAATGTCTATCATGTAGGACAGGTGAATATTTGTAAACATTGTTCGATACATTTTTAATGTCTATCATGTAGGATAGGTGAATATTTGTAAACATTGTTCGATACATTTTTAATGTCTATCATGTAGGATAGGTGAATATTTGTAAGCATTGTTCAATACTTTTTAATGTCTATCATGTAGGATAGGTGCATATTTGTAAGCATGTTCAATCATTTTTACTGTCTATCATGTGGTAGGTGAATATTTGTAGCATTATTCATACATTTTTAAGTCTATCATGTAGGATATGTGAATATTGTAAGCATTGTCCATACCTTTTTAATGTCTATCATGTAGGATGTGATATTGTAAACATTGTTCATTACATTTTTAGTCTATCATGTAGGATAGTGATTATTGTAAACATTGTTCATACCTTTTTAAGTCTATCATGTAGGATAGGTGAAGATTGTAAACATTTTTCAAACTTTTTAATGTCTATCATTAGGATAGTGATTTTGTAAACATTGTTCAATACATTTCATGAGAAGAACCTCTATAGATTCATCATTAGGAATTTTTAACGATGTTCTACTTTCAATGACAACCTGTCAATTTTGGAGGCGATTGTTTCAAAATTTCTAATGTTCACTTTTCTTAAAAAAACACAACTATTGAAATATAACATCGGGACATTTGATTTAGACAAGTTATTGCATTAGAAATCACGACCACCCGTAGACGCAAGTTTCAGTTTCAAAATTTGAAATTTTATCGTAAATCACGCTTATATTACAATGGATAATTTTGGATTTAGTCTGGATTTTTTTACTTGGAAATCTCTGTAGACTGAATTTTGTAGTTTCAAATTCGAAAAATTCGACATTTTTTGAAAAAAATGCCAAGATTTAACCTTGAATACGAATGTGCCCGGTATTATAATGCAACTAATCCCAATTTTCCGATTGTATTCCAATTCTTGATAGCATTCCGGTTGCCCATGCCGAGGATGAAGTCTAAGACAGTCGAAGAAGTACTTGGTCAAAGATAACGTAAACTATAACGTCGAGGGGGGGAAAAATTTTAAAAATCAGTTCCATTACAGTAAAGTAGACTACCATTCGGAGTCTCATAGCGACTCAATCAGAGTTGCTTCAAACCAAGAATAAATTCCTTCTTGTCTTCTTTGGTAGCGCCTCTGTTTTCCTCAACAGAGATTTAGCGCATCTCTCCTCCCTTCCCCCTACAGAGATATACGTTAAACCTACTAATGTAGTTACACTTGTTTTTCGTTATAGATTGTCATTAGTGGTCCGTGTCAGCGTTCCGCCTCATCTGACATCTATGAAACCAGGTAGTACTATTACGGGAAAATTCAGTAAATTTATCTTAGTGCCTTTTCATTCAAGCTTAAAAAAGATCTATTAACCGAGCCTGAAATCTTTAGACTCGGACCAACGGCTTAACAGTCCCCCTCCCGGAGGACTTGCTCCTTTATTTTTTTCCATCCTAAAAAAAAGTCCATCGATCCCGGCCGTGTTTGAACCCGCGAC
>JASPKZ010007143.1:0-20383 GCA_030220185.1 Diploptera punctata | reverse complement strand
TTGTCTTTTAAATTTATTTATTTTCTTGTATAACCATATTTTCTTCATTACTGTTATCTGTTGCAACATTAACCCATTGGAGACTTTTAACGAGTCTCCCTCGTGAGCAGGTAGAAAGTCCAACAGCTCAAGCATGACCTACACTCGTTGTGTTAAAAATCTCCACTATAAGAAGTTGGCTCTAATTTTAGATTAAAAATTTATGTTCGCCATCTGTAAAATTTGTTGCTGGTTTATATAAAGCGTATATGTAGTCCTAGTATATTGTATAGTTTATTATAGATATAATTTATAGAATATATATTTTAGCTATTTATTACGGTAAAATAATATGTAGTTTCATTGTTTTTTTTTCGAATAACATGGTTGTAAATTTAACTTTGTTAGAAACATGTTAGTTCAAACTCTCTAAATGGAATAAAACGGCGCAATTTGGAATAATATATTAGAAATTGTACTCTTCAGGATACGATTCAAATAAACACTGGACAAGATGCACATGAAAATTCAGGTTTTACAGCAAATGAGAGTGTAGTCCTAGAATTAGCAAAACCTGTTCATAGAGAAAAGTTAAACATTATAATTGTGTTCTCCTAATTTATTTTCAGAGCTGAGTAGATGAGAGATATATTAGGGACAGTAAAATCTAACAGAAGAAATATGCCTATGGATTTAGTGAACATCAAATTGGAAAGGAAAAAAAAAAGGAGAGATAACAACATAATCTAGTTGGAGACTTCTAGCATAGAAGTGGAAAGGTAGGAATACATTTATTTGTTATCAACCAAACGCGAAAATGCCGACATGACTGACACCAGTAAGAAGCTATGGAAGAATAAAGATGGAGAACAAGAAGAAAAATCATAAAGGCTAAATGTATTCTAGAATACAATAAAGGTATGGGAGGAGAAGAACGACATGACAAGGTTGTGGATTTGTTTTCCAGTAATGATGAGATTTGTAAAGTGCTATAGAGAAAATTGCTTTTTACATTATCAATAATTTGAGAAGATATATAGCAAGAACTTTCTACAATTTGATAATGTATATGCCTATGTTTTATATGTTTAGTTTAATTAATTTTATAATATGCAGTATTATTATATTTTTAATTTTTACCGTTCCTGTTAGAACATATGATTTGTGTTTACTTTAAATATAATGACCGAGAAATTTTAGTAAAAGATGGTTTTTGAAAATATTAGAGAACTTTCACAGCCTTCAAACTAACAATATAACGGTTAAATTGCAAAAAAAGAGGGGTTGTAGGCAGGCCACATTCCTTTCCTATTCATAAAAGTACAAAATACTACAAGAAAAACAGGGGTAAACAAACTATCTGAAATCCATTTGTGATAGAACGCAGTATGCATGGTCTGGGTATTCTGATTTAAAATCCATGCAGCCGGAGTAGCGCTGGGGAGATTTAATGGTTTCAGTGAACTACTGGCGCTTTAAACGTGTCTTCAATGGGTTACTTATGTATTCTTTTTCATAATTTTCTTTGCTCATAGGTATATTTACCAATACGTGTATGAAACTATTGAACACTGCCTCTTTGTGAGCAAATGGTTGAATCCCTAAGCTTTAATATAGTTATCTACATATGTATTCTTTCTGTATATTCCAAATTCCATCCTGTTTTCTCTACTTCTTGTTAAATTAAGATCATAAAAAATGGGATTTGTCTTTCAATTTCAGTTTCCAGTTTCCTATAAAATTTACCATAGAAACTGATGAATTTACCATGGCACAGATGAAATTTTTACGTCCACTCCTAGGTTTGACAAAAATGGACAAACAAATAAACAATATATAATAAATTAAAAGTTCAAAATATAGTTGAAGAAATTGAGAATTATCAAAGCAATGGGTTACAACACGCCTCCAAAGAATGGACCCATCTTGCTTTCCTAAATTAGCATTTTCAGTGACAATCTAAAGGACATCAAGATAAAGGAAGACCAAAACTAAGATGAACTGACCAACCACATCTGAGAACCTAAACCTGAATAAGTTCAAGATGATGATGATGAAGTATACCATCCCAGACATTTGAACAACTACATTTTTATGCACAATGTATAATGGCAAAGTTCTTCTCACTGGTGGCAACAACATGCCTCCAACCAATCAAAAAATTCTTCTTCTTCTTCTTCTTCCTTTAGCTCTACAGTCCTCCAGAACCTCCTTTATAAATCTGCCCATTCTTCTCTATTCCTAGCTTTCTGTTTCCTTCTTTAACCTGAAGTTATCCTAAGTCTTCCACAACCTTATCCAAACATCTTATTTTCTTCATAGTTAAATATGGGAAATAACATTATGAAGTTCTTAAGTCACAAATTAATGAGTAATTTTTTTACATCTTACCTCACATTTTATGTTTCCTTAAATGGAAGTAACGGCTATTCATATTTCACTCCAACAATTACTATATAGAATAAATACATTTCAAAATGCTGTCATACTCTCTGATTCTAAGGCATCAATATATGCAATAAATTCACACAAAATGAAGTCAATACAAATTAAAGAGTGCTACAAAATGATTCAACAACTTTAAAAACTACAGAAAAGAATTCAATTACAATGGATACCTGCACATTGTGGAATTGCTGGAAATGACACTGCTGATTTTCTTGCCAAAAAAGGCTCCAATCTAATTCAGAATACTACTGAAAGCTTACCTTTCACATCCATAAAAAGAATAATTAAAAACAAATATAAAATCAAACAAAACCAAGACCTATGTAATAAAGCCAAAGACAAAAAATGGAATATTTTAGTAAAGAAGCCAGATATTATTCCAGAAATTCCATGTAAAACTACAGTAGCAAAATTTAGACTGCTTACAGAACATGACTATTTGGCCAAACATTTATATAAAATAGGAATCAACAAAAATCCAAATTGTCCTCTATGCAACAAAGCCGAAGAAATGAATGAAGCACATCTACAAACCTGTGAAGTATTACCTGTTGGATCCACCATAGAGAAATATTGAAGAGCAATAACGCTAATGGCTTCATTGCCAAGGCCCAGCATTTGAAAACAACAACAACATGTTTCCTTAAACACGGGAACTAGAACCGACATTATGAGGCATAATGTCATTACAAGTCATAATGTCGGTTGAAAATGAGAGAGATGGTTCTCTCGAAAACAAGTTCCCATGTTTAAGGAAACATAAAATATGAGGTAAGATGTAAAAAAAAAAGACTCATTAATTTACAAATCTTAGTTTTCTGTCCTCCACCTTTCTACTTCCTTCAAAGTCCTTCTTTCACTTCTTTCCACAACATATAAAGGGATCTGGCAAGAAAGTGTCATCCACAACATATAAAGGGGATCTGGCAAGAAAGTGTCAAGCCACATTTTCCTGATTCTGGATAAAGCAATTTGAATATTTGTTTAACCTTTACACTGCTACGAACGGGTATATGCATTGGCAAAGAAAATGCTTGCCGTGCTATGGGCGTGTATATCCATTCTCAACTTCAAACGCTGCTAGTTATATAATATGTATTGCATTGCTTTCAAACTAAGCAGGCATATACTGCCATCTCTTAGGAACCTAAATAAACTTTTTCCATATTTCTCCCTGCATTGAGCAAGGAGGGTTTTAAAGGCTGGAAATATCTCAGCAGTGAAAAGGTTAAATCCTCAAATAAGAAACGTTATTAAATTTTGATTATAGAGATGAAATGTGTTTTTCTAATATGTTTTTAATCAAATAGTGACATATATTATAAACTTTTACATTTTTATATTCAAAAAGTTATATTTAAAAATATGTGTTGTGTAGTTTGACACTATCGTGACCAAAAATTTCACAAAATATGTGGAATAAATATTTTTCAATATAAGTAATGTTTAAATTAATTATATTTGCCCTATTTAATAAAAGGAAGTAATATATGTTCCACAAAATATAAACAATGCCCTAAAAATCCTACTTCATATATTCCACCGTTTAAAAAAAAATATGAATAAATAGTGAATAGTGTAAGATTATTATTAGTTGCCCTATTTAATCAAATCAAATAATATGTTTCACAAAAATTAAACAATGCCCTAAAATAAGTCTTCCACATCATTTACCAGATCATTATCAATATCATCTGGTATCAAGTTCAGGTAAAAGCCATGATATACTGGGGAGACATACTCCATCACATCCGTAAGTATGCTTATTTTTATCATAAGTGGTCTTACAATTTTCTGCTTTAGAGTCATGATACTTGGGTTTCCTTTCTTTCTTGTAGAAACCTCTTCAAACTCCATATATGTCCTGTTTCTTAATTCATTGACCCTTGGTTTGGTATTTTCAAATCCTAAGTATATAGCTTCTGAGAATCTGAGCTCAACACCACTAAAACATACTTTCTTATTAATATGAATTAGCCCACTTTTTAAAGCTGTTATATCGAAAAAATCAGTGCTTTCCATTTCAACTACACAAAACTTGTGCTTACAGCTACAAAACTATTATTTCTCTCCAATTGGATAAATAGCATATATTGGGTTGTCTCTCTGATATTTTTCAATTCTAGCAAAATCTCTATCAGAGGGTAAGTATAGGATCCAGAAATTAGAAAATAATGTTCAAATTCTTCAAACTGCTTTGTGTGGATACATAATTGCAAAATGCCATTATATTCCAATTCTTATTCTGACCCCACATTTGTCAGAAAAATATAACCAGTTTCTTTGAACAAATGCATTTAGGGCCGTATCTATGAACGCATTAGACCATAAAAGTCGTTCTCATCTTGTACTCTGCTGAGAAAGTTGCATCCAAAGATGTTTTTGCTTACTCAAAAATCAGTTCATGTGATAATAATTGTCGAAATTCCTAAGCTACCTGGCGAGGTGACTTTGCAGAGAACAAATTGTGAGTAACCCGATAGGAACCGATGTACTTTGAAACCTTGCTGCTTTATCCAAGACGTTGGACCATTAAGACTTCAATTGTGTTTTCAGTATACGCGGAGAAGAGGAATTTGATAGAGTCTACCAAAGAATTCAACTGGAAGAACAGGAGAATCGGCATAATATCACGCGATGCAGATGTCGTCATATACGGTTTTATTTGCGGGACGCAAGCGTAAATGCGTTCTTCTAGCCAGCAGTCGCAGTTATACATGGAATGTAAGTAAATATTTTTAGTTAATAGTTAATCGTTGCAGACGAAAATAATGGAAGTGGTTTTATCGCTGAGAATTCTGGGTAATTTCTTGCCAATATTACGAAAAAACTATTTTCATGCACGACCAGTCAGCAACTCGCTAATTGAACTTTGCACGTTCTCACGGAAAACTCAGCTCACCAGAGACTAATGTATTTGCATGCTGCCCTTAGTTTCTATATATTTTAGGATGCAGCTTTGAATCTTATCGCTGCCATGTCCCGCAAATACTCTCATCTCATACAAGCATTTACAGAGTGTAAATTATTTACCACACAAATTTAAATGTGTATAGAGAGAGAGGCACTATATAGCAAATTGAGATAATGAACAAATGGTCTACGAATAATATGTCCATGTTATGATTCAATTTGTAAAATGGTTGGCATGCCACAGAATATGTCAAATTAAAATGGAAATAATATGACATAGAAACTGTAACTGGCAACATGTATGCACCTTTAGCTCAGTGGTTAATAGCAGACTTACTATCGATGCACATGTAGGCCCTCAGAGGCCATGTTGGGTAAGGTTAGGCCCTCAGGTGCCACTTTGGGAAACATTAGGCCCTCATAGGCCACTTTGGGTTAGGATAGGCTCTTGGAGGCCATTTTTGGTCAGGTTATGCCCTTGGAGGCCACTTTGGGTAGGGTTAGGCCCTCGGAGGAGACTCTGGGTAAGGTTAGACCCTCGGAGGCCACTTTGGGTCAGGTTAGACACTCGGAGGCCACGTTGAGTGAGGTTAGGCCTTCGTCGGCCTAAGCTACGGGGCCAGTGTACGTTAGGTTAGGCCCTCGTCGGCCACTTTGGACTAGGTTTGGCCATTTTGGTTTAGGTTCGGCCCTCGGAGGCCATTTTGGTTTAGGTTAGGCCTTCTGGGGCCACTTGCGTGAGGTTAGGCCGTAGGGGGCCACTTAGGTTAGGTTAGGCCCTCGGAGACCACTAGTTGATAGGTTAGGCCTTCGGGAACCACTTTGGGTTGTTAGGCACTCGGAGACCACTTTGGGTTAGGCCATTTGGTGTTAGATTAGGCCATTGAGGTTATGTTAGGCCCTCGAGACCCTTCGGCTAGGTTAGACACTCGTCGGCGACTTTGGGCTATGTTTAGCTCTCAGGGCCACTTTGGTTTAGGTTTGACCCTTGGGACCACTTTGGTTCAGGTTAAGCCCTCGGGGGACACTTGGTGTTAGGTTAGACTTTTGGGGACACTTGGGGTTAGGTTAGGTCCTCAGGGGACACTTTGGGTTAGGTTAGGCCCTTGGGGCCACTTTGGTTTAGGTTTTGCCCTCCTGGTCCACCTTTTGTTTAGGTTAGGTCCTCGGGAGCCACTTCGGGGAGGATAGGCCATCGGGGGCACTTGGGTTAGGTTAGGCCCTCGGTAGGCTACTAGTTGTTAAGTTCGGCCTTCGGGACCACTTTGGATTTAAGTTAGGCCATCGGGAACCACTTTGAGTTATGTTAGCTCCTTGTGGTCCACTGGGGTTAAGTTAGGCCTTAGGGGGCCACTTGGTGTCAGATGAGTCCTTTGGGGCCTCTTTCGGTTATGTATGGCCCTCGGGGGCCACTTCGGTTAGGTTAGGCCCTCGGGAACCACTTTGGGATAGGTTAGACCCTCAAGGGCCACTTGGGTTGGTTTGGCTCTCGGGGCATCTTTTATGTTTGACTCTCGGGGCAACTTTGGTATAGGTTAGGCCATCGGGGACAACTTCGGCTAGGTTAGGCCATCAGATGCCATTTCGGTTAGATTAAGCCCTTGTGGGTCACTTGGTGTTACGTTAGACCTTTATGGGCCACTTGAATTTAGGTTATTCCCTCAGGGGTCACTACTGGTTTTGTTAGGCCCTCATGGGCTACTTTGGGTTAGGTTAGGACCTCGGTGCCACTTGTTTTAGGTTAGGCCCTCAGGGTTATTTGGTGTTAGGTTAGGCCTTTGTGACAACTTTGGGTTATGTTAGGTTAGTTAAGAGAGGATTAAATTTTGCTCACCGGGAACATCAAAATTCATGGATCTATATTTGTTCTTCTGAATTTATATCATTTCCCAAACTGTTAATTCCAAAGGCTTCTCTAAATGTTTTAAAAGTTTAGTATTTCTTCTAGCATTTGATTCTCTAGCAAACTATGAGCTGCAATTGCCAATTTTTCAATTTCACCATTTTTAATATTTATAAAGTGTTCTTTTGTAGGCGTCTCTAAATTTCTTTTAGTTTTCCCTACATATGCTTTCCTGCAGTAATGGCAACTAATTTGATAAATACTAGAATTTTTAGTGTCTGGGACATTATCCTTTTTATTAGTTATTGTAATCTGACTGAAGATGAAGGTGAAATGACCTGAGGAGAGATATAAAAACATTTTTTTCCTCTTCTTCTTCTTCCTTCCAAGTATTAAGCCAAGGCCTGTTACAATCCTATAGAAAATTTTCCCTCCAGTATTTCATAGGATGGCCCAGTAATCTTCGTCCTCTTGGTATATAATTATAAACAGCTTTGGGGATCCGATTTGAAATCATTCTTTCTAGCTCAGGGGTCCTCATCTAGGGGATATGTGGATGGCGACCACAAGGTGCCCAAGCTGTGCAAAACATTTCTTCCACTTACTTGTGTTTTGCACTCTTTTAATTTTACTATCTAACCTCTCTTGGTTAACTCTTGTTTTTTCGACCCTGATGCTATTAGGGCATCTGAGGGCTAGGGAGTCTTTCCTTTCTTCCATTTCTTCTTTCCTTTATTTTCTTTTTTTCTCCAGAAAAGCCTGACCAGAGGCTACAAGATTGCAGCCCATCATGGTCTTGCCTTCCTTTGGCCAGCAACCAATCGAAGGGACTATTATTATGCTTTCAAGTCTTATACATTTTTTCCAACTCATTCATAAATTGGAAATACCTCATAGTGTTACTTTTGATTAAATTTCTACTCATTTGTTTTTCTGTTGTTTTATAAACAATATTAAATAAATGAAATCAATGATCTAAGAATATTGTCAAATTAAGGACCCGAAAATGGAGGATTATTTTTTGTACATGTTTCTTGGTACATCACAAATGCATCTCCAGGGAAAAATTTTCAATGTAGGCTTCAGCATGTAATGGTTGACAGTTCCCTTGAGAGGTGTTTATGGCTCATGTGCAATGTTTTTCTCAAGTTATGTTAACACAAGCCAAGTGAATCAGGCAGCATGCACAGCTGCTGTACTAATTCCATGTTGTAATATAACCAAGCACTTGTATGACAATTATAGTTTTAAGGCTGTAAGAGAGCGTAGTTCTCTCTCTAACCCTACAAATAAATAAAATAAAAATATGTGTATATCTAGCATGTGTCTACATAAGTTACATTTCTTTGCATGTGCAATTAGAATACTTTGGGGTTTATATTTGAAGAGAAAAATGTTTGCCTAGACCGAGACTCGAGCCCGGGGACCTTGGCTTTCCGGGCCAAGTGCTCTACCAACTGAGCTACCGAGGCGAGTTGCGATCTAGATGCAAATTTTTCTCTTATAGTATGTTGTAATTCCTCGTGCCAATGCTTGAAACCTTTGCTTCTATCTTTGCAAATGGCAGCTTCTTAGTTAAGAAGACATTTTATTGGGAATTTAAAACGTACTTTATAAAGCCAGTAGGGCTTCTATTGACGTTTTTCATTATTAATTTAACACTTCTCACTGAAGGATAAATTATATTTGAAGAGAAAAATTTTCGCCTAGACCGAGACTCTAACCCAGGACCCTTGGCTTTCCGGGCCAAATGCTCTACAACTGACCTACCGAGGCGAGTTGCGACCTGTATGCAAATTTTTCTCTTATATACATTGCAATTCCCTCGTATAATTTTCTTATATACGTTGTAATTACTTTGGGTTTGTTGTTTCAAAATGGCCGCTTGGTGTAGAATTTTTGTAAAATATTGGGAAAGAAACCATTTGAAAAGCAGAGAGAAACAAATGTTTTTAATGTTTTCAAACAGTTTAGTGAAAAATATCCCACATTAGCCATTGAGGATGTGGTGAAAATAACAGGAAAATTTACAGGTGAGTCTGCTTGGAGCATAAAATCTGCTTGAAATGAAATTGTAAATACAGAAAAAAGCATAAATGTCAGATTAAGCAGCCCCATATATAGTTTTCTGTCATAAATAAATAAGAAATAGAGGGAATTCCTAATTATTGGTACCACCTTACATTTTATTCAGTCTCATTTCCCGTAAAATAAGATGTTTCTATTGAAGACAGTTCCATGCACAATTCAGTCATATGGTGGGTAAATGTAGCACCACGGCTCCCCCAATAGACGAAGTAATACCTTATGTAAGTTTGTTTACAGTACAACTGCAACTTAGCTCAGAATTAGTATAAAAAAAACTGCTCTTTTCAGTCCCACAAAGGAGAAAACTTGTGACCAAGGCCCACTCTGCATAGTGAGGAAAAAAGTGATGGTTCCAGGATGAGACTACAGACTAACTCGGTGGTACTATCAAACCCATGAACATAAGCTCTCCATACATCCCAATGTTTTCCAAACAAGCTCTCAAATTATTATACTTAATGTTATTCTCCCACCTCATTTTTGGCCTGCCTACAGTGTGCTTTCCTTCTAGTTTTCTTACATGAAGCTCCCATGCCCCTCTTTCATTCCTCATTCATGGCATATGTCCTGCCCATGCAGTCTATGAGACTTAATTGTTCTTATTATATCATTTTTCCTATAAACATCATATAAATCACTGTTATGTAGTCTTCTCAATTCACCTGTCTGTTCATCTCTCTTTGACCTAAAAATTTTCCTAAGAACTTTATTCTCAAATAATAATTTTCTTTTCTCCTCCCTTAAAGTAAGAGTCCATGTTTTACATCCATATAAAATAACTGGATAATAACAGTTTTATATATTTTCCATTTAACATTTTCTGAAAAGAGTTGGGGTGGCAAGAGTCCCTGTAATACCTAATAGCATTCATTTTCAGAATTGAGTCTATGTTTAATTTACAAAGACAACACCATAAAGATTAAATTAAATAACAGATTTTCTGAAGAAGGAATTATAAATCGTGGTGTGAGACAAGGCTGCCCCCTATCCCCAACACTTTTTGCAATTTATATCAATGAAGTAATATGTTGCTGGAACAAAACATATATATTCGGAATAAGAATATCAGAAAATAGAAAATTAAACACGATATTGTTTGCAGATGACCAATAATAATAGCAAATTCCGAAGATAATCTACAGAAAGGTCTGTATGAACTGAACAAAATTACAGAAGAATATGGATTAAAGATATCTACAGAAAAGACAAAAATTATGGCATTTCAAGGTGTAGATCCTGTCAGAAGTAAAATTGTACTGGACAATAAAATTTTGGAGGCAGGTGAATAATGTTACATATCTAGGATGCAATATTTCATATGAAGAAGAAAAGGATGTAAATGCAAAAATATCTAAATTTTTAAGAATTTTAGGGTTAATAAATTCTATCTTCAAGCCACAGTTAGTCCAAAAGCATTCAAGAGCTGCAAAGTGTATAAAAAAACTGGCTCTTCCAACTCTGTTTGTATGGTAGTGAAGTATGGACGTTGAAACAGAAGGATAATACAGAGACTTATATCTGCTGAAATGAGATATCTTCGGAGGACTGCAGGATACACAACAACACAGATCATTCACAAAAAAATTAGGACATCGTAGAAGAATTACTAATGGAATCTTTAGAAAACAAAAGTTCGGATTATAAGTCAAGATGGATTACTAACATGTTCATCGGAATGGACGATGCCAGAAATACCCCAAACAAGATGTTGAGATATCAAGCCTGCAGGAAGAAGAAGACCATGACGTCCACTCAAAAGACTTCCTGGATGGTGGTTTTCTCTGTAAAATAAACAACAAGAAACAGGTCAACCAAATGGCCTAAATTCGTGAATGTACTATGATGATGATGTTTAATTTCTTTGTGCATCTCATTATCCTATTTGTGAAATGTGTGCTCCTGCCAGAGTATTTGCAATTCAACCACTTCTTCAAATGACCCATCATGGGGTATGTCATTGGATCCATTTCCATTTGAATAGAAATGTATTCATATGTTCGAACATGTATTGTAGCTTTACTGATGTTTATTTCCAGCCCCAATTTGTCAGTATTACAAAATAGAGTGGGCATGTGATAAAAACCAGCTATATAATTCCGCGAGACCCAACATGCTGACCAATGTCACTTCCATATCATGACTGGTTGATCATTCACGGATGTGGAAGTGAGGCTCCCTCGTGCCATGGAGTAGTAACTAAACCATTTTTTTTTAATATAAACATTAGCTCCAATTAACAAATTCAGCCTGGGTAATCTGCTGTTAACTAATAATAAATGTAATACCCCAGATAACAAAAAAATCTGGGATTTATCAAATTGATTGCAAAGATTGCAACAAAGATATATATAGGAAAAACAAAAGGAACTTGGAAACTCATAAAAAAAGAGCACTTCAGAAACATGAAGAATGGAGAAATTGAAAAATCAGCTAATAGCAGCACAAAGTTTATTAGAGCATCATAGGATTGAAAAAGAAGCAAAACTTTTAAAAACATCTATCAAAACCTTTGGATTTAACAGTTTGGGAAAAAATAATATTCAAAAAAACCATACTAGAACTATGAACTTTGAGATTCCGGAAGAACCAAGCTTGATTACAAAGTTCTTCAAAAATACAACAGATAGCAGTTTAGGAAATGATTCATTCAAATAATACACCAGATGGCAGTTTGAAGAGGAATTCCTTCAAAAGAACACCAGATGACAGTCTAGATAATTACTGGCAAAAAAGGAGAAAAAATTGACAGTCGTGAAAACAGCTGACGATGACGACAAAGTGTCGCCGATACTGCAGTGCTGTGTTTAAGAAGAAACATAGATGTATGAGGTAAGAAAAAATCACGATTCATTTAATTATTATTAATAACTAAACCATTCCTTTGAATTGATAAATCTTTATATTTGATTGTTGCTGCATGATTAATTTGGGGACATAGTTGGTTAAGGCAATATGCTACAAGCCAGAAGGTCGAGGGTTCGAGTTCTGGTGGGCTTAGGATTGTTAAAATGGCTCAACTTTAGAGAATTATGTTCTATGATTTACCATACAAAATTCTTATGCCACTGTTGCACTATATACTTTACCATTTGTAATGAAATGTTGTATGATTTTAAACATTTTTAAAATATAAAATAGGTACCTAAGATCTCTATTTAACTTTTATAGGAATTAATCACTATGGGGTTTAATTTATGGTGAAATTAAATGTTTCTTACCTCTCCTCATATAAATTTCCTACGTAGATCGCGATTTCGAGACCACAACAGTCTCATCGTCAGCACTTTCTTGGTGATGGATGTTATGTCGATCAGAAGAAACTCTTCTTCTTCCCTCTGTTGGTGGACCGATGAACCTCTGGATCAGGTCAAAATTTGCGGGAATTTTCGAAGTTCATGAGTTTTCTTTCCTTTGAACTTCGAAATTCCCGCAAATTTTGACCTGATCCAGAGGTTCATCGGTCCATCAACAGAGGGAAGAAGAATTTGTTTCTTCTGATCAACATAACATCCATTGTCAAGAAAGTGCTGACGATGAGACCGTTGTGGTCTCGAAATTGCGATCTACTTAGAAAATTTATATGAGGAGATGTAAGGAAACATTTAATTTCACCACTTAAGATCTCAGTCGTACTCAACTTATAAAGGCTGTAAGATGTGAACATATGCTCCATCCTCAGCATGTAAATTGGTACTAGTTGTTTGTGAGAATCTTGTCATTGGATGTGTTCTCACTAGGCAGGTGAGTGTTTATGGTCTCTTTCAAGAGATCGAGATATTGAAAGAGACCAGAAACACTCACTTGCTTAATGAGAACACACCCAATGACAAGATTCTCACGAACAACTAGTACCAATTTACATGCTGAGGATGGATCATATGTTCCAAAAGTACTTCACATCTTACAGCCTTTATAAAGTTGAGCACGACTGAGATCTTAGGTATCTATTTTATATTTTAAAAATTACATAGTGACCTCAACGGTGTTTCGTCATGAATTTTAAAAATAAATTTTAAACATATTTTCCAATTATTAAATATTTATATACGTATGCAAATTGTGCTATTTATCTCTCAATGAAGTATTACAGAATCGCAGTGCATATACGCGAATGCTTAATGTAACTTACAACATATGGCAGGAAATATGTGTGAAATTGGTGTTATCAACATTCACAAATTCCAATCCATATTTCAATAAATTAACTTAATTTTGTTAGGTTCCGATGGGACAAGTTAGTGTACACAAGATTAGATTATAGTTTATTAAATAATATGCATGTAATTTATTTTGTTAGGTTACAAAGATGGAAGTTGATGTACATCAGTTTTCTTATAAACATGATTGTGAATTTATTGCAAAGGTTCGTTATAACCGATTTCACAGATATATCCTGCCAATTGATGGAAGTTAGAGTAAGTGTTTGCGTATGTGCACTGTCATCAATAGAAACATTGTTCTTATATAACATATGTTATGGGAAATAAGACTGAATGCAACAAAAGATGGTACCAATGATAAAGAACTTATATGTCTTATTTCTTAATGACGAAACATTATATATGGGCTTACCTAATCAGACTTTTTGCTTTTTCCATAATGTAGATAAATACTTTCTTTACAAATTCATTATGAGCAGAATGTATGCTCTAGCTGACTCACCTGTAAATTCTGCTGTTTTTTTCACCACATGCTCAATGGCTAATGTAGGATATTTTTCACTAAACTGTTTGAAAACATTCAAAATAATTTGTTTCTATTTCAATTAATATTGGGAAGTAAACATTATGAGGTTATATCATTAATAGTGAGTCATGGCTTCTACTGAAGAAGGACATGATTTTGTCTGAAACCATCGGTATCAAAGAAGTTTGAAAATGTATGAGGTGAGTCGATTAAAATATGTTCTCCACTCACTATTAATTTGTTTCTCTCCGATTTTCAAATGGTTTCATTTTTAATCGTTTTAAGAAATTCTACAGAAAGCTGCCATTTTGAAACAATGTAAATCCCAATGTATTCTGCATTGCACATGCATAAGAATATAACATGTTTATTTAATGTATTAAATTTGTAATTCTTCTTCTTCTTCTTATTCTTAAACTTAATTTGTAGGATTTTCATCCTGTTTATTTCCAAAATCACTCCTCGGATGAAGACGTATTGGATGTGCGTTCACTCTCTATCCATCTCTTGGCTGGTCTTCCTCTTGTTCTTCTCCCGTCAAAATTGTAATTATATATTTTAAAATTCAGATATCTAACTTACGTTAGATAATACGTATTTTGATTTCCTTTATTTCTAGTGAGAGCGAACTACATTTTCTTACATGATTAAAGGTAAAAACATTGTTATTATTATTATTATTATTATTCTTTGACTTGAAGGTTAGGCTGTAAGCTTGTGCCGACTCAAAGTATATCCTTCCGTCCAGGTCATGGGGGCGTCCAATGGAACGTTTACCTCTTGGAATATATTGTAAAGACTGTTTTTGATAGACGAGATGTTCTCCATTCTATTTATATGTTGAAACCATTCTAATTTGTTGTCTGTTAATTTATTTGCTAATTCATATATTTGAAATTGTTCTCTAATGCCTCTAGCTTTGGCATCATATACTCGGACCAACGGATCTGTGCCCCTGTAGTGCTGGCATCGTTCTTTAAAAAGATCACACGTCAGTTCTCACACCATTCCACCACGCTCCCCTCCCACTACTTAAATAGAAGCCACTGTAACTGATCGAGTAGGGACGTTGCCAAACTTCCCCGGTGTCAGGCTCTTGAATATTGAATAATGTTAGGTTAATTATACCTTATGATGTTTTTATTATTCATTTAACATTTCTCAATGAAAGATAAATTATATTTGAAGACAAAAATTTTCGCCTAGACCGGGACTCGAACACGGGACCCTTGGCTTTCCGGGCCAAGTGCTCTACTACAACTGAGCTACTGAGGCGAGTTACGATCTAGACGCAAATTTTTCTCTTATATACGTTGTAATTCCCTATCGCCAAATGCTTTTGAAACCATTGCTTCTATCTTTGCAAAATGGCGGCTCTCTTAGTTAAGAAGACATTTATTGGGAATTTAACATTACTTTATAAAGCTAGTAAGGCTTCTAATGGATGTTGTTATTATTCATTTAACATTTCTCAATGAAAGATAAATTATATTTGAAGAGAAAAATTTTCGCCTAGACCGAGCCTCGCACCCGGGACCCCTTGGCTTTCCGGGCCAAGTGCTCTACCACCTAGAGCTGCCGAGCGAGTTACGATCTAGACCGCAAATTTTTTCTCTTATATACGTTGTAATTCCCTATCAACAAAATGCTTTTGAAACCATTGCTTCTATCTTTGCAATGGCGGCTTCTTATTTAAGAGACATTTATTGGGAATTTAACATGACTTTATAAGCTAGTAAGGCTTCTAATGATGTTTTTAATTATTCATTTAACATTTCTCAATGAAAGATAAATTATATTTGAAGAGAAAAATTTCGCGCCTAGACCGGGACTCGAACCCGGGACCCTTGGCTTTCCTGGGCCAAGGGCTCTCCAACTGAGCTACCGAGGCAAGTTACGATCTAGACGCAAATTTTTCTCTTATATATGTTTTTCTCTTCAAATATAATTTATCTTTCATTGAGAAACGTTAAATGAATAATAAAAACATCATTAGAAGCCCTACTAGCTTTATAAAGTAATGGTAAATTCCCCAATAAATGTCTTCTTAACTAAGAAGCCGCCATTTGCAAAGATAGAAGCAATGGTTTCAAAAGCAGTTGGCGATAGGGAATTACAACGTCCATAAGAAAAAAATTTGCATCTAGATCGTACACTCGCCTTGGTAGCTCATTTGGTAGAGCACTTGGCCCGCAAAGCCAAGGGTCCCGGGTTCGAGTACCGGTCTAGGCGAAAATTTTTCTCTTCAAATATAATTTATCTTTCATTGAGAAATGTTAAATGAATAATAAAACTATCATTAGAAGCCTTACTATCTTTATAAAGTAAGGTTAAATTCCCAATAAATGTCTCTTAACTAAGAAGCCGCCATTTGCAGAAGATAGAGCAATGGTTCAAAAGCATTTGGCGATAGGGAATACAACGTATACTAAGAGAAAAATTTGCATCTAGATCGTAACTCGCCTGGTAGCTCAGTTGGTAGAGCACTTGCCCGGAAAACCAAGGTCCCGGGTTCGAGTCTCGGTTAGGAGAAAATTTGTCTCTTCAAATGAGAGATGGTAAAACAAAATAAAAACATCATTAGAAGCCTTACTAGCTTGATAAAAGTAATGTATTCCCATAAATGTCTTTGAACTAAGAAGCCGCCATTGGCAAGATAGAAGCATGGTTTCAAGCATTTGGCATAGGGAATTACATGT
Organism: Diploptera punctata; assembly: GCA_030220185.1. Taxonomy (NCBI): domain Eukaryota; kingdom Metazoa; phylum Arthropoda; class Insecta; order Blattodea; family Blaberidae; genus Diploptera; species Diploptera punctata. Next base: position 3,727 of record JASPKZ010007143.1, on the reverse strand, counting down.
ATATAAGAGAAAATTGCGTCTAGATCGTACTCGCCGCGTAGCTCAGTTGGTAAAGCACTTGGCCGGAAGCCAACGTCCCGGGTTCGAGTCTCGGTCTGGTGAAAATTTATCTTAAATATAATAGGTCTAATGACACTGACTGATTCAACAATAATGATATAATTAGATAATGGATATTTGTTTGTCAAATGAAATTACATGAAGGAACACATAAGTTGTTTTTAAAGATGTTTTGTCATAACCCTTCTCTTCACCTCATTTCTTATTTGTTAGATTGAAAGTATCTTGAAGTCCACAAATTATAAAAATTTAGGAATGAACACACATCATGTACCCTCGTTCTCTCATCCGGCTAGGGATCGCTTGGCGAAATTACGACAAGCTACGTTTTATTGCATATTATATAACAAACTGATACTATCAGAAATTCTAATTTTGCTTTGAATTAGCATGAGAAAATTTAACAATTTACATACTAGATAACATAACTCTGATACTGAGTGACAACATTGGCTGGAGGGGAAAATAATTCCCGCAGAAGCTCAATCAACTGTGAGTAATGGGAGGGGAGAAGATAATGGAAAATAGAGTCGCGGGCAGAATGCAGGAGGGAAATGATTTACCGAGTCAGAAACGGAATAGTGTTTACGTTCGCATTTCTATTGGGTACATATCCGTTGTCCCAAATACAGGCTACTACCCAGGTCCATGATATGCAGAGCAGGCAATATGTCACTACCTTTGTATACATTTATAATTCTCCGTCAGGCATTTGGGGGGGGACATCATATATGATGACTAATTCTGCTGACGACCCAGTGATTCCCTGTAACTTGCTAAACTGTAATGGCCTTCAAGCCAGATGGAAGCGACAAACTACCAAATGCGTTTTTAAGGGAGTTGAGCACCTTTCATCCAGGGGGAGTAAATATGGGGCCCATTATATGGGTAACAGGAGAAAGACCCAAGGCGTAGGGCAACGGGGTAACCCTAGAAAGTAGATTGGAGAAAACATTATTCATCATGAACTCATCATACCTCTGGTTTAATAGTAAGTGTAGAATATTTTTAACGACCTCACCTCATAATTGATTTCAAATTTCTTGTACCGGGCGGTTTTTCAGACATATCTTTCCCTCTTTCAGCATTGCTTCCACTGATGAAATTCTGTGGTTGTTGATTTCTCTAGGACCATCACCTCGTGTGCTGCCATCTTTCGTTGGAATTATAAACTTGTAATTACATTTATCCACCGGAATATCGAAATTCATAGATCAGGAGAATAATACCGATCTATTAAATCATATTCCAGTGGTATAAAAATGTAATTACAAAGTTTATAACTCCACGAAAGAAGGGCAGCAAATAGAATATGTCCTTAGAGAAATCACCCACCGAATTTCTCCGTGGGAGCCATGACTGAAGGGACAGAGGTATGTCTGAAACCGCCGGTATCAAAGAATTTGAAATCATATAGGTGAGTCTTTAAAAATATGTTCTACCTCACTATTAATTATATAACCTGCATAATGTTTACTTCCAATACAATTAATTTAATATACATCTGGTTTGTTTACATACAACTGGAACTTTTCCCGCCTTTTTGGGGAAGAGGTATAAGATAGCTCTGGGGAGGAATACAGACATCCCTCACATGAAATACGAACCAACAATTAATGTGGTAAGACCCATTTAGGAATGGGTAACACAGGTCCACTATGGATACATTACACAGTTGGAAAAATAATATCCAGGAACCACTTAGAGGACAAGAATACTCATTTACATAGTATGACATGGAATTTGGAACAAAGAAACAGTCAGCTGTTAACGAGTGTATAGGTTTACTGGCAATGTACTGTGATTGGTCCTGAACCTGGAAACGTGGCCAGCAGTTTTTCTGGAGAAATGAAGCACGTGACTTGCGGTACAAGTACTCCCATGATCAGCCACGCTGTGAAGTGTAGGTGCGAACCTGAACCTTAACAAGATAACCTAGCTGCGATCAATTGTTGTCTCCGAAGTTGATTTTGTGTGGTATTTTTACTGAATCAAATTCAAGCCAGAACTTCCTATCAACATACCATTTAATTTCCTTTATACATAATCTTGTTGCCAAAGAGTCCTACAAATATTTTGCAGCATGAGGACCTATAATGCAAATAAGTTAACTCCAAATACCCTGATAATGAACATTTACTAGTTTGTGCATGTCAAATACAGATTTTTGCACAATTCTCTTTTTAACACAAAAATGTGAGCGGCGTCCACCACTTGTATGCTTGTATATCTAATGTGCTGTATTAAAATAGTAAACACCTAAAATAATACTACAATTTGAAAATATAATCCTAAATTTCTCATACTATTTGTCATTGTGTTAACTTAGATAAGGTTTCCTTCTATGGGGGCGGGGTCTCTCCTGATGACATTAAACTCCAGCAAAAACGCCGAAACAATAGCCGCCACACATGAGCCAATATTACAATTCCAATACAACGCAGTAGTACCAGCACTGCTTTCACCTCCAGCACACAACATGGAATTTCAATTTGTCCCTACAGCCGCTCCTAGCAATTAATCAAACTTAAACCCTATTTGGTATGGGCGCTTTGGGTCATCAATAAGAAAAGTGAAACTTTTAGTTCAAGTTTAAAGAATATACGGAAAGTTTTACTTCCTGGTATCACCATTTATTGTAAGATATCGTGAAGATAATTTAAAAGTATTTCATAAGGGGGGAAGTAGTGTATTTTTGCTTTGGTTCTCTGCTTGAATGGTTGCTGGGAACAGTTTTGTGATAACGCGGCACATTGCGTCTTTTATTATGAGCAAAAATTCAAGGGGTTGTTTCTGCATATGGGAATGAATAGCTTTAGTTTCCAGTAGTTAATGTGCAGAACTACCTTACAACCATGCATACTATTCTAAAAATAATATAACACATCATGGTACATGGTATGTGACCTCGGATTGTACTCTTTATATGAACATTAAATTTAATTAAATTACAATTGATCAGTCGTAGTTGGTGGCTGAAGATGGATGTGATTGAATTTTGAAACCAGCGGTTCCACAAAACACAAATTATGAGTTGAATTTTCAAAAAAATGTTCCTCCGATGAATGTTCAAATGGGTATTTTATATTATAATGGTTCCGCGAGTAAGGTAGGGTACATGAAATTTTCCATTTTTTTTTTGTGGTAATGGGAACTCTAACCAAGGGAAAGATACGGGAAAGTTCCTAATTGGTCAAAGAAAATCAAATCTCATTTAAGTTCTATTTGTGTAGGCTAGATTTAATAATACAAAGAGAATAACAAAATGAATTCACGGGTTAAGAAAAATCCACATTCAGAAAAACGAGAAATAAAATTTAAATGAACTTTGAAATTCCCGGAAATTTGGAGTGATTGGAAGATTCATTGGTCGAGCAACATTGTTTGGAGTCAGAACAACAGTCCTGAGACAGAACATCATGATCATCCATGCAAGTATTGGGCCAGTTTGCTGTCTAATCCACCTCTTCATAGGACAGAACATTGGTATGGTAAAAGCTTAATGCTGACTATATGAAACCACCTAGGTGTTTGAAACTGTATAATTAAAGGCGGGATACGAGGTGAGGTGGGACACTAAGTTATTTTAAATTTAAAATTATATTTCACTATAATACAGTTCAAGTAAATTTTACTTTTAAAAATTTTTACCTTCCTTGTTTCCTTT
>JASPKZ010007139.1:0-53148 GCA_030220185.1 Diploptera punctata | reverse complement strand
AACGGCTCCTCTCCTGGAGACTGACCTTGCCATCTGATGGCTGACCGATGAACTTCCAAATCAATCCCCTCTTGGAAGTTCGTCGGTCAGCCATCAGATGGCGTGGAGGTCAGTCTGCAGGAAAGGAGGCCGTTGGACATCAGTTGTGAATGTAATACAGCATTGAGAATGTCACAAATGAAGCGAAGAAACTCGAGTCTGCTTGGGAGTATGAGGTGAGTCAAGAAACAACTAAACAATATTAAAATAAACCTCGTAGTGTTATTTCCTACCTACAAAACTATTATCACTGTTCTTCACTGGTTTCATTCATGTTAAATATGGTGATGACTTGGTTTAATATATCTAATTTTTATTTAATATTTATACTCATTTTGTGGTTTGTTGAGAAGTCTGGAGGGGGTAGGGGTTTGAGGGATTTAGGTTTTTAATACATGAAACTATCGTAATTTTGAACCATGTACCAGATATAAGTTAACACACATAATCCTATCACTGATATAAAAAGAATAATAGTTGAGTTATACATAACATTTAAATAAGTCAGTCTCGAATTAAAAAAAACTAACAAAAATAATATATTCACAATAACCTTAGTCCTTTTTATCTAATGTTAGTTATTGGTTACATCACAATTTGGCTAGATTTTAAAATTGCACAAATTGTTCAAATAATATTTCACTTTATCTTCACACTGAACAAATGAACAATCATCAAACTTGAATTAAAAAAAAAAACCTTAACATAACTCAATATAATAAATTTGGGAATTTTTTTAGATGAGGTTTTCTAAAATAAGAATCAAATGAATTGTTAATTTGATTCTTATTAAAATAACTCACACTAACATCACATTAATCCATTCTATGTAGCTTTGGTTGTTAGATCACATTTAAGTTAGATTTTTATATTGCTTCAATTAGGAATAAAAGTTAAATAAAATGATTGTACCATCTCTATTAATACAAACTATGAATGTTGAGGATAAACGTTGGGAATGACATTGTGGTTAGATCACAAATGTTATATTTTGTGTCTATATTTCTAGATTTTTTTGATAGAAATAAGTAATCTCGTTATTTTCCAATATGAAAAATAATTTGCATGTAATGAAAAATTTTGATATTTATTTTTATTTTTCCAAAAACCGAACCATAACATATAAGGCTAATGAAAATCTTATTTGGCTGTGGTGTATAAACCGTCGTACACAATTTTCCATCTAATATTCTTATGCCACTGATGCACTAAACACTTTTCAACCGTTTATAATAACGTTTGGTACTATTTTAAACATTTTGGAACCATTTTATAAACATTTCTTATGATGTTTAAATATTTCTAAATTATGCAAATATTGTATATCGATCCATATTTGGTTCGTCTTCCGGGCTTATAGGCCGTGGTCTGGTTGTCTTCTTACTCGACGTTTCGTCTACTGCTGCGGTAGACATCATCAGGAGATACTGCGTGCTTTCTGTGAACTCCTCAACAGCCAGTCTGCAGCCGACTGTTGAGGAGTTCACAGAAAGCACGCAGTATCTCCTGATGATGTCTACCGCAGCAGTAGACGAAACGTCGAGTAAGAAGACAACCAGACCACGGCCTATAAGCCCGGAAGACGAACCAAATATGGATCAAGACGCCGGCCGTGAAAGCCTACAATTATATATTGTATATCGAGTTCTACAGGTGCAGAAATGCTTCATGTAACATCCGCTAGGCGACTCTCACATCGCAGTTAGCAACATTTGAAAATAATTCAAAACCATATTTAGTGTTAGTGTATGTAAAATTAGTTTATAGTTTGTTAAATAATATGCATGTAAATTGTTTTGTTAGGTTAGGAAATGGGAAGTTGGTTACGTCCATTTTTTTTTAGCGTTTGGGAATTTATTCCCAAAGTTGGTAACGTCGACTTCAGAGCCATCTACCGGAAGCTATATTAACCATTACAGCAACTCCTGCATGCGCACTGCGATTCTATAGAACTTAGAAGAATTCATGTGCGACGGTTTATACACCTTATCCTCTTATTTTTCTAACATTGCTAAATAGCCAAGAGGGTTAAGGCATTGTGTTATATATCAAAAGGTCCAGTGAATCGAATCTCACTGAAACCTATGGTGGGAGATGAATTTATAATATGTAGTAATGAGTTTGAATTGTGTACCTAGAATTGTATAGTATAAGTAGAATTGAGGTATAAATTGAATATAAAATAGAATAAAGTGAGAAGAGAGATCTAGCAACAAAAATTCTAAAAGAACTAAGTTGAAATGAATGAGAAAGATGTAGTGGTTCATTTATCGTTCCTTTATCATTTCATCATTCGTATGTTTCTTCATAATTACCAAAGTTCCTATAGTTATTTTTTTAGCGTTAAGTGTTTCAAATTAAATATCAATTTTATTAGGAATGTGATTTTTAACTGTTTCTGTTTCTTGGATGCAAAGAAGTGACATAAGACTTCTATAAAATTACCACCATAAATTATTTTTAGCTAGTCACTTTCTATCTAAACTCTATTGAACAACCTCTTGAAAGAAAAAGTGGTGAATTACTGGGCTATTCTATGCCACTGTGAATATTCAATGGAGAATAAATTACTGCTAGCGACATGTTGACCGATGTGATCCTGATAGAGCCAATTGCAAAAATGTTTACTTGCATAGAAGGGGATTCCATCCCAGGAGTCCACCTACATTAGTGGGCAAGTTAGGGTGAGAAAATGGGCAAGTTTGTGTTAATTTGGGCAAGTTAGGGTGAGAAAATGGCAGAGTTAGTGGAAAGATTAGTTTATCATTCACTTGTTTGTTAGTGGGTTTTTGTGATAAGTTGGCTACACTGTCTGTGCAATAACTAATACATATTTTACATGGCAAATATGGAGATTTTAGGTTATTTTTAGCTCAATTTCTCACTTAATTTTAGGGCATTTCTCACATTATTTTAAATCAACATATATATTCACATACTACAACAATAAACTGTGTTTTTCCGTTTTTTTTATTTGAATTTGTCTAGGTGACATAGAATCCCTAATTACTTTTAAGATCATTTAACAGGAAAAACTGCACTTTAGGTTATCTGAAATGTTTTCAGAGTCCTATAGAATAAGAGTGTGCATGCACCAGAGTTTATAGAGCCTGCAATAACCCACCATCAAACCACATATCAATTATCACTCTGAAATTTAAATGACCAATCTTTGCAATAAATCCCCAAATTTATGTTAAACAAATATATCAAAAATACCAAATGTTTATTAAAATGGGTGTACACTTACTTATCACTCCCTACGCCGATCCAACCAGCGATCGAAAAATCATACACTAAGTAATATACTCTGTGGAGAAAATAGCAGTGAGCATCACAATATTGTCTAACAGTGTCATAATATTGTGATTTGTGTATTTAAATAAATACTAAAATATTATCAAATAATGTTATAAAAATTGTTTGAAAAAGTTTAAAATATTAAAAAATGTTGGTAAAATTTACAACAATAAACTGAAAAATCAAGGGTAACCATAACTGCTGTTCAGCCCATTTATCAATTTTTCATGCTTTGTACTTAGGGAAAATCATAATGCAAAGCATAGCTACATAGTTTATTGTGATTATAAATACCTGAAATACTTCTTTCTGAATAAATGCACTAGCCTGGACACATTTTGAATCCTCTACAGTAACTTTCAGCCCATTATCAGTAGCAAAACAAATGGCATTCTGAAATTTAAAAAAAAATCAAATTAAAATATTCACAGATTTTACAAACTAACCTCAAAAATATTTATAGGTCTTACATCTCTAAAATTGATGGCTTTGAGTAATACATATATATGTTTTACGCTATCCAAATATGCCTCAAATAAATAAGTTTCCTGTGTTTCATTCTGCGGGTTTATTAACGCCATAATTGTATAAAAATATGAACATAATCTAAATTAAAATTACCCGCAGACGACTTTTGGTTTTCCTGGTGAATTGTACCACACCAATAGCAACTAAGCGCGGGCAAAATGAGGCAGGTGATTGGAAGTTTTGGTAGGTTTTAATTGATATTTTTGACAGGAATTTTCAGATGGCGCCTCTAACATCTAACTACGTAACGAAGGTCAGCTGATAGTGATGCGCTGCAATTTTACGCGCAGATTTGTTCTGACGTTTTAATGTTAGTAATTGTTTAATCAGAATCACAGTCTGCAATTAGCCGGTTTCTGATCAGAACATTGTAATATCAAGATGCCACACTTTACTCTAGAAACAAACATCCCAAGAAATAAAGTTACTGTAGATTTCTTGAAACAAACGACCGCGATAATGGCGAAAACTCTAGGGAAACCTGAGAGTGTAAGTAGTTTTTTTTTCTCTGAAAATTTAATAATTTTTCATTTCCTTAATAAACATTTTGACAATCTATGATTTATTATTGGAACATGTTTTATATGTGTCATGCAATAATTATACGGCTAGAAGTAGCTTTTTTTTTTCATTGCTTTATTCAGAACACATTCCATGTATTTTATATGTTTGACAGTACTGTGTAGCTGCTGTTATAGCTGTTAATGTTAGTAATTGTTTAATCAGAATCACAGTCTGCAATTAGCCGGTTTCTGATCAGAACATTGTAATATCAAGATGCCACACTTTACTCTAGAAACAAACATCCCAAGAAATAAGTTACTGTAGATTTCTTGAAACAAACGACCGCGATAATGGCGAAAACTCTAGGGAAACCTGAGAGTGTAAGTAGTTTTTTTTTCTCTGAAAATTTAATAATTTTTCATTTCCTTAATAAACATTTGACAATCTATGATTTATTATTGGAACATGTTTTATATGTGTCATGCAATAATTATACGGCTAGAAGTAGCTTTTTTTTTTCATTGCTTTATTCAGAACACATTCCATGTATTTTATATGTTTGACAGTACTGTGTAGCTGCTGTTATAGCTGATCAGCCTATGGTTTTTGGTGGAAGTACTGATCCTTGTGGAACTGCAACACTTATGTCAATTGGTAAATTGGGTGTAGAAGAGAATAAAAAACATGCAGCAGTTTTATATGATCACATTGAGAAAAACCTCGGAATTCCTCGTAACAGGTATGTAGGCCACACAGGTCCATTTTTTAAAAATATCTGCATATAAATACAGATTTTCTAGCAAGACGCATTATAAATTGAACTTGATAATAAATCCAAAAAAAAATATATATATGTACACATACATATATATATATATATATACACGGTAGTTTTAACATCGAAGATCATTATAGTCTAGCATCTGTTTATTTATTATGGGTACAAATTTCCACTGTGTACACACTTTTTAAATTACTCTCAAAATAATGTGTATAAGTTTTGTAAAATTATAAATTTCCAATTTTGGAGAACACTAATAATGATTGGGAATTCCATTATTTTTTAAAAAATAAAAAAAACAAATTTTGTTATAAACATGTTAATTATTATCTCAAGAATATATGTATATAAGTTATTTTCTAAAAGAAACTCTTCAAAATGCCTTCAAATTGAAACAGAGAGAGAAACAGTACTTTATCTGGTAATTACCAAGAAATGTATAAACGATTAAATAATAAATGAACGATAACTGGATTAGTTCATCATTCTCGATCATTTTAACTAGTCCATTGGTGGAAAAAACTATATTCTTTGATACTAGATGTCTCTCTCTCTATTTCCTTCTTTATTCCTTTTCTCTCTTTGTCCTTTATCCTATTTTCTAATCCATATCTATCTCAATTCTATGCAATCCAAACTATTTCACTACATATTATAAATTACTTTATTACTTACTATGGATTTCGACGAGTCTCGAACCTTGGACCTTCGGATCTATAGCACCCTGCCTTAACAACCTTGGCTAATTAGCCACCTTGATAAAGTAATGTTTTTATAAACCTTATTTGTTATTATCTAGATTCCAGAGAATGGATTAATGTAATATTAGTGTGAGTTATGTTATATGTATATTTTAAATTTAAGTTGATGTTTATTTGTGTGAAGAAAAACTGAAATATTTGAAATAGCCTATATGTGCTATTAAAACCTAACCAAAATGTGTTTTTACTAATAACTAACGCTTAACAAAAAATAAAAAAACAACTAAGGTGAATGTGAATTTATTTTTGATCAATGTGAAATTGTTTTTGTTAGCTTTTAAATTGAAGACAGACGTGTTTAAGTGTTATATAACTCAAATATTATTCTTTGGATATCGGAAATGGAATGATGTGTATTTACTATTATCTAATATATAGTCTAAAATTAGAATATGTTTGCATTTTGAAAATCTGCTTGACGAGGGACTTTGCCCCCTTCATCCCCCCAAACTGCTTAACAAACCATAAAAATGGGTGCACATATTAAGCAAAATATAATAAACTAGTTTGTCACCATATTGGAAATGAATGTGACCAACAATAGTTCATTTTATGAATATTAAACATCGTTTGCTAGTTCATATGAACAGATTCTTATTTTTTTTTACAAACTCGAAAAATAAAAAAAAATTCTTATATTGTTCATACAACATTTCTTGGTAATTATCATTTATCTTTCCCAATATATTTTGTAACTGAATTCAAATACCTAGGAACAATAATCACAAATAGGAATGAGATGCACAAAGAAATTAAACATAGGCTCAATTCTGGAAATGCGTGCTATTATGCATTGCAGAGACTCTTAATGTCCCAACTCCTTTCAAAAAACGTTAAACTGAAAATATATAAAACTATTATTCTACCAGTTATATTATATGGGTGCGAAACATGACTCTTACTTTAAGGGAGGAAATGAGATTACAAGTATTTGAGAATAAAGTACTTAGGAAAATTTTTGGACCAAAGAGAGATGAACAGACAGGTGAATGGAGAAGATTGCATAACAATGAACTACATGGTCTTTTTAGGAAGCCAGATGTAATAAGAACAGTTAAGTCTCGTAGACTGCGATGGGCAGGACATGTTGCACATATGGGGAATGAAAGACTTGCATGGAAGCTTCTTGTAGGAAAGCCAGAGGGAAACGCCCAGTTGGTAGACCAAGAATGAGGTGGGAGAATAACATTAACTATGATTTGAGGGAAGTATATTATACAGGGAATGATTGGAAAGTATTACCTCAGGATAGGGATGTATGGAGAGCATATGTCCGTGTGGCCATGAACCTACGGGTTTGATAGTGCCAGTGAGTAATTAAGTAAGTAATACATTTTATAAAGTCCTACAGAATAACAGTGTGCATGAGTTTATAGAGGTGTCGCTAGGAGGAATCATATATCTTTGAAGTCGTAGAGAAAGTCTATAGAGATGTCGCTAGATGGCAGCACATACGGTATGACCATCCTTTGAAATAAATCCCCAAAAGTTTATTTGAAATGGATATACACTAACTTCTCCCTTTCTAACCTAACAAAATAAATTACATGCATATTATTTACTGAGGTGTACACTAATCTGATTACACTAACACCAACCCAACAAAAATAGTACTAATCTATCAAAAATATGTGTAATTGAGTTGGTGATGGTGGCAACATTGGGAGAAGAAGGAAAAATAGCTAGTGAGTTTCACAATATTGTCTAAAAATGTTGTAATGTTACCGTGTTTCTTGTAAATAATTACCTAAAAATTGTAAAATATATGATCATCCACTTTGTATTTAACACATTGATTCAAGCCGCAGCCAGTTGGTAGGCCAAGGACTTTGTAGGCCTAATACACCATGGAGTTTTATATATAAGTTAAGGAGTTGAGCCATAAGTTAAATATCATAGCCTTAGATATCAGGGATTGTAGTGCATATTTCTATTTATTGTAAGGTAAAGTGATCCCACAACAGGCCTCAGGAGGCCCTTGGGGTAGTAGGAGGTTAAGGCTCCCACTTTTTCTAGACAATCGGCACTTTGTCAGCCAGGTTGTCAGCCCTGCGTGATGGCCGCCTTTACCACAGAACAAGCGTCTGGTACTCATTTCAGTTAGAGGCTGAGTCGACCCCAGGGCCATAGTGCCGCCAGGTGGTTTGATTCAGTTTAAAAATCCTGACCCCAACGGGACTTGAACCCTCGACCCTCCGGCTTGTAGCTCAGTGCCTTAACCACTATGCTACGGCGTGCCCCGTAATTATAAAAAAAAAGGACAAAATATTATTGCAGAATGTGATTACGTGATTAGCAACCTGACGAATACACAAACACACACACACACATGCGAGAAAGTACAAGAAATAGTGAAAAAAATAATCACAACTAGAGGTAGAATTAATCTAAAAAAAAAATATTATCAGCATGGAAAATGCAGAGATAGCTATGAATATGGATAGAGCAGAATTGCAAACCTACAAACATAAAAACTAACAAAAATGCTATAACCTTAAAAATATTTCACTCAGTGATATTAATCAACTCAGTAGGCCTATAAGATTTAATCGATAGAATCACAATAGTATGTAACTTTGTTTGCCTATTGTAATGTGCGCATATAGATAGACGTGCTACAAAAATCTAGTTATCATGTGTTTATTTTCATGCTGTCTCATAGAATTCCAAAAGCCAAGCTTCATTACTGCCCACAAGGCAAAAGAAGGCTGGGACGTCCAAAAAAGCGCTGGATGGAAAATTCCTGTTTGAGACCATAACAGGCCACATGGCCTAATACTTGCATGGATGATGATGATGATTTTCATTTTTAGTACTCTAACCTTATGCATTTCATTTTATAAATTTTGTATTAATTGTATACATATATATATTTTTTTTTCCCCCTGTGTTGTATTATTTCTGTAGAGGGGAAGAGGAGGCCTGATGGCCTTAACCCAAGTAAATTTATAAATTTTGGTTTTCATTTTCTTAGATTTAAGATACATGAGTGGTTCAGCTTCTTACTTACTTACTCACTGGCACTATCGAACCCATAGGTCATGGCTGCGCAGACATAAGCTCTCCATACATCCCTATCCTGAGCTAATGCTTTCCAATCATTCCCTGTATAATCTACTTCCCTCAAATCATAGTTAATGTTATTCTCCCACCTCATTCTTGGTCTACCAACTGGGTGTTTTCCCTCTGGCTTCCCTACAAGTCTTTCATTCCCCATACGTGCAACATGTCCTGCCCATTGCAGTCTACGAGACTTAACTGTTCTTATTATATCTGGCTTCCTATAAAGACCATGTAGTTCATTGTTATGTAGTCTTCTCCATTCACCTGTCTGTTCATCTCTCTTTGGTCCAAAAATTTTCCTAAGTACTTTATTCTCAAATACTTGTAATCTCCTTTCCTCCCTTAAAGTAAGAGTCCATGTTTCACACCCATATAATATAACTGGTAGAATAATAGTTTTATATATTTTCAGTTTAATGTTTTTTGAAAGGAGTTGGGACATCAAGAGTCTCTGCAATGCATAATAGCACGCATTTCCAGAATTGAGCCTATGTTTAATTTCTTTGTGCATCTCATTCCTATTTGTGATTATTGTTTCTAGGTATTTGAATTTAGCTACTTCCTCAAAATTTCCCTCATTTGTCATTAGCTGTCCATTTCCATTATATAATGTATTTCTACCGGTTCAACTTCTGAAAGGCATTATTATGAAAAAAAATAAAAAAGTCTTGTTTTGTTTCAGATTGTATATTACATTTGTTGATGCAGATCCTGCCAATGTTGGTTACAATGGAACAACTTTCCACCAGATTTTTGGTGGAAAGTAAAGTACTCAATTTAAAGATGTATGGACAACCTGTCTTGCTCATAGTTGGAACTTGTGATTTTCCACAATTACCTTATATAAATAGAAATTAGACAATACATAGCATAGATAATCAATCAGGGATGTATATGTGTATCACATGTATTTGCTAAATCTTACTCAGAATTGCACAATTGTTGTTTCCTTGCACGTATTCTTATTTATAGGGAATAATTACAACTTTAACTAATTAATATTATAACTCAATAATTAAACAATTTTTAAAACCTTATTTAAAAATATTTTAAATTCAATAAATTACATTTGATAGAATTAATTGTAAATGGTTCACCATTTAAAAAAATGTTTAAATCATTGCAGATAATTGGAATGTATACAGTATGTTTAAAATGAATTTATAAATAAGATTTTAGTCATTAGGCATAACCAGGGTTGTGCAGTTGAACTTGTAAAGAAACTCCATTTTTTTAGAAACTTGCATGCTTCCACTTAAGTAATAGGGGAAGGTTGCCTATCCATCCATCTATCCATCCATCTATCCATCCATAGTAATTCTGCCCGAAGGCAGGTCCTTCACTGCACTCATTGCATTTTCATGCTATGCTTTGCAGCTTTACTAGGGAATTGTAGGTGAGGTAGTTTCCTGTTGCTTTCCACGGGTTGCTTATATTGTGTTCAATTTATTTTTATAATTTCTTGCAAGTTTCCCTGCATCATTTTTACTTTATCATCATTTAATTTATAATGTTTTCCAGCTGATATTTTTTTCAGTGCATTTTAAACTTTTTAATCTGAAAAATATCAGAATGATTCTGGCTACTTTCCCCTATAACTGTTATTTATAGAAAGAATTTTCATGAATTTGATAATAAAAAAATATTGTAAAATTATTTCTAATATATGAGAGTAAAGCTGTGCATCTCATGTCATAAATTTGTTATATGTAAAAGTATAAAATAACCCTAAGCCTGAAATAAAGAGGTTTCTAAATAAAATTTGTCACATTGTTTCATGTCCATCTTTGAATCATGAAGTTAAAGACTAAGATGTTACAGAACACGTAGTCTAAATTTAATTTTGTGAAATAAATTTGTTTAAATTTACAAGGCAAACAAACCTTACAAAAAGTATTCCTTATAAAATATGTTGTTTACACATGTTACATAAAAAATTAACAAATTCATAACAAGTGTGATGTAACATGGAATTCTTAATCAGTACTGCTGCATTCATCTATGAGCTGTGGGGCAAAGGGGAAACAATGGTTGAAACAATACAAAATAACAATGATTTAAATGAAATAGAATTTAACAAGGAATGGAGATTATGCACCCTTGGACATGCCTGCTAGTCTACTGTATTATTAATTTTTAAAGTAAATATAATTACTAAAATGATATTCATGATTAATAAATTATTAACATATTTATATCAAAATAATATCAAGACTGTTATAAAATAAAAAAAAACAATTTTATGAAATCTTAACCCTAGTTTTGATATCATTCTTTGTTTATAGTGATAGCTTAATTCAGTGAGATTTAATAATGAATTGTCTTTCAAAATACAGCAGTGATTTCAAATTAAATTCTTTAGTTCCTAAAGAAATTGATTTATGTTTGGAAATGTTTGAATATTTAATGTCTTGTTTACCAATGCAAGTGGAGTATTTTATTATCTGCTGCTAATGACATATGATGTAATGTGTTATCCAATAATTTTTCTAGAAAGAAATAAGTGGAAAGTTTCATGTCATTATCAATTTTACAGTAATAACATTCTTATCTCTAGTATGAGGATTATAATTTCAAAGTTAGTTGAGATTTTTTTTAAGGCAGCTAAAAAAATATTTTAAATTTTTTATGCATTATTCCCAGTGGTTTAGTGGCTACCAATGCTTATTTCTAGATCTGATGTTTACAGGTTCAAACCCATCTGGACTAATGGTTATTTTTCAGGGCATAAACATCAAGAGTATGGCTTATTTCAGAAGAAAAAAGTAAACTCTAGGGTCCTGTTTCTTAGATTTGAAATATAAAACCACCTTAAGTCTCAAATAAAGAGACTTCTGAGCAAAATTTGTCAACACTTTTATACCCAAGTTTCAATTGTGATGATCAGGGCTCAGAAGGTGAGGAAAAATACTTTTATTTTATGTCTGAAGACAAAGCCCAACATAATATACATACATTTTGGGCCATTGTAGGCCAAAAATTGGTGGGTTTCATTTGTACTTTTTTGGCTTATTGGTCCTTTTTTTTTTAGGTCTTAATAGCTTTTTTTTTTTGCAACTTTACCTCTTTTGACTACATTTATACCATTTGTTAATTAATTCAAGAATCCACAGTCTAGTCTTAATTCCAACTTCTTAAAAAAACACTCTAGTTTTAAATTCTAAAGACTTTTCATATTCCAAAAACTTTTGTTGCACGAGAAAGTAATGAGCGCTATCAAAATACCCCATTATTTTTAACCACCAGCCTAATGACTGCCTGAACTATCGTATTTTGACTTCAAATTTTCTAAGAAGTTGCCACTTTGTGAAAATTACCTCTAGCAGAGGATGGAGGCAGCGAGATTGACTTTATCCACTCGTTAGCAATTGCAACACTTTTTACATCCTTTTTCCAGTTTTTAGGTTTTTGTAGGTCCTCAACTTCCGAGCCCTAGTGATGATAATGGCTTGAAATGTTATTACATATTAAATTAATATTAAAAAGCTAAAGCTATGATAGAAATAAGTATGTTAAACTACACAACTAAATTATTGTAATCAAATGGTAAAGAGAAAAATTTATGCCTGAACTGGGAATCGAACCCCAAACCTTCAGCTTTACAGTTCAGGCATACATTTTTCTCTTTACCATTTGATTAAAATATTACCTACTTGGTACCACATTACTGAGACAATGCTGATTGGTTCTTGGCCAGTAGATCTGGTTTGATTCTGAGATTAATTTTATGGGAAAAGAATGATTTGAAAACACTGTTTAAATAAAAATGTTAATTTGTGATCTTCCAGAAGTAATATGTCAAAAGAATGTCTGTAAAGTGTTAAAAAGTGTAAATTTGTGAATTTAAAGTCAATGAAAAAAATTGGAAGAATGACTTCAGAATACCATATAGCATATGCCATTATTGTATAATATTTATGAAATAAATTTATTAAATATAAACTTGATATTACTATCCTTATTTTATTTTCTGTGAATCCACCTGAAAGGAAGGTTTCTTAAATTATGCACAATATAATATTCTAGTAGTATTAGTGAAAATATAAGCAAAATAATTTGTGTATTATCATTACTTATTACAAGTATTTGAGAGTATAGCTCTTTAAAGAAATTTTGGATCAAAAGGGAGACAGGCAGACATGTGGACGGAGAAGAAGACTACAATAATATTGATCGTTATGGGAAGCCAGAAGTAACATAAACAGTTAAGTGTCGTGGAGAATGAAAGAGGGGAAAGTGCCCAGTAGATAAACCAAGAATAATGTTAACCATGATTTGAGGAGGTAAATTATACAGGGAGTCATTGGAAAGCATTGGCTCAGGACACAGATGTATGGAGAGCTTATGTCCATGTTCCCATGAACCTACAGGTTTGATAGTTCCAGTGAGCGAGTTTATTATGGTGAAATTAAATGTTCCTTACCTCTCCTCATATAAATCTTCTAAGTAGATTGCGATTTCGAGATCATAACCGTCTCATCTTCAGTACTTCTTTGGCGACTGATGTTATGTCGATCGGAAGAAACTCTTCTTCTTCCCTCTGTTGGTGGACTGATGAACCTCTGGATTTCAAGGTTTTTCTTGAACGTGGAAAACTTATGAACTTTGAAATTCCCACAAATTTTGACCTGATCCAGAGGTTCATCGGTCCACCAACAGAGGGAAGAAGAAGTGTTTCTTCCGATCGACATAACATCTGTCGCCAAAGAAGTACTGAAGATGAGACCGTTATGGTCTCGACATCGCGATCTACTTAGAAGATTTATATGAGGAGAGGTAAGAAACATTTCATTTCACCATAAATTAAACCTCATAGTGATTAATTTCTATAAAAGTTAAATATAAGAGTTAATTATTATTACTTTAGGATAAGTAGAATTTTGATTGAGGCTGCCATTTCCAAAATCCCCATTTCTCCTTTGTTTTATGTACAGTAATTATAAATAATATATATGTAATTCCCTAGTAAAGCTGCAAGCATAGCATGAAAATGCTATGATTGCAGTGAAGGACCTGCCTTCGGGCAGAATTACTATGGATATGTAATTAACATATATAGTTATTTTTTGTGTGTTTGTTCCAACCCTGGATAGAATCTGTTTTATAGATATAGAGTTATATTTAACACCTCACCTCAATTGTAGATTTCCCAAAGACTAGTTTTGATACTTCTTTTATCATTTTCAGTTCTATCTAACATTAATTAAACAAACCTAATAGTGTCACTTCCTTTAAATATTGTACATTAATGATAATATACATGTAGTTCATAGCAATGTTATATTTGTAGCAATCATCAGGGACTGATACTTCTGCTCTAACCATTTTGTCTTAAGACTAGAAATGACATAAGTGACCATGTGGTATTCTGAAGTCTGGCACACACAGTAAAATCAAGCCATAGTATTTTATTTGAAGAGAAAAATATACACCTGAATCAGGATTTGAACCCAATGTAATATGTAAGATCATGGTAAGTATCCTGAATTTGCACTCTTCAATACATTTTTTTATATAATGAATATTTCCAATAATTGCTGTTTTTATTTTTGATTGTATCCCTATGTGACATGTTTCATTATCGTAGTAAAAATTCTATTAAAACCACAATAATTCTCTCATCATGCTTTGGTGCAGAGCTATGGGCACTTGCTAATTAGAGTCCCCAGGGGAGGATATTTCATCATGGAATTTCAGCTAGAGTGGGTGGGATTGGTGCACATCTAGCAGTGTGAGGAATTTGTGTGGTTACATAAATATTGATTCCAGGTTGATAAAAACCACAACACTGGGGAAACCGACATGCTGACCACATGTCACCTTTATACCGACTGAATGATTGTCCATCTGCAATTGACACATGTGGATGTGAGGCCAGCAACTGGATGGTAGATTTTGTTGCATCATGGAGTTTTAAAATCAAAATAGCTTTTAGACAATTATATATTACAAAATATATATGAATTGATAGTTATTATATATACCTTTTTTTTCTTTTGTATTAATAACAATGAAGATTTTGAAGAGTGGCTAAATTCAAATACCTAGGAATGAGGTGTACAAATGAGGGGCTCAATGGAATAAGGGCCCATCCCAACCAATGGTTGATTTTTAGTTATTTGCAGATTAGTATCCTATGGCCATCTTCTGTTAATCTTTAGAAGCTCATAATTCTAATTTGCTCAAAAGAGGGTAAATGAGACTTTATGTCTAAGAAATATTTCTAACTTCTTCACGTGCGCGGGGAATAAAGGCCCATCCCAACTGCTGACAAGTGACCGTATATTGTCTGCTACTCTGTGGTCCGCTGCAATACTGACTAGCATTGACGGCAAATATCAGTAAATGCAGAATGGCTGATGCGGCAGATTCTTGTGCAAATGGAAATAGTGTAATAAAATATAAGAAAAGAAAAATAAATGTGCAACAGTAGAATAAAATGAAGCAGAACATTTTACGCAACAGTGGAAAAGAATATATATCGGCCTGAATCAGTTGCTTCAAGAAGTGCGGACGAAATTGCTAGTTGCTTATTAAAAGCTGTGCCACTGATTGAAAAAAAGTGCTAATAAAAAGAAACTTATAATGTATATAGTGATTCATGTGTTGTTCAAAACAAGAATTATACAATAATGGGACTTTGGCTGTACAAGATTGATTGTAGTTGGTTTGAAGAAATTGAACATAAATTTCTTGTACCAGGTCACACTTTCCTTCCCTGTGATGCTGACTTTGGTGTGATTGAAAAAATTAAAAGAAAAACACAAGTGGTTTATACACCTGAACAGTGGGCTCACCTCATAAGAAAGAGTTGAACAAAAAACCATTTACAGTAATTGAGACAAATGCAGAAGATTTTAAATATTTGGATAACTTAAATGTTCACAAAGAGAATGTGACGCTGGACAACCATAAGGTGGATATCAGAAAATCATCTCAGTTTCGTTTTGTGAAAAACAGACACGTAATATACATAAAATCTATTTTCAGTGATTTGGCTTTAGAGGAAGTAATAACCCTTTAAAAAAGGGAAAGGAAAGTACCCTGTATTACGAGATGTAATGTTGATAACAAAATATCCTAATGATAGGATGATAAAGAAGACATCATGACTCTCATGACATTTGTACCACCTGTACACCAGATATTTTAACAGTAGCCTTAAATCAGATGATGATGATAATATAAATGCTGCAAACGTAGAATACGTAGATTAATGCAATATTCAAGTTAAAAAGTGTTATTTAATTTGTTTATTTATGTTGTATGTTTTATATTCTCAATTTTCTTTTTCTTTTATTAGACATATGAAACAACGTAGTGGTCTATACATTTGCAGGCAGAAAGCCTATTTTATGTACAAGACATGTACCAAATATTATCTATGTGTGCTCTATATATTTTACTCAATGTAGAATTTAATAAAATGCTATTTTTCTCCAAACTTAGTGCAGTTGGGATGGGCCCTTATTCCACTGACCCCCTCAAATAAATGCATGCTATTATGCATTACAGGGACTCTTGTCATCCCAACTTCTTCCAAAAAACATTCAATTGTTATTCTTCCAGTTATAATTGATGCAAAACATGGATTCTTACTTTAAGGGAGGAAACAGATTGAGTATTTGAAAAAAAAGTTCTTAGGTAAATTTTTGGACCAAGGAGATGTGAAGAGACAAGCAAATGAAGAAAACTACATAACAGTAAGCTACATGATCTTTACGGGAAACCAGATATAATAAGAACAGTTAAGTCTCCTAGACTGCGATGGATAGGACATGTGGTATGAATAGAGAATGAAAGAGGGACATGGAAATTTCTTATAGGAAAACCAGAGGGAAAACACCCAGTAGATAGGCCAAGAATGAGGAAGAAGAATAACATTAATCATGATTTGAGGCAAGTAAATTATACAGGGATGATTGGAAAACATTAGCTCAGGGGAGGGATTTATGTTTGCATGGCCATGAACCTGTGGGTTTGATAATGTTGGTGAATGAGTTAGTTATATATGAAGTACAATTTGAACCATAGATCTGCACCCAATGATCACAGGAATTTTTCACTGAAGTGAGAATTCCTTTGGAGGTGATGTTAATTATCCATCAGATGTTCATTGATGTGTTACGTTAAGAAACCTTAAATATAAAAATCATATCATTGGCAAAATTCCTAGATGTAAGAGCTCACTCCTTGATGTGTGATTAGTAGAGACCTGATTATATGCATTTGCATATTTTAACTAAAAACTAGTGATAATGCATATTTTTGTGCTATATTTACAACATTTTAAAAATCAATGTTGTTTTGCAATGAACATTTCGAGGCCATCGAAAGGGTAGTAAAAGATTTTGATAGCGTAGAGGCTTTTGCAGTTTGTCAGTGCAAGGAAGCATTTAATGATTTCAGTATTTAAAAAAAAAATGGCTGTGATTAGCGCTCATTTTTCCCATACACCTGCAACTATTAAATAGCTTTAAATTCAAGGTTTGGCATTGATTGATTCTATTCAGTTAATGGATAAAATCCATCAACTGAACTCCTTATTGCCGGAGATATTCCCAAGCAAACTTAAGGAAAAGTTTGAAAACATTTTGAACAATAATCTAGGCTTTGAACCTTTGTGTCAAATTAATAGTTTTATAAATGGGATGGGCGAGCTTATGCCAGAAATAATAGTACCAGAATAGAACCCAAATTCAAATACTGCCCAGTTACTTCAGTTGATGTAGAATGGTCCTTTTCTGTTTATAAACATATTTTGAGCAATCAAAGACACAACCTTTCTAATGAATTTTTGGAACATTACCTGATCGTTTGTTTACAATAGTAGCAAAATGTAGAATATTTTAATTTATAAACAATACTTTTGCCTGATACTGATTGATAATTAATTTATCAGTGATAAATGCTATTATTAATAAATAGATAATAAAAATACCAATTATTATGTTAATTTAGAAATAACATAATAAAGTAATAATTGTTTTTTTTAATTATTTGGTATTGCATACACTGATATTTTTCATGCATATTTCGAGCTTGTTATGTTGTATATAATCCGGTCTCTAGTGATTAGCCTCATAACAGAAATAGGTAACAATAAACTATATTTAAATTAATATTGGGAAGTAAACATTATGAGGTTATATCATTAATAGTGAGTGGAGAACATATTTTTAACGACTCATTTCATATATTTTCAAATTCTTTACCGACAGTTTCAAGAAATTTGAAAATATATGAGGTGAGTCGTTAAAAATATGTTCTCCACTCACTATTAACAATAAACTAACTAAATCTTTTAAAATTTTCACTCTAAGTATGATTATTAATTTTTTCCATGACACTGAAAATGACAAATAGTGGATATTCTGTATTATTATAATATACTATGTGAAAAATTCTTGAATAAGTTAATAGCAAAAGTTGGTGCCAAATAAGAATAGGATTCTTTATAAATAAATATAATTTTTTCAAGGTTACTATCAGAATATTTAAACATTGATAATGATTATACTCTTGTTGAGTTTGGTATCCATAATATTGATACAGTTTTATCAGTAGAGTTGCTATTTACACAACACGATAAATTATATAACTATTTTATTTTTATGATAAGAGGAAATTAAAGGCCTAAATTTTATCTTCAGCTGAAAAACATTACAATTATTCCCTTCAAGTGTTGCATAATTCTGATGCAGCGATTCTGTTTGCATTTCTTACAGACTAATGCTTAGTCATATCGACTGTTACAGAAAAAAGTAATTTGTTTTGTTAAGTGTTCTGATTAATAGTGTAAAAAATGAGGTTTCTTCAATAAGTTTTTGCATTTTTCCTAACAAAATAATTATTTTAGTTTTATATTTATCCAAAAAAGGGAAGAAATCTTATGGTATGAAGATCAACTTTTAATCAAAATCAAAGTGGGAGGTAGCACTATAGGGTATTCACAATTTATGAATGAGTTAGAGAAAATGTTTTTTATATCTCACCTCATATTGAGATATAAAAACATTTTCTCCAATTCATTCATAAATTAACTTTTAAGTCTGAAAATGATTTTATTTATAATTATTTACAGTTTAAAAATAAGAACTTGCAGAAATGCTATCTGTTCAAAAGATCACAGTATATAATTCCCTCCCCCCCATAGTTATAACTCATTTATACATGAAAATTGTCAACAATAATTATCCATGCTGTTACAAATTTAACATTTCTCATTGAAGGTCAAATTATATTTGAAGAGAAAAATATACACCTAGACCAGAGTTTGAACCCAAGACCTTTAGCTTTATACACTAATACTCTGCTACTGAACTATCCAAGAGCTCCAATCTAAACTCAAATTTTTCTCTTATACATTCCATTCCCAAGAGCGCCAAAAGCTTGCAAACTGTTGCTCGACATGTGAATGGTGGCTTCTTATTTAAGAAACTTTTAATGGGAATTTAACATTACTTTATAAAGCCAGTAGAGCTTCTTTCATTGTTTTTATTATAAATTTAAAATTTCTCATTGAAGGTCAAATTATATTTGTATAAGAGAAAAATTAATAACATTAAATATGATTTGAGGGAAGTAAATTATACAGGGGATGATTGGAAAACATTGGCTCAGGATAGGGATATATGGAGAGCTTATGTCCATGCATCCATGAACCTACGGGTTCGATAGTGCAAGTGAATTAGTTAGTTATAAGAGAAAAATTTGCATTTAGATTGGAGGCCTTGGATAGCTCAGTGGCAAAGCTAAAGGTTCTGAGTTCAAATCCTAGCCTAGGCATATATTTTTCTCTTCAAATATAAAAATAAAATAATTATTCATTTAATAATGCCACTAGTTTTAACTAATGCCTATTACTGTTCTAAAAAATTTACTAGCTACAACAATATAATCTAACAACTAAGATTTTATAAAATGATGGCAATATCAACTTTGACTTTCAACATAACAGATAAAAGGAAAATTGAAGTAGCTGAAAATAAGTTTTTAAGTTCTGCTGCAGGTTTTACTGTCCTGGATAAAAAACAAACCACTGATATAAAAAGCAAAACTGAATATATTTAATCTCACAGACAGAATAAACAATGTTAAGAAAAAATTTACCAGTCGTCCTCAACAATTGTTGATTTCATGTACTGTTTTATATTTCTTAAAATTTTAACTTAGTGACCTCAATAGAATTTTGTAATGTATTTTTAAAAATCTTATGAAAAATTGGTAAGACCTTGTTCAGAGAATGGTTCCTGATAGAATACCAAATATCCTACTAAACCCACAAACTAAGAGAACATAGAAATTGGACTGCCCACTTTTCAGAAGGCAAGACTCACTGAAAATTTACCAGTCGTCCTCAACAATTGTTGATTTCATGTACTGTTTTATATTTCTTAAAATTTTAACTTAGTGACCTCAATAGAATTTTGTAATGTATTTTAAAAATCTTATGAAAAATTGGTAAGACCTTGTTCAGAGAATGGTTCCTGATAGAATACCAAATATCCTACTAAACCACAAACTAAGAGAACATAGAAATTGGACTGCCCACTTTTCAGAAGGCAAGACTCACTGAATCTATTTCAATGTAGATACAAGTCTTTAGGCCTAATTCCTGAAGTTGTAGAAGAGGGCCAACATAATTTGGAACTCTCTCACAACATTAAACTGCATCACCTACTGTTAAATTTATGATGCTGGTGATAGAGCCAGATTTTAACCCAACGTGGCATTCTAATCTAAACTCCTGGTATATAAAGAAAGCAAATCAATAGCTCTAAAAAGAGACTTATATGCCATGCCAGTTTTGGCAGCTTTTAAGTCCCAAATAATATTTTGAAAAGAATAAAAAATGAAAATTAATTACGAGTTGAAAAATGGTTGTTAGCTGAAGCTCAGTGCATCCCAGAATGACCATCAATCCATTGTCTTATTTTAAAAGACCAGAAAATGGCAGAAAATATGTAAAGTGATGGGAGGAATCTAAGTGAAAAACAAAGAGAGAAAAAATTAAGTCTCTAGTATGGTTTTAAAGTCTGAGAAACTGTTTTAAATATACATTTCCACACCATTTTTGATATACAAATTCTTTATGCAAAAGAGCACAAACTTTGAAGATTCCTCATAAATAAATGTTGTATAACTGTATAGTGAGAAACTGAAGACATATCCCATCAATAATTTGTTGTGAATTGAATAAATGTATTGTCATTTGGTGCTATAGTTAGACTTCTGTAAATGTTATATAAACTGGCATTTTAAAATATTCCATTACATTAAATTTGCTGGTAATAGGAGAACACTGCCAATTGAGAATGTCCCAAGATGCCACCAGTTTTAGAAGCCATTTATTTGTGATATGGACATTTTGTGTTTCCTCTGTATGATGACCTTGATTTCTAAACAGCTCCTACCCCATAATATGGACATTTTGTGTTTCCTCTGTATGATGACCTTGATTTCTAAACAGCTCCTACCCCATAATATGGACATTTTGTGTTTCCTCTGTATGATGCCTAAATTTTTAAACTATTCGTGCCCCTTCATATTACATTTCCCATCTTCAAGATACTGAGTTAATTAAAAATAAAATAAATATATGCAATGTTAAATTTTAGAATTTAGATACACATTTCTTCAAAGCCTCCAAAGATGGAACAACTTTTTTCAAGACTATGTTTTATCACATCAAACTATAAATTAATTAATTTCATTACAATATTTATATTTTAAAACATGATCTTTAGTTTTTGTGCTGGTGCTTTACAAGAAGGTCTATTGCAAGCTAACTAATCCAATACAGGGTATGTGGCTTATAGGATCAAACATTTTTAGGAGAGTATATATTTTAAAGTAAGCCGTACTTAATGACAAAACTGATATCCAATAGATAAATTCCTGCCATTTACAAAACATCAAACAAGGATTACTTCATTACAAAATTTGTTGTTTTACAGGTTTCACAGATTTTGTTTCAGCCAGTCGAACACAGAAAACCTTTTGTTGTGTCCTCACACCATTTTAATGCACATTATAATCATTCAATTATGAAATTATGACTCAACCTTACTGTTGAGGAGATGGACCTTTTATGTAAATATTTTCATAATTTTATAATTTAACTTTGAATAATACCTCAACGGAACTTTATCATGAATCTTATTAATGTTGATCATTATAATCATTGCTGATACTGTTACAATAATTTTCATAAATTGCAAGAGACTTACTAAATATATATGAAAGAATTTTCTATTGGAATCTGACAACGATAGTTATAAAAGTTAAACCTATAAGTGACGCAGTTATATTGAAGTTTGTGAATTTACGTGAAAGTGCACTAATTACAGCATTCAAGTGAAATAGTTAGCTGATGATAACGTTCCACAACAATATATTACTAATATCTTCAACATCTATAAAGATAATGAAATCTCTGTTAAACAAGATGGCAAATTATCTTCTTGGGAAAAGATCAACACTGGAATAAGACAGGGATGTGGACTTTTACTGGTGCTTTTCAATATATATATGAATAAATTAATAAACGAATGGAGGAAAACACAACGAGGAACCTCAAACTCGATGCTATTCTTTTTGCAGACGATTTAGCTCTTCTGGCACTTTCCGAAAATGATTTGCAACAATCCGTTTATAATTTACAAAAAATAGGTGCCAAAATTTAATATGGAAATATCAATTAACAAAACTAAAATAATGGTATTTCATGGAAGGACCCCATACAAAGTAAAATCTGTCTCTAGAATAAAATTTTAGAGAGATCTATTCAATTTAAATATCTTGGATATTATCTCTCTATCTGGGATGAAAAGGATATCCCTGAAAAAATACTAGTTATAATAAAAGTTTGGTAATTATTAATCAAGTTATGAAACCATCCCTTGTACAAAAAAACGCCAGATTACATTTATATAACACTTTGGCTATACTAGTGTTGATCTATGGTAGTGAAGCATGGACACTAAAAAGACAACATGAAAGCAGAATAACGGCTTGTGAAATGAGATTCATGCGCAGAACAGCGGGTTACACCAGATGGGATTGGAAAAGGAACACTGATATCTTAAAAGAATTGAAGACTACGCCAATTTTGGAATATATTAAACAACTGTTTATAATTATATACCAAGAGGACGAAGATCTCTGGGCTGTCCTATGAAACGTTGGAGGGAAAATTTTCTACAGGATCGTAACAGGCCTTGGCCTAATACTTGGAAGGAAGAAGAAGTGAAATAGTATATAAATTATTATTTACAGAGAAACATGAGATGCTTTATGTGTGGGTCAGTAGATAAAGCTCAATTGGTAGTAGCCTCACATCAGCACTAAAGCTAGAGATCTATATTCCAGATTCCATTTCAAGTACAAAAATAATTAAGTATCATTTATATGCTATACTGTGTACCTAAATGCAATAATTTTGCATTTTTCTCCTGCGCAATACTTTTTTTTATTTGATTGAATTAAAAAAAATAATTTTAATTATAAAACAAGTATTTCATATCTCTAGAGCATCGTTTCCAATCTGTGGTTTGTGAACTCCCAGGGGGTTTGCAAAATATTTCAAGGGGTTAGCCAAAATTTTTTCATAATGGCAGGTTTCAAGATTAGTCCTATTATTGTTTCCTTCATTTCTGTGGCATTGTCACAATAATAATAATAATAATAATTATTATTATTATTTTAAATTTTAAATTAACACTATAATACATAGGCCTATGTAAACCCCTATTTGTGCAAAAAGTAGTTTTTTCATGTGCCTATTTAAAAAATAAATACAGAAACAGACTTTATATTGAAAGTGATTTGAGACTTTATTTAACTTGTGTGGTTCCTGACTTCAAAGCTCTGCATCATGGAAAGCAGGCGCAACCTTCTCACTGAATTCCAAGGAAGAGGTGAGTAATTACAATGAAAACTTGTATTTATTATTGCAACTAGGCCTACACGTTGTGTAACTTTTAAGCTGTAACTAGAGTAACTTTAGATTTTATTATTCTTTAAGAGCCTAATGTAGTGCAGTTGGACTATACGACATCTGAATTTAACATTGCTACATAATGGTAAGTTCTCCTCTTAAGCTGTCAAGTCACAATTGTTCAAATTTATGTTTTTATTTTCATAACAGGAGAACATATTTAATTTTCTGATTGTTTGTACTATCCCATTTATTCAATGTTATCTTATTCAACCTGTTCATGTGTAGATAACTGTAATAGTGGATCATGTAACACCAAATTGTAATGTTGTTTAGGGCTGTGAAAGAATGAGTTGTGTTCTTTGTAAGACCCATAGTGTCTAGAGGCTAAATTATTTTTACATAATTTTTACATGTTCACATTGTAGTTCAAGCTTAGAAAATTAAAAATGTCTTTATAAACCAATGTTTTCCAAACTTTTATTAAATAAAAACCTCATCTATAACATTTTTGTAAGACAAATATGTCATTTTTATTTATTTCATCATTGTTCACAGTATTTATATGCTTATATAATACTTTTAAGAAAGTGCATAACTGTCTTCTAGATAAAAACATTTAAATCAAAAGCATGCTTTGATTTCTCTTACTGATTATTTGTAATATACCGGTATGTATTATCAATAATTTTCAACATTATGATTTAATAAATTCATCATCTTATTGTTCCTCTTTGTATACAACTTTTATGACAAATATGCCATCATCTGTCTCTTTCATTGTAAATTTTATTTAATATTTTTATTTATAAAATTTAATTTGAATATTTTGATTTCGTACATGGAAATTTTAAATTGTTTCTTTAAAAAAATTCATATTTTTATTTAGGCAATTTGGAAATCACTGGTTCTTAATGTATTGGTTGTAAATGGGATTTCTGAAAATGTTCTGTATATGTGTTGTTACTTAATTTTTCAATTATAAATGCTTTTGATGACTAATTCATGTATTCTTTGCTAGTTTATATGGCTATAAAAAGCTACATTTACAATAATAATTTTATCCAACATCATGTTGAAAATATGTATTGTATATTTTAGTTTAATAAATGTTTTAAACATCCAGATATTGTTGACATTTATTCAAAGAATATGGCATACTTCACATCTTCATGTGTAACTGATTTAGGATATCTCAAAGCATTCTTATGCTTATCTTATTAATAAAATGCAAACATTACTTACTCACTGGCACTATCAAACCCGTAGGTTCATGGCCGCACGGACATAAGCTCTCCATACATCCCTATCCTGAGCTAATGCTTTCCAATCATTCCCTTTATAATCTACTTCCCTCAAATCATAGTTAATGTTATTTTCCCACCTCATTCTTGGCCTACCAACTGGACGTTTTCCCTCTGGCTTTCCTACAAGAAGCTTCCATGCAAGTCTTTCATTCCCCATATGTGCAACATGCCCTGCCCATCGCAATCTACGAGACTTAACTGTTCTTATTATATCTGGCTTCCTATGAAGACCATGTAGTTCATTGTTAATCCTTTGGCATGGGTTCCCTGAAGTAGTCCCCGCCCGGAGAACCGAATGGGGGACTATTTGACCTCTGGAAAATTTTACCCCAGTTGAACCCATGTCCGCATTTCTTGACGGTGAAAGATCATCACTCTTTCGACCCAGGTACTTTTTTCATCTGGCTTATCACCTTCGACCAGTCCGGCATGGGTAACCCTATCGGCAGCAATGCTACCGCCGGCATAGCTCTCAGGATCATTTAAGCACGCAAGCCATTCCACCATGACAAGGTAAAGAAACCATGGAGGGAATGCAAACATTAATGTAAGAAATAGTGCCCTGATTCTAATAAGTCTTAAATTTAATTTTAAATAATACATAAACTTCACCATTGCTGGTCCCAAGTCCAGATGAGAAAGGAGGAGGGGGAAAAGTAACACCCATTAAAAAACCTTGGTTCAGCTCGCCCGGCTGATAGTACCTTGTAAGGGTCCCTAGCCAGGGTTATGGTGAAGGTCCCAACAGCGGATGCAGCAGAGTAGGAGACCTGTGGTATGATGCAGACAGCAGATCAGGCAATACTCTTAGCTGCAGTAAAAGCAACTGATTTATAGTAGACTCCAGAAAAAGTCTCTGGTCCTCCAGGTTGGAGGTTGATGCTATAGGCCAGCTCCTCATACATTGTAAAAAAATGCTGAAAAACCAAAAGCTTCGGATAGGGAACATATATCGGCGAAAATATCAAAATTAGATAAAATAATACAATAAGAGAAATAATGAATGTAAAAAAGGATATTGTACAAG
This sequence comes from Diploptera punctata, assembly GCA_030220185.1. NCBI lineage: Eukaryota > Metazoa > Arthropoda > Insecta > Blattodea > Blaberidae > Diploptera > Diploptera punctata. Next base: position 26,897 of record JASPKZ010007139.1, on the reverse strand, counting down.
AGATTGAACAAATCCAACTAAGATGGTATGGACATGTAATGAGAAGAAGGGACACAGAAACAAAAAAAAAGTATTGAAATGGATACCTCCTGGAAAAGGGAAACGTGATAGATCAAAGTCAACATAGTTAAAAGGAATTCAAGACAACATGAAGAAGAGAAATATGACAGAAACAGACACGCAAGACCGGGAAGTGGTGGAAGAAAAAAAAACAACTTGTATATTTTTGGTTGAGGAAACCTGTGTAAATAAACAAGAAAAAACAATCCTGAAATAATACATTAGTACCAAATATAAGTTACAACCTTCAATTCCAATCAACGGAATCGTGAATCAATAAAAAGGAAATATGTCCAATCATATTAAATTAATGGTGGGAATGTAAACATTATGAGGTATAATCATTAATACTCAAATCATTGATACTCAAAAAAATAAACAAGTTCAAAAGACAAAAATTTATTAATCAAAGCACTCTTCTAAAAGTTAAAGAAGATAATGTAAAATTTAGAAAATTCACATATCATCCATTAAAAACACCACAAGTTTCAAAAAAATTTTAAAGATTTCAACATAAGGTTAGCACCCAAAAATGACTACAGCATCAGTAGACTGATTAGACCTAATAAGAATGAGAAAATTAAAGAAGAAAAACAAATCAGGGATTTATCAAATTAAATGTGAAGAATGTGAGAAATTCTACATAGGAAAAACTAAAAGAAATTTGAAAACTAGAGTGAAAGAACATCTCAGGAATGTCAAGAAAGGGGAAGTAGAAAAATCTGCAGTGGCTGCCCATGCATGGTCTGAAAAACATCTTATCGAGAAAGAAGCTAAATTATTAAAACAAATAGAAAAACCTAAAGAACTTACTGTTTGGGAAAAGATCTACATTCAAAAGAGCGAAAAGAAGAAATTAATGAACTTTGAAATTCCCGGTGAGAATGACCTGGTTTCGAGGTTTTTCAGTCAGCCAATGGAAGGAGAGAAGGACAGCTCTTCAAGACGACAGAACAACGGTCGTGACGATACTGAGGATGGAACAGAAACTATGTTCCGAAACTAGTTTATAATCAAATAAGAAGAACAATATGAGGTGAGTGATAAAAATATTCTACCTTAATGAATATACCTCATAGTGAGAATTCCTAAAATAAGTAATAATCATTAAAATTCATCGGAGAACATATTGTTTAAACAACTCACCTCATAGGATTCATGCTTCCATGATATCGCGATTTCAAACATAGTCATGTTCATCTTCAGCCATAACTCCGACTGACGAAATTCTTCGGCCGTCAACTATTCTATTGTCGCCATCTTCAGTGCTACCATCTATGGTTGAATTTATGAACTTCGAAATCAATGTAATTTCGTTAGGGATATCAAAATTCATTGATCTATTTTTGTTTTTCTGAATGTATATTTTTTTTCCCAAAGGTTTCTCTACTTGTTTTAAAAGTTTAGCTTCTCTTCCAATTTTATGATGTTCTAAAAAACCATGTGCAGCAATTGCAGATTTTTCAATTTCACAATTTTTAATATTTCTGAAATGTTCTTTTGTCCGAATTTCCAAATTGACAGTTTGGGAAAAAATATACATTCAGAAAAACAAAAATAGATCAATGAATTTTGATATCCCTAACGAAATTACATTGATTTCGAAGTTCATAAATTCAACCATAGATGGCAGCACTGAAGATGGCAACAATAGAATAGTTGACGGCAGAAGAATTTCGTCAGTCGGAGTTATGGCTGAAGATGAACATGACTATGTTTGAAATTGCGATATCATGGAAGCATGAATCCTATGAGGTGAGTTGTTTAAACAATATGTTCTCCGATGAATTTTAAATATGTCCAATGTTATCAATTTTATTGGTTCTGGCAAGAATAACAATTTTAACTTACATGATTTATGTTGCATAAAATGAGATCTGTCCAACATGGAAATTGAAAGCTATTTCTACACATTTCATGAAAAAAGTTGTTCCTTAAGGTGAAAGATATTATTATAAAAATAAATTGAACTTTTATAGGAATATATCACTATGAGGTTATGATCCGGAGATTTATCAGTCCACCAACAGAGGGAAAACAAAGTGGTTCTTCTGATTGACATAACATCAGTTGTTAAGATGTACTGAGGATGGGACTACCAATGCCCTGAAATTGCGATCTACTTGGAAGATTGGTTATGAGAAGAGGTATGGAACATTTTAATTTATCTTTATTTTATAAAAATAAATGTTTAATTTATTTGCCTTTTTTCAGTTTGATGTTTTTCTGACCAAGCGTGAGAGGCTACTGAAGATTTTTCTCCAGTTGAAATAGTCTTGTTGCCATACAGACAAAATATATTGCAAACGTATTATGATTATTTACCACACTAGTTAAGTCTCTTATTTTGTGAAAGGAGAAAAGATTATAAGTATTTGAGAATAAAGTACTTAGAGAATTTTCGGACCAAAGAGAGATTTAAGGGGAATCGTAAAAAACAAATACACACATGCTATTATATATTATAGGGATTCTTATAACCCACCCTTCTAAAAAAAAAGCACTTAGAAGTTTTTAGACTAATGGAAGACAAAGAGACAGGTGAAGAGAAAACTATACAACACTAAGCTCCATTTTATTTATGAGAAACCAGTTGTAATAAGAACAGTTAAATCTCACAGACTATAAAAGACAAGACATGAATGGTGAATGAAATATTTTATGGAAACTTCATGATAACCAGAGGGAAAATATCCAATAGGTAAGTGAAGCTTGAGATGGAAGAATAACAATAACATAATTTGAAGACCGGGGAAGATGGCTCAAGCATTAGGACTTAAAAGACTCATATTCAGTAGTTCCCAGGTTCAAACCTCAGTTCATATAATAAATTTGGGAATTTTTACATTATGAGGTTTTCTTAATAAGAATCAAATGAATTGTGAATTCTTCTTACCTCATACACAAAACTGCAGTATCGGAAAAAAAAAATCTTTTCCATCTTCGGCTGTTTTTCACGACTGTCAATTTTTATTTTGCCAGTAATTTTCTAAACTGCCATCTGGTATACTTTTGAAGAACTTTGTATTCAAACTTGGTTCGTCTGGAACCTTGAAGTTCATGGTTGTAGTATGTTTTTTTTAATGTATATCTTTTCCCAAACTGTTAATTCCAAAGGTTTAGATAGATGTTTCAAAAGTTTTGATTCTATGATTCACTAACGAACTATGTGCTGCTACAGCTGATTTTTCAATTTCACCATTTTTTATGTTTCTAAAGTGTTCTTAGACACACACAGAAAAGAACACTTTAGAAACATAAAAAATGGTGAAATTGAAAAATCAGCTATAGCAGCACATAGTTCATTAGAGAATCATAGAAATGTTCTTAGACACTCGCAGAAAAGAACACTTTAGAAACTTAAAAAATGGTGAAATTGAAAAATCAGTTATAGCTGTACATAGATTATTAGAGAAACATAGAATTGAAAAAGAAGCAAAACTTTTGAAACATCTAAATCTTTGGAATTAACAGTTTGGGAAAAGATATACTTTTAAAAAAACCATACTAGAACCATGAACTTTGAGGTTCCAAACAAACCAAGTTTGATTACAAAGTTTTTCAAAAGTACACCAGATGGCAGTTTAGAAAATTACTGGCAAAAGAAAAAAATTACAGTCGTGAAAAAGTTGAGGATGGAAAAGATGTTTTTTCCGATACTGCAGTTCTGTGTTAAAAAAACATAGATGTATGAGGTAAGAAGAATTCACGATTCATTTGATTCTTATCAAACCTCAGTGCCCAACCAATCTGACTAAGGGCTCTGTTTTCCTCAGTCACCAGGAGAAATGCTGTAGGATTTTTTTACCATGACCCATTTCAAAGTAACTACCATTAAAAAAATAAATCAATATCACCTAAGATGTTAAAATTTCAATAAATAGGTTAAAAAAATAAATAAGGGAGGTAAATTATATGGGGAATGCCTGGAAAGTCTTGGGTCAGAAAAGAGATGTATGGAGAGCTTATGTCAGTATGGCTATTAATTTTCTGTTTTGATAGTGACAATGATTTATTTTGTTTATATAGCAACTTGAGAACAAGTAGTAGCCTATTATAAATTTACAGACCATGTAAACAATATTGGTAATTCAGGGAAAAAAAGGCACAATTATGTAAAAAATACAATTACATTACTTTCAAAATTTCAGACCAATTTTTCATTTATCAAATTGGAATGTAACTTAGGGGAAAAATCATATTTTTGTCAGAAATATTATTGTTCTTAACCCCTCAGCGTGGTTTGCCGTACATATACAAGACCGGTTTCCTCCCTTCTCTGCGGTCATTTAAAAGTCCATGCAGTACTCCTGTGCGGAAGTATTTTTAAACTCTACTCACCCAGTAACTTATTTTAGATACATATCAAATTGTGATTAATAGAATGTAAACAATGAATGACCATTCTATTCTATTATATAGTGTTCTGCCCAAGGGCAGGTCTTTCACTGCAATCATAGCATTTTCATTCTATGCTTTGTAGCTTTACTAGGGAATTATAGGTGTGGTAGCTTCCTGTTGCTTCCACACCGGTGAATGATAATGATGATGATGATGGCCGGATGATTTTCGGGTACCGTCGGGGCCCTAAAGCTTCCTGACATTTGTCATACAGGTCAGGGAAACACCCGAAAAAAAAAGCTCACCCAAGAAGCCTCTCCCAACTGGGAATTGAATCTCGGTCAGCTGCGTGACAAGGCAGCACGCTACCTCGAGACCACATACCCAGTTCTAGATTCACACAATTCATAAGTTTTAAAATCAAATTTGGCAGTTTTAAGTGGAGGGAATTGTTTGCCCCTCCATAACCATAATAATTCATCAATTACAATATCTTGATTTGGAAGGTAGAGAGATTGGAATTTATTATTAAAATATTCAATGAAAGGGACAATTTTGAAAAAAATGAAGGATGTTGGAAACCAACTTGTTTAGTGTTGTCTTGAAATTAATGGCACTATCGGACATGGAGGTCATACATAACATCTCCATACATTGCTATCCCAAATAATTTTTTCCAATTATTCCTGTATAATTTATAATAATATCCTCAATTCGTGTCCAAGTCATGGTCGGGTCGAGGGATGAGATGAGAAGAAACCGCTATATATAGATTTCTGTGAATGACAAGGGTGTGGCCGACCACGACTGACACACCACTACAGAGGCAGATGAACGAAATGAATATGATGAGATGTGTATGGAGAAATGGCGGAATGAAATTGCGGCAGGGGAAGACGGGAGAAAACCCCGAGAAAAACCTGTCCAAGCTCGGTTTTTTCCGCCACGAAACCAACATGGAGAGACCGAGACTCGATCTCGGGAACACAGCAGTGAGGGTCCTGTATAATTTATCTCCCTCAAATCCTGGTTAATATTTTTCTTGCACTTTATGGTTATCCCTCCTTATTGGGTACTTTGCTTCTAGTTTTCGTACACAAAGTTCCTATATAATTTCCTATTCGTGCCACATGCCCTACCCATAGCAGCCTACAAGACTTGCAATGTTTTATTACATCTAGATTTCATAGATATCACATTGCTCAGTGTTATGTTCGTCTTTCTTCCAAGTTATTCCTTAATTTCCTAATAGATCTCTCATTGAGGCGATGTGCTAACCACATGTATCTTGTTGTTGGTAAATAAGCGTAAGTGTCAATAAATAAAACAAATAAAATGAAAGGGTTAATAAAATATTAATTATTATATCTGTGGTCTCGAGGTAGAATACTGTCTTGCCATGCAGTGGGCTTTGAGGCCCAAATGGTCCATGGACATCATCCGGCTTTTATCATCATTGTTACCATCATTATCAACCCGCTGGGTGGGAAGCTACCACACCTATAATTCCCTAATGAAGAAACAATCATAGCCTGAAAATTCTATGATTACAGTGAAAGACCTGTACTAGAACAGAACACTATAGAATATAGTTTTGAAACAAAGAATTATATAGAATGGTGTCTTTCATCGGTTAATTACAAGTTATATTTAATTGTAGATGGAGATTTCCTTATACTTTCATCAAGATATAAGTTAACATGCGTTAATTTTTTAATTATTGCTAAAGGTTTACTTATAATTTCTAATTCTAAACTTCATCTATTTATCCTTCATATATATTTTTAAATTAAAGATTTTCATAATTCCACACATCAGAGATTCACTATGTACAATATTTATAAAAGTTAGAGAATCTAAATTTTATTTGTGAAATAAATAAATTTATATAATCATAGAAATTGATTCTTGTTGAATGGATTACCTTGGTTAATAAACTCCCGCTAGGGAGCACCTGTGTTGGAAGTGTGCAGTACATACATTACTATTACTATTATTATTATTATTATTATTATTATTATTATTATAATCTATTTTTTTATTATCATTACCATTATTATATTATTATTATCCTATTATAATATTTAATTTTTTTTTCATATTTCTACACATCAAATTCGCCACGTAAATTTGTTATAGAAGTTGGAAATATCTGAAACACGTGATTTTTGTGTAGACACGCAATCCACGTCGGTTTTGAAAGAAAGGTTAGTTATGAGACCATACAGTGGGACACTTTACAGATATTTTTTTTCGGCAAAATAGGGCATTCAATAGTTCGAATGAAGGGCATAGCTGAAGAGAAAAAAAAAATACAAAAAGTATCTCCTTTCACTAATAAGTAGCCAACTCACTCCACATGCCTGTCGTAAATTATGTCATAACATGAAGGGGAGTTTTTCCTACCGTAGCAACAAAAAATAAGTTCTCCACAATGTTTAAACAAACTTCCTATAGGCCTTGAAAATCATAGATGTACCAACGCGTAATGACACAGCAATCTGCATTTGGATATTTTAAAGTCCAGGCGTGTTAACACGTCCTTCTGCATCTGGGAAGGGAATGCCATGTTTAAATGTCCATGCTGATGGGTTAAGTAGAAGTAAAGGTAAAGTGATCCCACTACACACCTCAGGAGGCCCTTGGGGTAGTAGGAGGTTAAGGCTCGCACTTTTTCTGGACAATCAGCACTTAATGTCAGTCGGGTTGTCAGCCTGCATGATGGCCACCTTTATCCCCAGAACAAGAGTCTGGCACTCATTTCCATTAGAGGCTGAGTTAACCCCAGATCCACAGTGCTGCCAGAAGCTTAAGTAGCAGTAGTGATCTTTTTAATTATTAATGAGTTGTATATTTGACTCACCTCATATTTCTTCATTTTTATATGCAGATTAGTTTCGTTGTTTCTGTGCGGGTTTCTCGGCATTACAACTGTTGCCTTGTGGTTGTCCTTCCTGCAAGTTGATTTCTGCTCACTCTGCTGGCTGCCTGATGCACTTCGAAACCAAAAGAAATCCATTATCACCAATTTTTGGTGAATATGTTTATGGTAAACTTTGAATGTTAGATAACCAAAGCATAACCTTTGATTTCTAAATTTTGGAGTAGATATGTCTACAATATCATAGCAATAGTCAAACAAAAACAATTAGAAGATGCCGTCAAATGTTTAAATAGTTATAATAAAAAAATTTACTATGGAAGTGGAAGATAACCAAGAAATACCATTTTTAGACCTTAAATTCATCAGGAATGAAGAGAAAAAGGAAAATAGAATTTGGAATCTACAGGAAAGAAACACACATTGATGATTATATTAAAGCACAGGTTTTAACCATATCACACATAAACAGGCAGTATTTAATAATTAACATACAGACTTGTGAATGTTCCTATGAGCAGAGATAATTTTAAGAAAGAGAAAAAAACACATTATAAAAATAGAAAAAGAGAATGGTCTTCAGGGAAATATGATTCATAAGAAAATAAATAAATTTAAGAAACAAAAAGTGATAAATGAATGTACTCTTCAGACAGATGAAGAAATTGGTAAAAAATTCAAGAAATTTACATACCATCCTTTAGTATTTATAAGTTTCAAAAAATTTTCAGCAAATTCAACATAAACTAGCACCAAAAAATGATTACAGTTTGGGTAAATTAATCAAAACCAACAAAATGAAAAGACTGAAGACGGCAATAAATCAGGGATTTATTAAATTGTTTGTAAAGATTGTGAAAAAAAAAACATAGGAAAAATAAAAAGGAACTTAAATACAGGATTGAAAGAACTCCTTACAAATGTTAAAAATGGAGAAATAGAAAAATCTGCAATAGCTGCACATGGATGGTCTTGAAAAAAACAGAATTGAAACTAAGGCAAAATTACTAAAACAGTTAAACAAATATAAGGAAGTGACAATTTGGGAGAAAATTTACATCTGCAAGAATAAAAAGAAAACATGAATTTTGAAATTCCCAGTGAAAGAGAAAACAAACTTGATTTGGAAGTCCATTGGTCAGCCAGCAGAGAGGGAGCAGAAATCAACTTGCAGGAAGGACAACAGTTGTAATGCATCAAGAACGTTGCACAGAAGTGACAAAACTAGTCTGCATAAAAATGAAGAAATATGAGGTGAGTCAAGATATACAACTCATTAATAATTAAAATAAACCTCAGTGTTATTTCCTATATATATTTAATAAGTGCTCTTTTTACTTTATTTTTTTAAATTGTGATAAAAGTGAATTTTTCCTTTTATCTCACAAATTAATGACTCTTTTTACACTTTCATATATGATTACATTTAGAACAAGTGATCATTTGTAACAATCATTATCATTTTTTATTCATCATTTGAAAACCGTAGAATATGAACGCTGTTATGAAATGCATGCTTTCTTAGGGCTAAAGGACCTTTGGGACATGGATTAATTGGGCGTTATTGGTAGCATGAGTTTCTTTACGGTTTAGGGCTTTACTTACCATGAAACTAGCCGAGCAGTAATATGTGGAAATATTAGTTATAAAGGTATACGTGTCTTCAAACATAAATAATCTGATTCTTAACTTAAATATTTTATTTCTAGCATAAAATCATTACAATAACTTTAAGTGATTCTAACCCTAAATAACTAATCTAAACTTATATTTAAGAAAACCTACATTCTAACTTTCCTGAACTTCAAGAGGGAGAGAGATGGGGTTACGAATCTACCCTAAGTTCCATACTGATAATTATCTAGTAAAGCTTACGTGTTGAACTATAGAGTTGTTCACTCTAAAATTAATATTACAAATCAAAATACTTGATGGCATTTCTAATTGTCCTAGGAAAATTTAAGAAAAATGGTATGTAGACTTACCCATCAGCCCACTGCTTCAACAGACAAGAGTCCCCTACTTTGCAAAGTTTATATACCAAACTACTCCACTGTCAATACCTACAGGCTATAACTAACTGTACTACAGTTCTAAAAGCAGAGATTTTACAGTTAACCTTGTCCTACTTTGTTCCTGTCATAAGTCAAAATTCTATCATGAAATATAATATGTCTAAATGCTTTATATTTCACTAGCTGTTTTTATATGAATAATTAAAATGATCTATGAAATAATTAAAATAATCTATGAAATAATTAAAATAATCTATGTATTTGTAACAAATGCTTAACATATTTACTTCAGTTTTTAATTAGAAGTTAAGATGACATGAGGGCAGAGATGTACTCTGTCACTAGTAAAAAGCAGATTTATAAATACTTCAGGATTAAATAAACTACTAGCTGAAGCATTTGTAACAACATGATTCTTATGCAAATACAAATAAGAACTAAAAATCTTTTTTTTTTTTCCTTCTGCACCAAGCTCTGCCCAAACTTTGCTTGTTTTTCTTGGATGGACTGCACATCACTATTATGTATATAACTACTCTTCTAGGCCATTTATTCCAGGAGTGAGACTATGCATGTTGCTATTGAGAAAAAGTGTCTGCTAGCATCATGTTAGCCAACAAGACAAAACACATTTCTGGTATCAGATTGCATTTTTATACATTTATTCGTTCATTACTAAGTCCTTGTACCACATTCTATTCTGTAGTGTTCTGCCCTAGGGCAGGTCCTTCACTGCAATCATAGCATTTTCATGCTATGCTTTGCAGCTTTACTAGGGAATTGTAGGTGTGGTAGCTTTCTGTTGCTTTCCACACCGGTGAAGGATGATGATGGTGATGATAATGATGGCCAGATGATGTTCAGGGACCTTTTGGGCCTCAAAGCTTCCTGACATTTGTCTTACAGATGAGGAAAAACCTCACCCAGGAAGTTTGTCCCGACGGGGAATCGAACCCAGGCCCGCTGCATGACAAGGCAGCACACTACCTTGAGACCACAGTGGTGGACTTGAACTACATAATTTTGTTAGGTGTAGAAATGGGCAAGTTTGTGCACACCAGGATAGCTTACAGCTTATTGGATCTGTGCCCCATAATAATGAGTTAGTATTCCGTTTCAACAATGAATAATGCATATTTATATTATATGAATACAGTTATTTTAGGTTAGAAGTACCTCAACTTCTCATTCAATTTTAAGGCTTTTTTTTTTAAATCAACATAATGTGTATATGTTTTTCGGGTAATAATTCACATACTTCTACAATAATTTGTGTGGTTTTCATTTTTTTTGTTTCAATTTACATAGACACACTTCTGGCATACAATCTCCTCGTTCTGAATTTGGGAATAAAATATTTTTATTCTCATTCTCCAATGTTTGGAAATGAGTCAGTAAAAGTGTTTTACATAAATGAACTATTCAACAAGTGTGTGATTGACAGCTTATACATATGTGGCTGCTGAACAATAATGTTTTTGTTATCTAATCCAAGGGACTTAGAATGAACATTGACATCATCCCAATATCATATCTTGTAGCGATAAATACTTTTGGACATTGAAAGCAAGAGACAGCCAGCGAGATTTATAAATGTCAATCACATACTTATCCCTTTAGGTGCCATGAGCTGATTAGATTGGCTCTGATGCTTCTGTCCATTACCTGCCAGATAATATACTTAAACTACTTGCAAAGCCGATCATATTGGTGGATGCGATTAAAACTCTGACACAAGAGATTTTACCAGTGGCGTGCAGAGGGTTAAATCTCATGCACTATAGTAAACACATTAGTCTACTGCAATTCTGGTTTGACAATATTTTATTGTTTTCATAACTACAAAAAAAAAAACTTCAATAGATTTATAAAACATTGTCGTTCGCTCAGACTTCGTTTTTACAATTAAAAGCCTTGGATTTTTAGATTTATTTTGTTATAGTAACATTAAAAAATTGTAAAATGGTATCATGGTCCAGAATTAATTTTTGCAATCAGCTGATTTAATCTTACACTAAAAAAGCTTAATTTTTTGTGCCTCACTGCCTAAATTAAAATCAAAATATAAAATAATGTTAGATATTGGATGTTATACTTTTCTCAGTTTAATTTTATGTTTATATGTTCAAAGATTGAGCAGGTCAACCAGATTGTAAATTACGGTACCTAATAGTTCAGAGTTATTAAATAAAATATAGAAATAACTAACTATCATCAATATTTTGTTAAACTATCATTCAAAACGTAATTTATTTAAACCACGTAACTAATTAACTCACTGGTACTATCGAACCCATAGGTTCATGACCGCGCGGACATAAGCTCTCCACACATCACTATCCTTAGCTAATATGTTTTCCAATCATCCTCTGTATAATCTACTTCCCTCAAATCATGGTTGTACTTATCCTAAAATGAAATGTAAATGATGAACAACGAATTATATATTATATACATTTAAATCACCATTCAAAATAACCGCTATAATATAAAAATGACATAATTCTCACTGCCTACGTAATCCTATTCTCTTTATGCTCCACGCCTACATATGGTGTAACGCAAGGTTGAAAATACGTAAAATTATTGTAAATAGTACTTTTGTTCACTTTAACGTGATAACGCTCACAATCTACTCGTTTGTAAAATAAACGTAGAATAATATATGCGATTCTGTTTATTAAAATATAAGACAAGCCAAAAGTCGTAAAAAAGGAGGTTAGAATGCAAAGCGAAAGTGCTGTTAGTGGCTTGAAAGCGTTTTAATACATTCCAATAAATACCAAATGTTACAGAACCACATTGGAATCGATTACTGAGAGTAAGAAATAGGCCTACCAATGTGAAAATCCTGCAGCTGAACTGCACGTGGCTCAATTTCCTACACTATAGCATGTTGCATTATTCGCTTTTTTCGTTTCTACTAACATTTCTTACTATTTACCTTTTTGTAACGATTCTTAAAAAAATATTTACAATTTTTAAATATTTTACCACTTTTAAACAGCAAATATTTCAGTTATTTCTTCTAAATTTTGCATGGCTTTGTCAATAGGCTATTTTAACAAGGCACTGACACAGATGAATGTAGAAGACTATATAATAGTGAGCTATATCTAATGGGAAACTACATGTAATAACAGTTAAGCCTCATAGACTGCAATGGGCAGGGCATGTGACATGATTGGGGAATGAAAGAAGGCCATAAAAACTACCTGTAGGAAAACCACAGGCAAAGTGGCCAGTTGGACAACCAAGAATGAGATGGGAGAATAACATAACCATGAATCAATGGAGATAAATTACACAGGGAATGATTGGAAAACATTAGCTCAGGATATGTCTGCATTGCCACGAACCTCTGGGTTTACTTAGACATTTGACAAATGGGATGTTCATTACCAGTGTAAACCTGGGACTGTAGGGTAGTGGTTACTTATGTATATCCCCATGGCTTACCTCAGAGTATTTTCCTGTTTAACGTCAGTATAATAAAGGAAGAAATGTGACTGTTTTTTACATCTGGTTTTCTTCAGCAAAATGCAACATTCTCACATCTTCATCGATAATTGGGATATATAGACAAATACAGAGAATAGATTGTATGACCTATAACATGAAGTCAATACTATTTAGTTACAACTTTATTAAGATCTTAGTTTCCTCCATATTCTTCTTCATTAGTATCATCACTGTCACTAACACTTATATTAATAATAAATGAGTCGCTGTCATCTTGAGAATCACAGACAATATATTCACATTCTATTTTTCGAGCTTTGCCTTTGTAATGAGATGTGTTTCACTTCCTCTGATAATGAGGACATCTTTCACAGCTTTTCATTAAGTTAGATGGGCAGCATCTATGTATGCTTTATGTAGCAATGCCTATATTGTATAGGTGACATCTATAAAAATCTGAAAATCAGAAATTCATACCCTGTTATAGATTGCAATTATTGTTTTATTTATTTTTTTCCATCTATTTTCATGTTTGTTCCACTTTCAGGTATTTATTAAAATGTGTTAAAACCCAGAGTGGATTTAAACTTCAAGCACTAGCAGAAGTGCAATTGAGCCTTATAGTTTTCATAGCATTGACATTAGTACTTACTCTTTTGTTAATATTTGTGTAAATTTTTTTTATTACCACAGTTTGTAGAATGAAGTAGAAGATATGGAAGTGGAAAAAATAGAGAGAACAATCAATTTCAGTGAAATATGCCGTCTTTGTATGGGAAAAGAACCTGATATGATTCCTCTCTTTATTGATGAAGATAATCTTTTGGAGAGAATTATTAACTTCATACCAATGCTGAAGGTTAGTATGTGTATATAATCTGATAAATAATTTATCAAATAACAGATTAAATTACTGATGCAGATTAAATTACTTACAGCTGTATGCAGAAGATGGTTTGCCTGCACAGGTGTGTCCACAATGTGTGCAGCGAGTCCATGAATGTTATAACTTCAAGCTACAGTGTGAAACTGTAGATGCAACACTTAGACAACTAATCAACTCCAGACAAGAGCAGGTCCTCATGCAATATCTTATCAGTAGGGCATGCATTTGTATGTGCTAAAAAGTTAAGATTCTATCTACAATGGCACAACCCAATGTTGGGCCTTAGTGTCTCCTTTGTTAGGAGTTATTGGACCAAGCTAATTTAGTTATGCTTATTTCCTTAAAGATGTCATAAATGGTATGCGGTCAACATACCGACCCAATGAGACAGCTAGTAAGCAACTAAGATATTACAAGGATGAAGAAGATTAAGATACCTCTTTATTCTGGCTTAAGGATCTTTTATGAGCCTGAAAATCTTCAGACTTGTGACCCATAGCTTAAAATTCCTCCTGGAGGACTTGCCTCTTGGATTTTTCCATCCTAAAGATCCATCAACCCTAGTTCGATTTGAACTGCAACCCTCGGGACCAGAAACAACCACTAGACCACCAAGGCCGGCAAAAAGTTAACATTGCAAAGTAATATAATGAGAAGTAAGACTTGTGATTGTCTTGGTTCAACATGCAAACCGTTCAGTAACATATATTATCATGTTGCAGTCTTAACGTCAAGTACATAAAAAACCCATGCCCTACTCATCAGTTAAGGATTTCAGCAGAATAAGGATACACTAAATATTTAATTCTATGTTGAATTAGTATCCTGTGATCACCTTTGTTACTTCCTTTCTCAAAGAGAGTTTTCACATTTTGAGATTTTTTAAAAACAATAATTACTTAATAATAAAGAGAAAAAATTATGGCTGTTGTTAAGATGGTCTTTCGGGCTGAATGGCCTTGGTCCAGTTTTCTTTAAACTCCGACATTTCATCTACTGCTGTGTGGTAGACATCTTCAGGAGATTCTGAATGTCCTCTGTTAACTCCTCAACTGTCAGCTCTAAACTGGCTGGAGTTTGGAAATGGTCTCCTTATTTGTAGGAGTTCATGCAGAATCTCCTGAAGATGTCTACCACAGCTGTATACAAGTTTAAAGAAAACTGGACCATGATCATTCAGCCCAGAAGACCAACTTAACAAGAGTCAAGACACCCGTTGTGAAAGCCTACAATCCTACAGAAAAAATTATGCCTGAAACCGGAATTGAACCCCAGACCTTCAGCTCTAACTGGTAATGCTCTTACCAATTGAGCTATCAAGACATTCCATCCCATTCAATCAGAAATTCATCTCTTTAACTTCTCTATTAATCCCTTGTAATAATTTATTTTGAACATAGTAGTAACTATCTGCTGTATTTAAATCCCGTCATAATGTCTTTTTTTGATGTGGAAGCAATCCAATTGTACTGTGAATAATGGTTTACTGCTCTGGGAAAAGAAGGGATTAATATAGAAGTTAACCTGTTTCCTGGCATTGGCATCATATCATGTCAAGATGCCTGTTTTCACACCTAGTCATGCACCCATGTTTTAGTCACCCCTGTTTGATTGCAGATGAAACATATGCCGACGATACTTCATCAATTTGTTGAGGAATGTTTATCCTTGAACCAGAGCATTATGTTTATTCAACTGCTCTACTGTAAGTCCGGGAATAAGCATTTAGATGCTTTTAACTTCCAGGCTTTAGATAAAATAGATTTACTTCTCTCCTGAAAAATTTGGCTTTAACGGACAAAATATGATTTGAAAATTACCTCCTCAAATTTGGTTCAAGTCTAATAATTATATCTGGTCTTAAAAATTAAGAATCAAAATTCAATCATATAAGATTTTTGAAGTATAATGTAAGCAATTAACAATCATGTATTTAGATATAATGAAATCATTACTGTAATTCCTGGGTCATTATAATGATATAATGGGTTTCCATATAAGAAATTGTAATGTGTTTGTGTTTTCAGGATGATACCTGTTTGAAAGAAGAGTTAGATCATGTATTGATCGAAGAAGGGATTATAGATTTTGACAGCTGTAATGAACAGGAGTAAGTCATAATACACTCTCCTTTACATTTAATTGAATAGTCCATGGACAATGATTCAGTATAAATTAAGAAATAAGGTGACAAATCCAATGTTGTGACTAACTCTATACCTGTCACCTGTTGTAACAGATTGGCATCCTGGATTGGTTCGAACCAGAATAGGCAAAGAAAACTTTCTATACCATTATTGCTCATGATTAAAATATGTCTTTCAATCATAGGTTGTAATATATGTCAGCTTGGAGGAAATGGAATCTAAAATTATTGTTATAACTAATTCATTCTATGACTTATAGAACTTGTAGATTCAATACCACATTCAATAAGACTGTCCATTGGTTCATATCCTCAGACAATTGAATTTGGTTCATCTAAATCTCATATGGATTAAGATATATTTTACTGCAGTTGGAAAGAAATTTAGAGCCTTTATGAAAAAAAAAAGTATTAAAATATCCTACATCTATAATGGCATAGTCCAATGTTGAGCCTTAGTCTCTCCTTTATTAGGAGCTACTAGACCAAGTTAATTTAGTTCTGCTTATTTGCCCATAGATGTCATGATGAATGGTATGCAATCAACATACTGACCCAATAAGACATCTAGCAGGCAATTAAGGTATTACTAGGATGATGAGATTGGCAAATTTTGCTTAGAGGGCTTTTTATTCAGACTTAAGGTTCTTTTACAAGCCTGAAAATTTTCAGAATCGGGGCATATGGCTTAAAGTCCCTCCCAGCGGACTTGCTCCTGGGATTTTTCCATCCTAAAAAAAAATTCATTGACCCAGGCAGGTTTGAACTCACGATCCTCGGGACCAGAGACAAGGAGCATAACAACTAGTCCACCATGACTGACTTATTAAAATATTAATTTACAATATTACAATTAATTTACTAATAATAACTTACATATTTAATTAAATAAAAATAAAACTTAAAGTTTTATATGATTTTCATATTTATTACAATATAAATTTGTAACAGCTGTTTTGGTACTTTGTACCTTCTTCAGACATGATTACATTCTTCATGTCCGAAGAATGTACAAAGTACCGAAACAGCTGTTACAAATTTATATCATAATAAATATGAAATCATGGATTTTCATTAAGTAAGCGCCAAATCAATTCATTAAATAACTTGTAGTTTATCTATGTTTTAAGAAGTTTTTGGATATATAATAAATAGTTTTTTATTGTTAGATGATGAATTCGTTTAAAACTATTCCTGATCATTTAATGTTAATATTATTTGTCTTTGTTGAAGTAATAAATTTCATTTACCGAAAATTATTTTGTATTTTCTTAGAATTTGAGTTAATTATTTCAATTATATATAATGAGTACTTGTTTTAGGAACCAAGATGACATCAAAGTAGAAAATGTCTCTACAATCAATATTGTACAAGAAGATCGGTATGATAACAAGAAGGCATGTTTGATGCATGAAGATAATCCTGTAAGTGCAGAAGTATCTTCTAGTGGAATAAATAAAACTAGATATAAGGTAACATCTTCAAAGAGAAATTGACTTGTGTTGAATGTGAGAAACAATTTTCTGGGAGCGGAGACTTTAAAAACGTCACATGGTAACTCATACTGGGGTGAAAAATTTCAATTGCAAATTTTGTGGAAAAAACTTTGGCCTCAGACATTCATTATTATATCATTATAAAATGCATGCAGAAAAAAAACCCATTTGAATGTGATAAATGTGACAAAAAGTTTTCATGTAGCTTGGATCTTAGGAAGCACTCTGAATCTCATGTGCAAATATGAAACCAGATATCAAGAAATTTATGTGTCACATTTGTGGACAAGTGTTTAAAAATAAAAGAAATCTGAATCATCACATACTTGTGCATAGTGGAGAAAAACCTTTCACTTGTAACATATGTTCAAAATCATTTAACACAAAGAGAGAACCTTGCTATTCATTTAATTATACACTCAGGTGAAAAACCATATTCATGCAATGAGTGTGGGGACAATGTTTTGCTCCAAATTCTTCATTAAGAATTCACATGGCAACACATTCTGGAGACACGTAAACATGTGTTGTGTACAATGTTGCAAAAAATTCCTGAGAAAAGAGAAATTACAACATCTTCATATGTTTTGCCCACACAGGAGAAGATCCTATGAAGGTAAAGAATGTGGCAAGCAATTTTTCCTCGTAACGACAGTTTTTTCCCCCAGTATGAGTTACCATGTGACGTTTTTAAGTCTCCGCTCCCAGAAAATTGGTGTTCTCACATTCAAACCAAGTCAATTCTCCCTTGAAGATTCTTACCTATATCTAGTTTTTATTTATTCCACTAGAAGATACTTCTGCACTTACAGGATTATCTTCATGCATCAAACATGCCTCTTGTTATCACAACCGATCTTCTTGTACCATATTGATTGTAGAGACATTTTCCTACTTGATGTCATCTCTTGGTTCCCAAAAACAAGTACTCATTATATTAACCTTGAAAATAAGAACCTCAATTCTAAAAATACAAAATAATTTTCGGTAAATGAAAATTATTACTTCACAACACAGACAAATAATATTAACATTAAATGAGCAGGAATAGTTTAAAAAAAAAAACGAATTCATCATCTAACAAATAAAAAACTATTTATATTTCCAAAAACTTCTAAAACATAGATAACCACAAGTTATTTAATGAATTGATTTGGCGCTTGACTTAATGAAAATCCATGATTTTCATATTTATTATGATATAAATTTGTAACAGCTGTTTCGGTACTTTGTACATTCTTCGAGACCATGAAGAATGTAATCATGTCTGAAGAAGGTACAAAGTACCAAAACAGCTGTTACAAATTTATATTGTAATAAATATGAAAATCATATAAAACTTTAAAGTTTTATTTTTATTTAATTAAATATGTAAGTTATTATTAGTAAATTAATTGTAATATTGTAATTAATATTTTAATAAGTCACGTCATGGTGGACTAGTTGTTTATGCTCCTTGTCTCTGGTCCCGAGGATCGTGAGTTCAAACCTGCCTGGGTCAATGAATTTTTTTTTTAGGATGGAAAAAATCCCAGGAGCAAGTCCGCTGGGAGGGACTTTAAGCCATATGCCCCGATTCTGAAAATTTTCAGGCTTGTAAAAGAACCTTAAGTCTGAATAAAAAGCCCTCTAAGCAAAATTTGCCAATCTCATCATCCTAGTAATACCTTAATTGCCTGCTAGATGTCTCTATTGGGTCAGTATGTTGATTGCATACCATTCATCAGGACATCTATGGGCAAATAAGCAGAACTAAATTAACTTGGTCTAGTAGCTCCTAATAAAGGAGAGACTAAGGCTCAACATTGGACTATGCCATTATAGATGTAGGATATTTAAATACTTTTTTTTTCATAAAGGCTCTAAATTTCTTTCCAACTGCAGTAAAATATATCTTAATCCATATGAGATTTAGATGAACCAAATTCAATTGTCTGAGGATATGAACCAATGGACAGTCTTATTGAATGTGGTATTGAATCTACAAGTTCTATAAGTCATAGAATGAATTAGTTATAACAATAATTTTAGATTCCATTTCCTCCAAGCTGACATATATTACAACCTATGATTGAAAGACATATTTTAATCATGAGCAATAATGGTATAGAAAGTTTTCTTTGCCTATTCTGGTTCGAACCAATCCAGGATGCCAATCTGTTACAACAGGTGACAGGTATAGAGTTAGTCACAACATTGGATTTTGTCACCTTATTTCTTAATTTATACTGAATCATTGTCCATGGACTATTCAATTAAATGTAAAGGAGAGTGTATTATGACTTACTCCTGTTCATTACAGCTGTCAAAATCTATAATCCCTTCTTCGATCAATACATGATCTAACTCTTCTTTCAAACAGGTATCATCCTGAAAACACAAACACATTACAATTTCTTATATGGAAACCCATTATATCATTATAATGACCCAGGAATTACAGTAATGATTTCATTATATCTAAATACATGATTGTTAATTGCTTACATTATACTTCAAAAATCTTATATGATTGAATTTTGATTCTTAATTTTTAAGACCAGATATAATTATTAGACTTGAACCAAATTTGAGGAGGTAATTTTCAAATCATATTTTGTCCGTTAAAGCCAAATTTTTCAGGAGAGAAGTAAATCTATTTTATCTAAAGCCTGGAAGTTAAAAGCATCTAAATGCTTATTCCCGGACTTACAGTAGAGCAGTTGAATAAACATAATGCTCTGGTTCAAGGATAAACATTCCTCAACAAATTGATGAAGTATCGTCGGCATATGTTTCATCTGCAATCAAACAGGGGTGACTAAAACATGGGTGCATGACTAGGTGTGAAAACAGGCATCTTGACATGATATGATGCCAATGCCAGGAAACAGGTTAACTTCTATATTAATCCCTTCTTTTCCCAGAGCAGTAAACCATTATTCACAGTACAATTGGATTGCTTCCACATCAAAAAAAGACATTATGACGGGATTTAAATACAGCAGATAGTTACTACTATGTTCAAAATAAATTATTACAAGGGATTAATAGAGAAGTTAAGAGATGAATTTCTGATTGAATGGGATGGAATGTCTTGATAGCTCAATTGGTAAGAGCATTACCAGTTAGAGCTGAAGGTCTGGGGTTCAATTCCGGTTTCAGGCATAATTTTTTCTGTAGGATTGTAGGCTTTCACAACGGGTTGTCTTGACTCTTGTTAAGTTGGTCTTCTGGGCTGAATGATCATGGTCCAGTTTTCTTTAAACTTGTATACAGCTGTGGTAGACATCTTCAGGAGATTCTGCATGAACTCCTACAAATAAGGAGACCATTTCCAAACTCCAGCCAGTTTAGAGCTGACAGTTGAGGAGTTAACAGAGGACATTCAGAATCTCCTGAAGATGTCTACCACACAGCAGTAGATGAAATGTCGGAGTTTAAAGAAAACTGGACCAAGGCCATTCAGCCCGAAAGACCATCTTAACAACAGCCATAATTTTTTCTCTTTATTATTAAGTAATTATTGTTTTTAAAAAATCTCAAAATGTGAAAACTCTCTTTGAGAAAGGAAGTAACAAAGGTGATCACAGGATACTAATTCAACATAGAATTAAATATTTAGTGTATCCTTATTCTGCTGAAATCCTTAACTGATGAGTAGGGCATGGGTTTTTTATGTACTTGACGTTAAGACTGCAACATGATAATATATGTTACTGAACGGTTTGCATGTTGAACCAAGACAATCACAAGTCTTACTTCTCATTATATTACTTTGCAATGTTAACTTTTTGCCGGCCTTGGTGGTCTAGTGGTTGTTTCTGGTCCCGAGGGTTGCAGTTCAAATCGAACTAGGGTTGATGGATCTTTTAGGATGGAAAAATCCAAGAGGCAAGTCCTCCAGGAGGAATTTTAAGCTATGGGTCACAAGTCTGAAGATTTTCAGGCTCATAAAAGATCCTTAAGCCAGAATAAAGAGGTATCTTAATCTTCTTCATCCTTGTAATATCTTAGTTGCTTACTAGCTGTCTCATTGGGTCGGTATGTTGACCGCATACCATTTATGACATCTTTAAGGAAATAAGCATAACTAAATTAGCTTGGTCCAATAACTCCTAACAAAGGAGACACTAAGGCCCAACATTGGGTTGTGCCATTGTAGATAGAATCTTAACTTTTTAGCACATACAAATGCATGCCCTACTGATAAGATATTGCATGAGGACCTGCTCTTGTCTGGAGTTGATTAGTTGTCTAAGTGTTGCATCTACAGTTTCACACTGTAGCTTGAAGTTATAACATTCATGGACTCGCTGCACACATTGTGGACACACCTGTGCAGGCAAACCATCTTCTGCATACAGCTGTAAGTAATTTAATCTGCATCAGTAATTTAATCTGTTATTTGATAAATTATTTATCAGATTATATACCATACTAACCTTCAGCATTGGTATGAAGTTAATAATTCTCTCCAAAAGATTATCTTCATCAATAAAGAGAGGAATCATATCAGGTTCTTTTCCCATACAAAGACGGCATATTTCACTGAAATTGATTGTTCTCTCTATTTTTTCCACTTCCATATCTTCTACTTCATTCTACAAACTGTGGTAATAAAAAAAATTTACACAAATATTAACAAAAGAGTAAGTACTAATGTCAATGCTATGAAAACTATAAGGCTCAATTGCACTTCTGCTAGTGCTTGAAGTTTAAATCCACTCTGGGTTTTAACACATTTTAATAAATACCTGAAAGTGGAACAAACATGAAAATAGATGGAAAAAATAAATAAAACAATAATTGCAATCTATAACAGGGTATGAATTTCTGATTTTCAGATTTTTATAGATGTCACCTATACAATATAGGCATTGCTACATAAAGCATACATAGATGCTGCCCATCTAACTTAATGAAAAGCTGTGAAAGATGTCCTCATTATCAGAGGAAGTGAAACACATCTCATTACAAAGGCAAAGCTCGAAAAATAGAATGTGAATATATTGTCTGTGATTCTCAAGATGACAGCGACTCATTTATTATTAATATAAGTGTTAGTGACAGTGATGATACTAATGAAGAAGAATATGGAGGAAACTAAGATCTTAATAAAGTTGTAACTAAATAGTATTGACTTCATGTTATAGGTCATACAATCTATTCTCTGTATTTGTCTATATATCCCAATTATCGATGAAGATGTGAGAATGTTGCATTTTGCTGAAGAAAACCAGATGTAAAAAACAGTCACATTTCTTCCTTTATTATACTGACGTTAAACAGGAAAATACTCTGAGGTAAGCCATGGGGATATACATAAGTAACCACTACCCTACAGTCCCAGTTTTACACTGGTAATGAACATCCCATTTGTCAAATGTCTAAGTAAACCCAGAGGTTCGTGGCAATGCAGACATATCCTGAGCTAATGTTTTCCAATCATTCCCTGTGTAATTTATCTCCATTGATTCATGGTTATGTTATTCTCCCATCTCATTCTTGGTTGTCCAACTGGCCACTTTGCCTGTGGTTTTCCTACAGGTAGTTTTTATGGCCTTCTTTCATTCCCCAATCATGTCACATGCCCTGCCCATTGCAGTCTATGAGGCTTAACTGTTATTACATGTAGTTTCCCATTAGATATAGCTCACTATTATATAGTCTTCTACATTCATCTGTGTCAGTGCCTTGTTAAAATAGCCTATTGACAAAGCCATGCAAAATTTAGAAGAAATAACTGAAATATTTGCTGTTTAAAAGTGGTAAAATATTTAAAAATTGTAAATATTTTTTTAAGAATCGTTACAAAAAGGTAAATAGTAAGAAATGTGAGTAGAAACGAAAAAAGCGAATAATGCACACATGCTATAGGTGTAGGAAATTGAGCCACGTGCAGTTCAGCTGCAGGATTTTCACATTGGTAGGCCTATTTCTTACTCTCAGTAATCGATTCCAATGTGGTTCTGTAACATTTGGTATTTATTGGAATGTATTAAAACGCTTTCAAGCCACTAACAGCACTTTCGCTTTGCATTCTAACCTCCTTTTTTACGACTTTTGGCTTGTCTTATATTTTAATAAACAGAATCGCATATATTATTCTACGTTTATTTTACAAACGAGTAGATTGTGAGCGTTATCACGTTAAAGTGAACAAAAGTACTATTTACAATAATTTTACGTATTTTCAACCTTGCGTTACACCATATGTAGGCGTGGAGCATAAAGAGAATAGGATTACGTAGGCAGTGAGAATTATGTCATTTTTATATTATAGCGGTTATTTTGAATGGTGATTTAAATGTATATAATATATAATTCGTTGTTCATCATTTACATTTCATTTTAGGATAAGTACAACCATGATTTGAGGGAAGTAGATTATACAGAGGATGATTGGAAAACATATTAGCTAAGGATAGTGATGTGTGGAGAGCTTATGTCCGCGCGGTCATGAACCTATGGGTTCGATAGTACCAGTGAGTTAATTAGTTACGTGGTTTAAATAAATTACGTTTTGAATGATAGTTTAAACAAAATATTGATGATAGTTAGTTATTTCTATATTTTATTTAATAACTCTGAACTATTAGGTACCGTAATTTACAATCTGGTTGACCTGCTCAATCTTTGAACATATAAACATAAAATTAAACTGAGAAAAGTATAACATCCAATATCTAACATTATTTTATATTTTGATTTTAATTTAGGCAGTGAGGCACAAAAAATTAAGCTTTTTTAGTGTAAGATTAAATCAGCTGATTGCAAAAATTAATTCTGGACCATGATACCATTTTACAATTTTTTAATGTTACTATAACAAAATAAATCTAAAAATCCAAGGCTTTTAATTGTAAAAACGAAGTCTGAGCGAACGACAATGTTTTATAAATCTATTGAAGTTTTTTTTTTTGTAGTTATGAAAACAATAAAATATTGTCAAACCAGAATTGCAGTAGACTAATGTGTTTACTATAGTGCATGAGATTTAACCCTCTGCACGCCACTGGTAAAATCTCTTGTGTCAGAGTTTTAATCGCATCCACCAATATGATCGGCTTTGCAAGTAGTTTAAGTATATTATCTGGCAGGTAATGGACAGAAGCATCAGAGCCAATCTAATCAGCTCATGGCACCTAAAGGGATAAGTATGTGATTGACATTTATAAATCTCGCTGGCTGTCTCTTGCTTTCAATGTCCAAAAGTATTTATCGCTACAAGATATGATATTGGGATGATGTCAATGTTCATTCTAAGTCCCTTGGATTAGATAACAAAAACATTATTGTTCAGCAGCCACATATGTATAAGCTGTCAATCACACACTTGTTGAATAGTTCATTTATGTAAAACACTTTACTGACTCATTTCCAAACATTGGAGAATGAGAATAAAAATATTTTATTCCCAAATTCAGAACGAGGAGATTGTATGCCAGAAGTGTGTCTATGTAAATTGAAACAAAAAAAATGAAAACCACACAAATTATTGTAGAAGTATGTGAATTATTACCCGAAAAACATATACACATTATGTTGATTTAAAAAAAAAAGCCTTAAAATTGAATGAGAAGTTGAGGTACTTCTAACCTAAAATAACTGTATTCATATAATATAAATATGCATTATTCATTGTTGAAACGGAATACTAACTCATTATTATGGGGCACAGATCCAATAAGCTGTAAGCTATCCTGGTGTGCACAAACTTGCCCATTTCTACACCTAACAAAATTATGTAGTTCAAGTCCACCACTGTGGTCTCAAGGTAGTGTGCTGCCTTGTCATGCAGCGGGCCTGGGTTCGATTCCCCGTCGGGACAAACTTCCTGGGTGAGGTTTTTCCTCATCTGTAAGACAAATGTCAGGAAGCTTTGAGGCCCAAAAGGTCCCTGAACATCATCTGGCCATCATTATCATCACCATCATCATCCTTCACCGGTGTGGAAAGCAACAGAAAGCTACCACACCTACAATTCCCTAGTAAAGCTGCAAAGCATAGCATGAAAATGCTATGATTGCAGTGAAGGACCTGCCCTAGGGCAGAACACTACAGAATAGAATGGGGTACAAGGACTTAGTAATGAACGAATAAATGTATAAAAATGCAATCTGATACCAGAAATGTGTTTTGTCTTGTTGGCTAACATGATGCTAGCAGACACTTTTTCTCAATAGCAACATGCATAGTCTCACTCCTGGAATAAATGGCCTAGAAGAGTAGTTATATACATAATAGTGATGTGCAGTCCATCCAAGAAAAACAAGCAAAGTTTGGGCAGAGCTTGGTGCAGAAGGAAAAAAAAAAAAGATTTTTAGTTCTTATTTGTATTTGCATAAGAATCATGTTGTTACAAATGCTTCAGCTAGTAGTTTATTTAATCCTGAAGTATTTATAAATCTGCTTTTTACTAGTGACAGAGTACATCTCTGCCCTCATGTCATCTTAACTTCTAATTAAAAACTGAAGTAAATATGTTAAGCATTTGTTACAAATACATAGATTATTTTAATTATTTCATAGATTATTTTAATTATTTCATAGATCATTTTAATTATTTCATATAAAACAGCTAGTGAAATATAAAGCATTTAGACATATTATATTTCATGATAGAATTTTGACTTATGACAGGAACAAAGTAGGACAAGGTTAACTGTAAATCTCTGCTTTTAGAACT
Source organism: Diploptera punctata (assembly GCA_030220185.1). Taxonomy (NCBI): domain Eukaryota; kingdom Metazoa; phylum Arthropoda; class Insecta; order Blattodea; family Blaberidae; genus Diploptera; species Diploptera punctata. The sequence continues at coordinate 938 of JASPKZ010007139.1, read as the reverse complement.
GTAGTACAGTTAGTTATAGCCTGTAGGTATTGACAGTGGAGTAGTTTGGTATATAAACTTTGCAAAGTAGGGGACTCTTGTCTGTTGAAGCAGTGGGCTGATGGGTAAGTCTACATACCATTTTTCTTAAATTTTCCTAGGACAATTAGAAATGCCATCAAGTATTTTGATTTGTAATATTAATTTTAGAGTGAACAACTCTATAGTTCAACACGTAAGCTTTACTAGATAATTATCAGTATGGAACTTAGGGTAGATTCGTAACCCCATCTCTCTCCCTCTTGAAGTTCAGGAAAGTTAGAATGTAGGTTTTCTTAATATAAGTTTAGATTAGTTATTTAGGGTTAGAATCACTTAAAGTTATTGTAATGATTTTATGCTAGAAATAAAATATTTAAGTTAAGAATCAGATTATTTATGTTTGAAGACACGTATACCTTTATAACTAATATTTCCACATATTACTGCTCGGCTAGTTTCATGGTAAGTAAAGCCCTAAACCGTAAAGAAACTCATGCTACCAATAACGCCCAATTAATCCATGTCCCAAAGGTCCTTTAGCCCTAAGAAAGCATGCATTTCATAACAGCGTTCATATTCTACGGTTTTCAAATGATGAATAAAAAATGATAATGATTTGTTACAAATGATCACTTGTTCTAAATGTAATCATATATGAAAGTGTAAAAAGAGTCATTAATTTGTGAGATAAAAGGAAAAATTCACTTTTATCACAATTTAAAAAAATAAAGTAAAAAGAGCACTTATTAAATATATATAGGAAATAACACTGAGGTTTATTTTAATTATTAATGAGTTGTATATCTTGACTCACCTCATATTTCTTCATTTTTATGCAGACTAGTTTTGTCACTTCTGTGCAACGTTCTTGATGCATTACAACTGTTGTCCTTCCTGCAAGTTGATTTCTGCTCCCT
>JASPKZ010007138.1:0-25144 GCA_030220185.1 Diploptera punctata | reverse complement strand
GCTAATCCTACGCAACCATAAACTTTCGCAAATATCTTATTTAATGAGACCATTCTTAATATTATGTTCTTTAACGTTAACAGGATCACTATCACCAGACACTAACTTCTTTTTCTTCTTCTTCGGCTTTCCCCCACTTATAGGTTTGCCGTCTTCAGTTTCCATTTATCTCTATCATTCCAATCTCCCTCTTCCAAATTCCTATCCTCCAGTATTGTTCTGACGTAGGTTTTCCATTTCCATCTTGGTCTGCCACGTTTATTTCTTCCAGGAGGTGACCGTTGGTATATATTTTTTGCCATTTTTCATTTTCCATTCTTTGTACATGGTCATCCCATTTAAGCGTTTGATTTTCAATCCTCTTAACAACAGATGTAAAAGGTAAAGTGATCCCACTACAGGCCTCAGGAGGCCCTTGGGGTAGTAGGAGGTTAGGGCTCCCACTTTTTCTTGACAATCGGCACTTGATGTCAGCCGGGGTGTCAGCCCTGCGTGACGGCCGCCTTTACCCCAGAACAAGCGTCTGGTACTCATTTCAGTTAGAGGCTGTGTCGACCCCAGGGCCATAGTGCCGCCAGAAGGTTTGGGTCAGTTTAAAAATCCTGACCCCACCGGGACTCGAACCCTCGACCCTCCGGCTTGTAGCTCAGTGTCTTAACCACTACGCTACGGCGTGCCCCCTAACAACAGATGTGGTGACATTCATTTCTCTCCAAAGGAATTCATTTCTTATTTTATCCTGTCTTGTTTTTTGGAGGCTTCTTCAGACACTAACTTAAATGCTTAAAAATTCCAAGCTTTCATGTACGCGTTACCGGGAATCGAGAGGGAGGAAATCACTATCGCGTTGCAGAAGGAGACAAAGGATTATATATAGAGTTATTTGAAGAAAAGTTAATTATTTTGTTTGAGAACTATCAACTTCTTCTTCTTCGTCACGGTTTAGGCTTATTTACTAGCCTTTTCCGGTTTTAAATTGCTGTTCTTTCCATATTTTCTTTGGTCTTCTCAAACTTCTTCTTCCTCGTGGTGAACAGCGGAAAAAGATATAAATAACAAACTAAATAAGTTTAATTATATAACAGGAACACTAAAAAGAACTTTGAAAAATAAAGCCAGGAAAGACTCTATAATGAAATTATACATGACAATGGCAGTGCCTATTATTACTTATGGATCCGAAACATGGACAGTGACAACACAACAATCTGCCAGAATACAAGCTGTTGAAATGAAATTCCTCAGACCAATTGCAAGATATCAAAGAACAGACAAAAAACATAACACAGAAATAAGACAACTAAAAGTAGAGGAATTAAACACAACAATAGTGAAATACAGAACGTAGAGGACAGAACACTTGAGAATTATTGTTGCTTTTTATGACAAAAATCATGAATTATAATAAGTATAATTAAACTAAAGAATATAAATACAGATTGATTTTATTTTTAAATATTAGAGACTGTACACACAAGCTAATTCAGCTTTTAGATGAACTGTCAAATCGTTTTCAATCATCAGATGAGTTTATGCCATCGCGTTAATATTAATGTTTCTATCTGAAGGAACTTTCTAATTTATAAAACTCCTCATGCTATTGCTATTATAGCCCAAGGCAGGGCTGGCTTCCCCCTTTTTTTTGTTTCTTAACCAATCTAATTTAATTATGCTTATTTTCCTACAGATGCCACTAAATGACACGTGGTCAGCATGTCGGCTGAAGGAATATCTAGTAGGCAACTGAGACATTACTTCAATGGAGAAAAGTGGATGAAATTTGCTGTAGGGCACATTTTCAGGATTGAGAATCTTTTATGAGTTTAAAATGTATCATAAGTAATGCCACAAATGATTTCCAAATTATCGAGTGAGGAGTGAATTTATCTAGAGAATTTGGAAATCAAGAGTGACATTTGTTAGGACTATTTAACGAATAAAATTAAGCTGTATACTCACAAATCATTATTTAACTATAGGTATTTTAAAATATTTATATATTTAATTTAAACGACGATGTTTGAAAACAAATGAGAAACGATTCGTACGTTTCATTTTCTTCTTTGTTCGATCACTGCAACCAGATCATAATATTATTTATTGCCAAAAGATCGCAATGTTGTAAGAATACACCCTAGTGGAGAATGTATAACCAACGTTATAGTTATTAATTAATTTCTGATGTCCTATGATGTAAATATGTCAATTATATTTTTCTGCGTCATTTCCTGAAAAATAATTCGTTTAAGAAAGTGCAAACAGTGGTTTCTTTTTTAAGGTATAATCAATTGTAACAAATGTTTTATATTACCTCTCGTTTGCGCTACGTGTTGACATTCATGCACTGCACTATATAGCCGTATTTCTTGGAGGGTCGGTCACTGCAAAATAATGCTATGACCTATTCAGAATGTTAAAAAGAAGGTGCTTTCTTTATTATGATAAACGTTAGTTGGTAAATTTTAGGCGAACCACGACTGTGATTGGTTGTAAATAAAAAATCATGAAATGTGATTGGTCATTGACTCCCATTTGGGGCATGAGGTAAATAGTCAGCTTAAAGTCCCTCCCGGAGGACTTTTCCCATGGATTTTTCTATTTTATAAATCCATTGACGAGAGCCGGATTTGAACCCGCCACCCTAGAGATGAGAAGCAATTAACATACCCACTAGACTACCGCGTCCGACAATTTATAAAAATAGTCTTCCTGATTATATAATTACTTATAATATAATTTTTGAGGTGCTTGTCTTAAGGATATCAAACTTTTCTTCCTCTCTAGATTCTACCCAACATTAATAGAACAAGATCCAGGACCACTCTATAACTGATGCCCTCCTTTTTCTATTTCAACCGCCTCTCTCTCTTTATCACACCATTTTCTGTTATAAAGAGCCGGGATCGTTTTTAACAACCTCCCATTTTACTTGCTTTCGGTTGGCTTTTTCAATTCACATTAGGGTGGTGATGGGAATGCAATCCCATCATTGTGGCGACAAAAGAGCGTGGAAGATGAATGATTGAAATCTTTTATGAGGCACCTTTTTCAAGTCAAGCGACTGGAAATCGTCACGCCATCTTTCAGAAGAAAGAGAAAAGAGAATTTGTGAGATGTAACATCCATATAGTTAGCCCGTGTCGAAGTGCAGTTATTCACAGCTCGACGGAGAGAATCAACCTGCTATGTATTATCCCAATCTCAAGTGTTCCTTCATTCATTTAAAGGGGAATATTTGGGAAATTATATACTACTTAATCGAAAGAACCGTCCATCACGCAGGAACTATGTAAATTCATATTTTTCTCATTCTTCTTCTTCATCGCGGTTTAGGCTTATTTACTAGCCCATTCCGGCTCCAAATTGCTGGTCTTTCCATATTTTCTTTGGTCTTCCCAAACTTCTTCTTCCTCGTGGTGAATAGCTGTATGCTGCTTTTGGTATTCTATTCTCAGTCATCCTTGCCAAGTGTTCTTTCTAATTTGTTCGTAAATTAATAATAACAATAATAATAATAATACTAATACTAATAATAATTCCGATTGAGGGTCTTTCCACTTTTCAGCGGTTGCCCTTTTACCAGCCGGCTGCTGGCCCTTCACATCCACATGTGTCAATCACAGAGGTAGATGATCAACAGCCAGTGTAGGGGTGACATGTGGTTAGCATGTCGAGTCCCCCAGCCGTTATAGCTGATTCCTCAACCTGGAACCGCTACTTATTGTAGCTACCCAATTGCCTCACGATGCTGGGTGGGCACCGGTCCCATACTGGCCGAAATACCATGAGAAAATTTCTTCCCCCATGGAGACTCGAACCAGCGCAAGTCCCGTAGCTCTGCGCCAAGGCAACCGCTCGGCTATTAATAATAATAATACTACTAATAATAATAGTTTTATTTTACTTGGTGTCCCACGCCGTAGCCGAGCGGTTAAGGTAGGAAGCCTTGGCGCAGAGCTACGGGACTTGCGCTGGTTCGAGTCTCCATGGGGGAAGAAATTTTCTCATGGTATTTCGGCCAGTATGGGACCGGTGCCCACCCAGCATCGTGAGGCAATTGGGTAGCTACAATAAGTAGCGGCTCCAGGTTGAGGAACCAGCTATAACGGCTGGGGGACTCGACATGCTAACCACATGTCACCCCTACACTGGCTGTTGATCATCTACCTCTGTGATTGACACATGTGGATGTGAAGGGCCAGCAGCCGGTTGGTAAAAGGGCAACCGCTGAAAAGTGGAAAGACCCTCAATCGGAATTTTACTTGGTACCGTTAATGCCATCAGCCCTTGTCTACCACTCAATCAAGATAGAAAAAATACAAAAAATATTCTTACATCTAAATTACAATAAAGAAAATTAATATGTGGTATATCTACAATACAATTATTATTCGCTACATATTTTGATTTAATCTACATTTAACGACTTAAACATAAAGTGTACTGGATAGAAAAATGAAAAAAAAAGCTATCAATGACAATGAATCAATTTAGTTGTGGGGAAAAAAATTATTTAATAAGTAATCGTTTTAATAAGTTATTATTTTAAGAAACTCCGTGTTGATTACCAGGTGTTGCTCGGGAATCTACTTATCACGATCGTCTTGGCATAAAAGAACTGAAAGACTAACATTAATGTGTTTTATGTCTAGTTAAATAAGTAAATGGAAAAATGTATATCATAATTATTTTTAGATACCCCGTGCTGATTACCCGGCGTTGCCTGAGAATCTACTTATCCCGATCATCTTGTCATAAATGAGCGTCGTGAGGTATTTGGGTAGTTACAGTAAGTAGCGTCTCCAGGTTGGGAAAAGCAGCTCTAACGGCTCGGTAACCTCAAATGTTGATGAAATGTCACCCCTATACTGGCAGGTTGATCGTATTATACCTATGTGATTAACACATGTGGATGTGAGGCCAGCAGTAAACTTGCAGGTCAAGGGTGTTCTAGGCCTATTGCGCAATGGAGTTTAATTTTAGGATGCAATATCATCTCATGTGAAAAAGAAAAGGATGTAAATGTAAAAATATCAAAATTGTTAAAGATTTAGGAGTAATAAATTCTGTCTTCAAGCCACAGTTAGTAAAAGAGATTCAAGACTTAGGGTCAATTTCACCAACAGAGGTAACTGCATTACGGCAGTTTTCCCCGTGTATAATGCATAGTTTAAACTGGCGTAATACAGTTACCTCTGTTGGTGAAACCGACCCTAAAATTATATAAAACACTGGCTCTTCCAAATCTTTTGTATGGTAGTGAAGTATGGAATTGAAACAGAAGAGTATACAGAGACTTAGATCTGCTGATATCTTCATGAACTGCAGGATACACACTACTACACCATAAAAATCATCATCGTCCATGCAAGTATTAGGCCATTGTGGTCTGTTACGGTAACAAAGAGGAATTTTCCATCCAGCGCTTTGGACATCCCAGCGATCGTTTGTCTTGGAGGCAGTAACGAAACAGGGCTTTTGGAATTTTATGAAGTGGCATTCGTTGAAGATGGGCTTTCCTGTTGTTCTGGTAGTTTTGTATATGGTGGAGAAGGGTTCTACATCCAACTCTTCCATAATTTCCTCATTTCTTGTATGGTCCTACTTTATATAGCTTGCTGTACTGCGCATAAATCGCATCTCATTTGCTGTTATTCGGCTTTCAGCTCTTCTTCGTATTGTCAGTGCTTCACTACCATATCTTAATATTGGTCTTGCGAGAAACGTATAAAGCCGTAATCTTGTGTTATTTTGTACTAAAGATAATTATTTTGTACATCATAAAAAGAAGACGTATTAGAATAATTACACATGGAACCTTTAGAAAATAAAATTTCTGATTATAAGTGAAGGTGGATGCAACATGTTCTTCGAATGGAGGATCATAGGATACCCAAAGCAGATATTAAGCTATCAACTTACATGGTCTTGCGAGAATCTTATAAAGCCGAAATATTCTGTTCTTTTGTACTAAAGATGGTTTCAATATACTGTACTTCATAAAAAAAGACATTAGAAAAGTTACACATAGAACCTTTAGAACACAAAATTTCTGATTATAAATCAAGATGGATGCAACATGTTCATCGAATGGAGGACTACAGGATACTCAAGCAGATATTAAGCTATCAACTTACATGAAGAAGAAGACTAGGACGGCAACTTAAAATACTTTTGGTTGATATTTTTATTGAGAAATTTCGAATGATATGTGGCATCATTTATAGAGCACTAAAAACTCAAACTAGGAATGATACAATATTGAAGTTTTACAAAACAATGGCGGTGGGGTACCGGTACTTTTATATGGTAGTGAGTCCTGGGTAGCAAATAAGAGAAGTTTGAGTACAATACTTCTTCTTCTTCCTTCCAAGTATTAGGCCAAGGTCTGTTACAATCGTATAGAAAATGTTCCATCCAGCGTTTCATAGGACCGCCCAGAGATCTTCGTCCTCTTGGTATATAATTATAAACAGCTTTGGGGATCCGATTTGAATTCATTCTTTCAAGATGGACCCAATCATGGGTCCCCATCTAGGGGATATGTGGATGGCGACCACCGTGCCCAAGCTGAGCAAAACATAGCTTCCACTTACTTGTGTTTTTCTCCTTACTTTTATCTTTAACCGATCTGGTATTTCTTCCTTTTTTCCACTTACATATACCAGACTCTTTTAACTTTACTATCTAACCTCTCTTGGTTAACTCTTGTTTTTTCGACCCTGACGCTATTAGGGCATCCGAGGGCTATGGAGTATTTCTTTTCTTCCATTTCTTCTTTCCTTTAATTTTCTTTCTTCTCCAGAAAAGCCTGACTAGAGGCTATAAGACGGCATCCCCATCACTGGTCTTGCCTTCCTTTGGCCAGCAACCAATCGAAGGGACTATTATTATGCTTTCAAGTCTTATACGAGAATTTCCCGGAAGGATCGAGTAGAATACAAAGTGTATAAATTACTTTTCTAAGATGTACAAAATTGAACGACATAAGAAATGAAGAAATAACAAGTGAATTATAAATATATGTGACGATCTTTCACCGTAAAAATACAACCGTCAAGAAATGCGGACATGGATTCAACTGTGGTAAAATTTTCGGAGGTCGAATAGTCCTCCATTCGGTTCTCCAGGTGGGGACTACTTCAGGGAACCCATGTCAAAGGCTCAAACATTGGAAATAAATTCAATAAATTATATAATTCAACAACACCGCATCGGCATGGAAGAGCATATTCAGAGAATGGAAGAAACAAGATTGCACAAGATAGCATATCATTATAAACCAAAGGGATTAAGAAATGTAGGAAGACTTAGAACTTCATAAATGTTTCTGTGAGTAATTGAAAATGTTACATCTTGGAAGTGAGTTACTAGCCCTTCTTCTTTGATGGGTATCTCTTTTAGTCTGAACCTTCTTCCATGACCTGCCAGGTATGGGAGGCCCTGTTGGTAGTTACACTACCGCCTGTATAGCTCATGGAGTCAAGGTAGAGATAGTTTTAATTGCACAAAGTGAAAATGATTTACAAATGCTATTGCACAATTTAAAATCATTGCAGCAATATATAACATCAAAAATCTCAAAAAATAAACCAAATCAATGGCAATATCCAAGGACCCACGGCATGTAAATTAGAAATAGAAGGGAAAATTATAGAACAAGTCATGAAATTCAAATATTAGGATAGAATAGGAATTAATAGCAGCAACAGAATAACATATGAAATTCCCCATCATGCAAATAATGCAAACAAAATATCGGGATGTTTAAACAATACTGTTTGGAAAATAAAAATTTAAGAACAGATACAAAAGCAAGAATTTACAAATCAGTCATAAGACCAGTTCTAACATATGGTTGTGAATGCCAAACAGAAAATCAAAAAACAAAACAAATCAATGAAACAACCGAAATGAAAGCTTTAAGGAAAATCGTAGGAAAATCGCCGAGAGAGAAAATTCGCAGCTGTGTTATTAGAGAAGAATGTGAAGTTGAACCTGTAAACCTCTGGACAAATGATAGAAGACTAATCTGGAACGATCACATTGATAGAATGGAGAACAGTAGATTAGTGAAGAAAGTACATGACTGGACACCTCAGCAGAAAGGCCTTTAGGACTACCACAACTACGATGGAAGGACGTCACTATACCCCGGACCTGTAGTGAATGAATACGTAACAAGTTGCCAGCTTTCATGCATAGAGAAGAGAAGAAGAAAGACGTAGGAAGATATGGAAGTGAAGATGATGATGATCATTTTTATTTAGGCCGAAAACAGGTCAACAAATGGCCTAAATTCGAGAACGGACTATGATAATGATGAACTGCTTGGAATATCGAAGCATGATTTAGATACCTAGAGTACATTACTGTTTCCTCCGTCTATGGTAACTTAATCAATTCTCTGTGTCTGTTTTGTTTACATATGGTTGGAAGTCAGGTTGAATAGAGTATATAGCAATGCCTCGTCACGGGGTCGCTAAGTTAATCAACTTGGGTGTGCGGACGCAGCGTGGCACCGCAACAGCGTCGGCTTTTGTTTTGATCCCCACCAACCTTCTGCGGTTAAGCCTTCCCTCCCTCCACCCAATATTTTAAAACGGAGTTAATCAATAGGGACTGGGTGATATGACCTCATGAACCCACCTTCCAATTCTCTCCCACTCCCATCATTGCGCGTGGCAACTAATCCAAAGGATTTCGACTCTGGATTAAAAATCCAGTACTAATATGACAGTTTGGTTGGATGAAGGATAGGGAGATAATTGAAATTGGCTTAAATTCTCCGTCAAATGTATATTAACAATATTGTGACGAAAAAAGTAAACATCCGTGCTAAACGATATATTTTGATTGGTACCCATGTGCGTAGAATTAGGATAGATTTAGAGACAAAAAATATAATTTGAACACTCGTAAGGCTTCGTAAAATCTATTAACAGTTAACTCCATAAGCATGTAAATAATACTTGATTTCAATATTCCAAGTTAAAATTTCGTTATATCTTTAGGATATATTAAATGGTATTAAAACCTGTAGATTTATATTGATGATGTAATGTTACTAGGCGATAGCTAGGAGATACCAAGAGTCAAAACACATACATTACTGAGAAAGACTAAGAAATTGGGACTGGAAGTAAACATCAGTAAAATTAAATATATGTTCATACACAGACATAGGGAAAATGATTACATCCACTTGATGTGAAAATAAGTCAAAAGGCCTAATTTCATGAAGTAGAAGAAGAAGACATTCTGAATTCAAATACCTAGGAACAATAATCACAAACAGGAATGAGATGCACAAGGAAATTAAACATAGGCTCAATTCTGGAAACGCGTGCTATTATGCATTACAGATACTCTTGACGTCTCAACTCCTTTCAAAAAACGTTAAACTGAAAATATATAAAACTATTATTCTACCAGTTATATTAAATGGATGCGAAACATGGACTCTTACTTTAAGGGAGGAAAGGAGATTACGGGTATATGAGAATAACGTTCTTAGGAAAATGTTTGGACCAAAGAGAGATAAATAGACAAGTAAATGGAGAAGACTGCATAACAATGAATTACATGGTCTTTATAGGAAGCCAGATATAATGAGAACAGTTAAGTCTCGTAGACTGTGATGGGCAGGACATATGGCACGATTGGGGAATGAAAGACGTGCATAGAAGCTTCTTTTAGGAAAGCCAGAGGGAAAACGCCCAGTTGGTAGACCAAGAATGAGGTGGGAGAATAACAGTAACTATGATTTGGGGAAGTAGATAAAACAGTGTATAGGACGATGTGCTGATGAGATCGAACGTCTAAAATGTGTTCCGGAGAGCTTATGGAAGCGGCGTTATAAGTAATCAGGTGATAATATGTGTAGTATCTTATACTTACTTACTTACTCACTGGCACTATCGAACCCGTAGGTTCATGGCCGCGCGGACATAAGCTCTCCATACAACCCTATCCTGAGCTAATGCTTTCCAATCATTCCCTGTATAATCTACTTCCCTCAAATCATAGTTAATGTTGTTCTTCCACCTCATTCTTGGTCTACCAACTGGGCGTTTTCCTTCTGACTTTCCTACAAGAAGTTTCCAGGCACGTCTTTCATTCCCCATACGTGTAACATGTCCTGCCCATCGCAGTCTACGAGACTTAACTGTTCTTATTATATCTGGCTTCCTATAAAGACCATGTAGTTCATTGTTATGTAGTCTTCTCCATTCACCTGTCTGTTCATCTCTCTTTGGTCCAAAAATTTTCCTAAGTACTTTATTCTCAAATAATTGTAATCTCCTTTCCTCTCTTAAAGTAAGAGTCCATGTTTCGCACCCATATAATATAACTGGTAGAATAATAGTTTTATATATTTTCAGCTTAACGTTTTTTGAAAGGAGTTGGGACATCAAAAGTCTCTGCAATGCATAATAGCATGCATTTCCAGAATTGAGCCTATGTTTAATTTCTTTGTGCATCTCATTCCTATTTGTGATTATTGTTCCTAGGTATTTGAATTCAGCCACTTCCTCAAAATTTCCCTCATTTGTCATTAGCTGTCCATTTCCATTATATAATGTATTTCTACGTGTGACCATATATTTAGTTTTACTGATATTTACTTCCAGTCCTAATTTCTTAGTGTTACTCAATAGTGTGTGCGTGTTGGCCTTTAGTATCTCCTCGCTATCGGCCAATAGTACTACATCATCAGCATAAACTAACAGCTTATTAATACCATTGAGTTGTAAGCCTTCCTCATTCTCTAAAGATTTAATGGCATGCTCTAGTACAAAATTAAATAGTAGAGGAGATAGTGCATCTCCTTGCTTCAACCCATTCTGGATTTCAAAAGTGTCTGAAAACTGTTTGCCTACACGCACCCTACTCTTTGAGCCATTTAGACACATTCGTATAAGTCTAACTAACTTTTTAGGAATTCCGAACTCCAGCAGGATACTATATAACTTCTCCCTCTTAATTGAATCATATGCTTTTTTGAAGTCTACATATAGTTGATGTACAGTACCATTATCTTATAGAGAAGGGATAAGAATGACAGTTTTACGAACTCTTCAACGAAGCTAAGATAGGCTAATTGTTCCAGGGATGGTGTAATGTGATTAAATCTGCGAATACCACAAATATAACGTGCGCAAGAATTATGAACACCTTGGAGGCTTTCAGTGAAAATAGTAATTAACTAAACTTTTAACTCACTGGCACTATCGAACCCGTAGGTTCATGGCCGCGCGGATATAATCTCTCAATACACCCCTATCCTTAGCTAATGTTTTCTAATCGTCCCCTGTATAATCTACTTCCCTCAAATCACGGTTAATTTTATTCTCCAACCTCATTCTTGGTCTACCATCTGGGTGTTTTTCCTCTGGTTTTCCTATATAAAGCTTTCTTCTATCTCTTTCATTCCCCATTCGTGTCAAATGTCCTGCCCGTCGCAGTCTATCTGACTTAACAGTTCTTTTTATATCTAGTTTCCTATAGAGACCATTTAGTTCACTGTTTTATATGTAGTCTTCTCTATCCATCTCTGTTCATCGCTCTTTGATCCAAAAATGTTCCTAAGAACTTTATTCTCAAATACTCGTAAACTCCTTTCCTGATTTAAAATAAGAGTCCGTATTTCGCATCCATATAATATAACTAAGAGAATAATAGTTTTATATATTTTCAGTTTAACGTTTTTTTTAAAGGAGTTGGGACGACAAGAGTCATTGTACTGCATAATAGCAAGTAGGCCTATTTACATAATTGAGCCTATGTTTAATTTATTTGTGCATCGCATTCCTATTTGTAATTATTATTCCTAAATATTTGAATTCAGCCACTTCTTCAAATTTCTCACATTTTTCATTAGCTGTCCATTTCCATTATATTATGTATTTCTAAGTGTGACCATATATTTAGTTTTTTTATTGATATTTAAGTAAAAATACATTCGGAAATCATCAATTATGAAGTCTGTTTCCATTACTTACTCATTGTCCAAAATCAAAACAAATTCAGATGCTATTATTAACAATAGAGCTACTTCACAAATAAATAAATCTAAGTTTTGATAATATATATATTCCCGGTCGGGGCAATTTTTATCGGGAGTTTTCCTCACCTGTAAGACAAATGTCAGAAAAACTTTAATGTCCAAACGGTCCCCGAAATCATATGGCCACCATAACCATCATCATCCTTATCATTATCATAATCATCATCATCATCATCCTTCACCGGTGTGGAAAGCAACGGGAAGCTACCACGCCTACAATTCCTTAGTAAAGCTGCAAGCATACCATGAAAATGCTATGATTGCAGTGAAGGACCTGCCCTCGCGCAGAATTACTATGGTTGGATGGATATGGATATATATATGACCGATGATTTTCGGGGACCGTTGGGCCCTGAGCTTCCTGACATTTGTCTTACAGGTGAGGAAAATCCCGAAAAAACCTCACCCAGTAATATATATGTAATCTAGTATATTAATATTTTATAGTTAAAAATCATTTCTGAAATAAGTCTTTGCAAAACCATCTAGACAATCATAGAAATAAGGAGGGGAAATGCAGATATTTATTTTGTTTTTATAGGAGAGTAATTTGACGTGCTTCTTTAGAAATGTTTATTCAAGTAATGCGATTAATAACCCCATTCTGAACGTGTTTCCTACACGACTTGTAATTTGAAGTGTTTCAACTTGAAGTGGACGCAAGAAAAACATGTACAGTTTTGTATAATGTATGAGTAAGTCAATACACTACAGGGTGGAAGTAAGAAGAAGTGCGCAGATTTTAAGTATGCCACTGTGGGGTAAAAATAATCGAAATGTATTATACATTTTGGGCCGTAAATGTACAGTTTTCTCGTGAAAAAAAAAAAATCGTTCAAATATTTATTGGTGGCATTACTTTATAACTATAGCGAGTATTGGCCTGCGTTTCATACAGTACATAGGAGTCGTGAAGAGGAACAACTTTTTTTCCTTACGTTTTTTTTTCTTCCCATGGTCTGTTTTAGCATAAATCAAATTATAGGAAAATAAATTAAATCAACTTTTTTGTATGTATTTCACAGGAGGAAACTGTCAACACGTAGGGGCGTGTACTATGTATTAATTGCAAAAAATAAAATAAAATAAATAAAATAAAAGGAAAAAGTTGTTTCAATTCACATCTCCTACGTAGGCCTACTGTATGCACCTCACAAGGGAACTATCAACCATTGCATGCTGAAACGCCTTGAAATGCATTTCAGAGAAGCGTTGTGAAGGTACCAAGACCGTGTCTAATAAATAAACAAATAGCTGCCGTTTTTAACTGCGAGGCATTAGAATCCAGCTCCGAATCTCTCATTTAAACTAAGGGAAATTAATACAACTCGTGAATTGGTAGATTGGATAACCCCTACCTGCCGTCCGAGCCGCGTCCCGCCTCAGTTTGTTCACTCTGCTCTTACGCATGCACGTAGTCCATCTTCTCCGTACAGTGAGTTGCCATTGCTGGATTCTAGCTTGCAGATAAAAATGACAGATATTTTTTGGACACGTCTTGGTACATCACAACGCTTCTCTGGGAGAAATGTAAAGGTAGGTTTCGGCATGCAGTGGTAGACAGTTCCCTCGTTAGATCAATGGTCGCCATCATTATAAATGTATAAGCCTACAGCAATAAATTACTGTATGAAAATAGGCCCTGACATCTTTTGGAAAACTGTATATTTGTGGCTGAAAATGTATACAACTTATGATTACATTTACTATAAGCAATGGGGGCACGCCGTAGCTACAAGCCGGAGGGTCGAGGGTTCAAGTCCCGTTGGGGTCAGGATTTTTAAACTGGCCCAAACCCTCTGGCGGCGCTATGGTCCTGGGGTCGACTCAGCCTCTAACGGAAATGAGTACCGGACGCTTGTTCTGGGGGTAAAGGCGGCCGTCACGCAGGGCTGACAACCCGGCTGACGTAAAGTGCCGATTGTCTAGAAAAAGTGGGAGCCTTAAACCTCCTACTACCCCAAGGGCCTCCTGAGGCCTGTTGTGGGATCACTTTACTTTTGGGGCACGCCGTAGCGTAGTGGTTAAGGCACTGAGCTACAAGCCGGAGGGTCGAGGGTTCAAGTCCCGTTGGGGGTCAGGATTTTTAAACTGACCCAAACCCTCTGGCGGTGCTATGGTCCTGGGGTCGACTCAGCCTCTAACGGAAATGAGTACCAGACGCTTGTTCTGGGGGTAAAGGCGGCCGTCACGCAGGGCTGACAACCCGGCTGACGTAAAGTGCCGATTGTCTAGAAAAAGTGGGAGCCTTAACCTCCTACTACCCCAAGGGCCTCCTGAGGCCTGTTGTGGGATCACTTCACTTTTGGGGCACGCCGTAGCGTAGTGGTTAAGGCACTGAGCTACAAGCCGGAGGGTCGAGGGTTCAAGTCCCGTTGGGGTCAGGATTTTTAAACTGGCCCAAACCCTCTGGCGGCACTATGGTCCTGGGGTCGACTCAGCCTCTAACGGAAAATGAGTACCAGACGCTTGTTCTGGGGTAAAGACGGCCGTCACGCAGGGCTGACAACCCGGCTGACGTAAAGTGCCGATTGTCTAGAAAAAGTGGGAGCCTTAACCTCCTACTACCCCAAGGGCCTCCTGAGGCCTGTTGTGGATCACTTTACTTTTGGGGCACGCCGTAGCGTAGTGGTTAAGGCACTGAGCTACAAGCCGGCGGAGGGTCGAGGGTTCAAGTCCCGTTGGGGTCAGGATTTTTAAACTGGCCCAAACCCTCTGGCGGCACTATGGTCCTGGGGTCGACTCAGCCTCTAACGGAAAATGAGTACCAGACGCTTGTTCTGGGTAAAGACGGCCGTCACGCAGGGCTGACAACCCGGCTGACATAAAGTGCCGATTGTCTTCTAGAAAAAGTGGGAGCCTCAACTCCTCCTACTACCCCAAGTGCATCCTAACAACCTTCCCACGTATTATTCTACCAACCTATATACTGGGATACAGCAATAGATATTTTAGGTCCATGTTTTAAGTTTTCGATTAGATTGATGTCGGAATTTGGGTCGGCCAGGTCATTCCCTGAATATTACCCTCTTTAATCTATCACCCTTTGTGACATGTAGCGTTCCATGCAAGTATGATAATCATTAAACTGCTGAACGAAGAGCTGTACAAAACTAACTAACTCACTGGTACAACCGAACTCGGAGGAGCATGACTGCACGGATATAAATCTACATACGAACAACAGTGCAAATCAGCGTTGGATTGCCGTGCATGCTGGTTCTGAAAAGGGTTTCGTTAAAGGCGCATTTTTATTTTAAATAAAAAAAATAGAGTAGGGACTACCACGATGAAATGAATTTCAAAAATTTCTCGAAGTGTACATTCCTATCCTGAGCTAATGCTTTCCAATCATTCCTTGTATAACACTGGTCACCATGATGTTTGTCTCATGAATACAAATAGTTAAACCTAATGCAGTTTTTTATCATGTTTTCAAATATGTATTCGTAATTTCTCCATCACCCACAGTTTTTTTATTTCAATTTCAATTAATGGATTTAAATAATTATTTTTTAATAAACGTCTTTCGTTCATTTATTATCTTGGCGCAGTGAGCGATGAGCACGGGGAACACTTTCATCAGGAGATTTCAGCTATGGAAAACAGATATCAAGGCAAATGGAATCCTAATATGCTGGCCGATTATTGTTGGACCATCAAGAGGGATGCTCCACAGGCGAAATATAGCAAAAAATCGTCATTTCCTACTTTCTAGGTTAGTCGAATGTTCGAATATTGTTTAGTTACGAATGTAAAAAATATTAAAATGCTTGAAATTATAAAATGCCTGCCTCTCGGAAACCTTGCGTGTTGGAGAAAAACCGTTATCATATTTGAATTCAGGAGAAAAAATACTATCAGAATCACATATTTTTTCTTCCTGAGCCTAAAGAAATTTATGTTTTGTTGCTCTGTGTAGTTTACCTCACTCAAATTATGGTTAATTGTATTATCCCACCTTATTCTTGGCCTACCTACTGGCCGATTTATCTCTGATATTTTACAAAACTTTCCTGCCCTTTTTTCATGCCCCATTCGTGCAACATGTTGTGGCCACTGCAGTCTATGAGACTTAACTAATATTATTGCACATGATTTCTCATTAATATCATGAATCTTACTGTTATGTATTCTTCTCCATTCGCCTGTCTTTTCATATTTGTTTGGTCCAAAATTTTTCCTAAGACCTTTATTCTCAAATATTCACAATATTTTTCTCGTCCCTAAAGTAAGAGTCCATTTTTCGAATCCATATGGTGCAACTGGAGGAATAACAATTTTATATATTTGTTCGTAACTTTTTTTACAGAATATGATGAGATGACGTGTATCACAGTAATCCGTAATAGCATGCGTTTTCAGAAGTCGGTTTGTATTTAAATTCATTCTGCACCTCATTCCTGTTGTTCTTACTTATTTTAATACAAGGATTTCTTCAAAATTCCTCTCATTTGTCATAACACTCCATTTCTACTGTAAATGCAAAAATATCTAAATTTTTAAGAATTTTAGGGTTAATAAATTCTATCTTCAAGCCACAGTTAGTCCAAAAGCATTCAAGACTGAAAGTGTCTAAAACACTGGCTTCTTCCAACTCGTTTGTATGGTAAGCGAAGTAATGGACGTTGATACAGAAGGATATTACATAGACTTAGATCTGCTTGAAATGAGATATCTTCGGAGGACCTGCAGGATACACACTACTAGATCACAAAAAAAATGAAGACATCTTAGAAGAATTACACATGGAATCTTTAGAAAACAAAATTTATGCTTATAAGTCAAGATGGATACAACATGTTCATCGAATGGAAGATCACAGAATACCCAAACTAATGTTAAGATATCAACCTGGAGGAAGGAAGAAGGACCAGGCCGTCCACTCAAAAGACTTCTTGATGGTGTTGTCTTTGAGGCCGGAACAGGTCAACAAATGGCCTAAATTCGTGAATGTACTATGATGATGATAATTCTATTGTAAGTTATAATGATTTTCTACATGAGATCAAATTTTTAGTTTTATTGATATTTACTTCCAGTGTGGTATTGGCCCTTAGTATCTCCTCGCTATGCCTATTAATATAAATAACCATTCATAATGTCTTCATAAGCTTTGGCGTCCAGTTGATCATTAAGTGATGCTAGAAGATAAAGACGATATCGTGATAAATGGCCCCAGCTATAATACCATCTCCGCCTGAATTTCGTTCTTAATGTAATACAGGCCAAATTCAGTATATAATGGAAATGGACAGCTAATGACAAATGAGGGAAATTTTGAGGAAGTGGCTGAATTCAAATACCTAGGAACAATAATCACAAATAGGAATGAGATGGCAAAAAGAAATTAAACATAGGCTCAATTCTGGAAATGCCATGCTATTATGCATTGCAGAGACTTTTGATGTCCCACTCCTTTCAAAAAACGTTAAGCTGAAAATATATAAAACTATTATTCTACCAGTTATATTATATGGATGCGAAACCTGGACTCTTACTTTAAGGGAGGAAAGGAGATTACGAGTATTTGAGAATAAAGTTCTTAGGAAAATTTTTGGACCAAAGAGAGATGAACAGACAGGTGAATGGAGAAGACTACATAACAATGAACTACATGGTCTTTATAGGAAGCCAGATATAATAAGAACAGTTAAGTCTCGTAGACTGCGATGGGCAGGACATGTTGCGCGTATGGGGAATGAAAGACGTGCATGGAAGCTTCTTGTAGGAAAGCCAGAGGGAAAACGCCCAGTTGGTAGACCAAGGATGAGGTGGGAGAACAACATTAACTATGATTTGAGGGAAGTAGATTATACAGGGAATGATTGGAAAGCATTGGCTGAGGATAGGGATGTATGGAGAGCTTATGTCCGCACGGCCATGAACCTTCGGGTTCGATAGTGCCAGTGAGTTAGTTAGTTAGTTAGTTATGTAATACAGGCTGTTAAGTACTGTTCACCTTGAATTCTTCCATCGACTACCCGTCATCTCATTACTAAAAAGTCAACAGAGTTCCGGAGATCCATTCTCCAATGACAGTGCTTTTCTACTATTGCAGGTTACGCTCGGTTTTAAATAATAATAAAGGAAATGAGCAACAATGTGCATTCAATTAATTTTCACTACCTTATTCCCTCAGCATGTTCTTTTGTTGCATACGCTGATGTGATATCGTGCACACGTTTTGTCACATAGCTTATATATACAGTCCAGTGTTGGTCCTTGTAAATTGGTTCTCCTACATAGTTAGTGATGTAAGCCATGTATTGCAAGTTTTGTTATACAGTCAGATCCAACCAAGGAAGTTACTGTGTGTTTAGAATAGGGAACTGGTTGCCATTTTAACAGTATTTTCTTGAGAGAAATCATTATATAAAACTGAAGATTGCAATACAGCAGGTACATAGTTGTAAGTTGTAGCATTCTAAACGATCCATCTTAAACAAAAAAACAGTTACCACTTGTCACTGAGCTCGTGCAGATATGTACTATCCTCTGTGAAAGTATCGACTCTCATATTTACTATAAAACTAATTTTCATGCCGCAAAAGAAAAAACTATGTTTTTTAAATGTATAGAGTTGGAGAAAATACTGCTAAACCTTGCCCCTCCACCCCTCCCTAAACAAATACGAGTAAATAACCGTTATTATGAGTTTGGCAACATCTACCCTCTGTACGTAGGGGGGCACTGGCATAACCCATAAGGTCTGTAGTAACTTCCTGGGTTGAATTAGAGTGTAGCACTGAAGAGCTTGATGTTTGAAACAGTTCAGCTTCCGTTGGTCATGGCGCTGGTTGAACAGAAATCCGATCATATCTCTGCTGTCTTTTAACGTCTGCTCTTCCATAGATTTGTTCCTGGATTCGTTGCCGGAGTGAAGTCTAGTGCATAGTCTTCTACCAGGAAGGTTCTCACGGGCAAAATCACATGCCGGTCTGGGGAGTGTATTTTTATAAATCCATTACAGCTTTGAGGAATCTTTTCTTTGCATTTTCAATTGTGCTCATGTCACTCCAGCAGAGTATTGTCCATGTTATCTCTATTACATATGTCAGAACTGGAAGGATTTTTGAAGTTGAATAGTTTCAATGATGTGGAGAGGGACTGTTGTGTAATATTTTTATACAATTATATCTTCTTATTGCTGCTGTTCAACTCATAGTATTCATAAGGGAAAATCTGGTTGTGTGCAGCCGTCTTAACAAGACTTCCCAAATTTCTCAACTAACAATCAACAATCATGGAACTAACTTCACTGTATGTAGCATGATTTTAACTCTTTAAGTGATTTTTTTCAGCAGATATCTAACGTTTTTTAAACATGGCATCTTCAAAGATCGATAATATTTTCATTATAAAAACCTCAATAGCTCTATTTCCTTCGGAATTTACTATAATGTAAGTAGACATAATGACAGGAAAATTTACATTTAATTAATTTAATGGATTTATGGTTTAATTATTTTTTCTACTTCATTTTAAACAAAGAAGTTAATGATTCACGAAATCAAACTTTTGCAATAAAGGTAGGGGGGTTTGATTTCATATTAACGTTAATACTTCTCGATGACATCCTAAATTGCAGCTTGGAATCGAATTAGGAATAGAGTGAAATGAAAACTTTCTTGAAAATAAATTTGGGAGATGGCAGTGGTACCATCTGTCGCGTCACATGTGATCGGGAATGGGTCAGAGGGAATGAGATATTAGTTCCAGACCATCCAAAACTCGACAAAACCAGCTATGTTCACACCAAAGAGCTGCCATCATCCTTACCATCCTGGTTGAGTGGTAGACAAGGCCTTAAGGCCTTAACTCTGCCAGGTAAAATAAAGCTATTATTAAATTATTATTAAAAAGTTACAAATATATTTTACTTGCGCTGTTCTGACAAAATTAAAAAATAATAATAAGGGTCAACACCACTTCTCTATTGAGTAACACTAAGAAATCGGAGATGGAAGTAAACATGAATAAAACTAGGTATATGGTCTCACATTCACCACTGTGGTCTCGAGGTAGCGTGCTGCCTTGTCACGCAGCGGGCCCGGGTTCGATTCCCGGTCGGGACAGGATCCTGGATGAGGTTTTTTCGGGGTTTTCCTCACCTGTAAGGCAAATATCAGGAAGCGTAGGACCCAACGGTCCCCAAAAATCATCCTAACCATCATTATCATCCTTATCATTATCATCATCATCATCATCCTTCACCGGTTTGGAAAGCAACGGGAAGCTACCACACTTATAATTCCCTAGTAAAAGCTGCAAAGCAGCGCATGAAAATGCAGTGAAAGACCTGCCCTCGGGCAGAATTACTATGGATGGATGGATGTGGTCTCACATATAAATATATTATGTAGTGAAAATAGTTAATGAAAAATTAGAAAAATTTAGAAGAAATTAGTGAATTTATAAACCTAGGAACATAATTACATTAATAATAATAATAATAATAATAATAATAATAATAATAATAATAATAATAATAATAATAATAGATTTATACTTCAGACCTATCTTTACCTTGCCGTGGTGATGTGGCTTATGTTCTTACATGAACCCAGAGTAGCTGTGTCGGTGGCAGAATGACTGGCGAAAATTTAACCATCCCGAAGGTAAAAGGTGATGAGCCAGAAGATGGAAATATCTTCGACAAATGGGTAAAATGCAAACCTCAAGAAAACGCGGATAAATGTTCCACTGGGGTAATATATTCGGATCTCATGGCGAATAATGCTTCGGGGAATCCATATCAAAGACATGAGAATGGAGAAGACCATGAAATAATGCACTTGAGAGGATGCAGTCTTTTGGACAAACGAAGGAGAGAAGATATTTGTTCATCATCATCATCCATGCAAGTATTAGGCGCCGTGTGGCCTGTTACTGTCTCAAAGAGGAATTTTCCATCCAGCGCTTTTTTGGACGTCCTAGCGATCTTTTGCCTTGGGGCAGTAGCGAAGTATGGCTTTTGGAATTCTATGAGACGGCATTCGTTGAAGATGGGCTTTCCAGTTGTTCTGGTAGTTATGTATATGGTGAAGAATGCGTTTCTACATCCAACTCTTCCATAATTTCCTCATTTCTTTTATGGTCCCACTTTGTGTAGCCTGAAACACGGCTGTGATTGGTTGTAAAACAAAATTCATTGAAATGTGATGGTCATTGACACCCATTTGGGCATGTTTATGAAGTTTCGAAAAATTTGACATTTTCTGGTCAAACTGTAAGAATATAACATTTTTCAACACAATTTTGAAGTTATGTACTTATACTGGATTTTTTGCATCATAAACGCTTTACACTGTCCCAAGAAAGTAGTTGTGCAGTTTCTTAGTAATCGAGAATTTTAAATTTTTTTGTTAACCTGTGATTCGATAACCACGGAAAACTCAATTTTGAATATCTGGTTTGACACCGGATATTTTGCATTATAAATCCGGGACACAGTCTGTAGATAGTTGTTTTGCATTTGTCTGAAGTTTCGAGAAATTTGACAGATTCAGGTCAAACTGCAAAAGAATATAACATTTTCCAACACAATTTTGTAATTCAGTACTTATACTGGTTTCTATGCATCATGAACGCTTTACTCTATCTCAAGAAAGTAGTTATGCTGTATGTTAATAATCGTGAATTTTTTAGAAGTGTCGTTGCACAGAAGGCTGTAGTCTTGGTCTAAATCCAAAATTTCAAAATTGAGTCTTCAAGGTTATAGTCTTAATGGTTAACACCAAAAAATGTCAAAATTTTCGAAAATTCAAAAACTGCAAAAATACTATCTAGAGAATGTGTCCGGGATTTATAATGCAAAAAATCCGGTCTAAATCCAAAATTTCTAAATTAAGGTTTCCTAGGGTATGGTTAAACCAAAAAATGTCAAAATTTTCGAAAATTCAAAAACTGCAAAAGTACTATCTAGAGACTGTGTCCGGGATTTTATAAATGCAAAAAATCCGGTCTAAAATCCAAAATTTCAAAATTGAGTTTTTCGAAGGTTATAGTCTTATGAAACTAAATTTAAAAAATTTCTCTAGTGTTTGCAATTTTCAATTTTTAACAAAAAAACTTATTACATGTTTTAATGAAAGAGTGGTTAACTAACTCACTGGCACTATGGAACCCATAGGTTCAATGGCCATGCCAGACATAAGCTGCTCCATATATCCCTATCCTGAGCCAAATTTTTTCCAATCAATCCCCTGTATAATCTACTTCCTCAAATCGAAGTTAATGTTATTCTCCCACCTCATTCTTGGTCTAACAACTGGGCGTTTTCCATCTGGTTTTTCCCTCCATAGAGGCAAACTGAGGCTACACGAGGCGAGTTACGATCTAGACGCAAATTTTTTCTCTTATATTACGTTTGAATTCCCTAATCGCCAAATGCTTTTGAAACCATTGTTTCTATCTTTGTCAAATGGCGGCTTTTAGTTAAGAAGACATTTATTGAAATTTAACATTACTTTAAAAGCCAAATTAAATAGACTGTATAGTGATGTAAAGTAATGGGGATTGAATGAATTTGTAATCTAATATTTTTATTCTATCCCGGTTACGTATGTTTATAATTTTCATAAGTAATGCCACGAATGATTTCCAATTTAATGTAGAGAATTTGGAAATCAAGAGTGGCATTTGTTAGGACTTATTTAACGAACAATATTTTGAAATTTTGGAATTAGACCGGATTTTTTGCATTATAAATCCCGGACACAACACCCTCTAGATGGTATTTTTGCAGTTTTTGAAATTTCGAAAATTGTGACATTTTTTGGAAAACCACCAAGACTAGTCTGTTAAATCTGTTCGCTCTAAACGGTTTATATGCTTTTCACAATAATTGCGGAAGTGACAAACTGCAAATTGTAACTGTGGATATCGGTATTAAATGCTTTCCATGATGTTTTTAATGCTTTTTGTAAGCGAATGCATGTGTTTTTATTGATTTCGATTAATTTATATATATTAATGTCGCGATAAATGTCAGCCAATCGCGTGGCATCGGCAGCAATGCTACCGCAGGTTACAAACCCTCAAATACACCAGTCGCAGAACCAAATGCATTGGAATAGAAATGTCATGAAAGACAACCTACAAAAAACGTGGAATAAAATAAAATAAAATAAAATAAAATAAAATAAAATAAAATAATATAATAAAACTAAATATATGGTCACACATAGAAATACATTATATAATGGAAATGGACAGTTAATGACAAATGAGGGAACTTTTGAGGAAGTGGCTGAGTTCAAATATCTAACAAAATCTGTTTTTGTGCCTTGCAGTTAAAAAAGGCAGATAATATTTTTGAACACGATCTTGGTACATCACAACGAGAAGTTATATAGTTATTATTAAATATATTAATTGATAAAGAGCGGCACAAAGAGTAGGGTGCATGTAGGCAAACAGTTTTCAGACACTTTTGAAATCCAGAACGTGCAATTTCGTATTTTAACGTACATAATATGTAATACAAAATAACATTGTATCTATAATTGGGACACTCTGTCCATTTTTTTATTTTTTTTCAAATGCCCAGGTCCTCTTTCGACATTCCTTTTGTTTCTCCTGACATGGCGTACTTGTAACCCACTTCTGAGGTTGGGACGCCTGGAAGGCAGGGTTACGTTTGCCCCGATGATATGATGGGCATCCAAAGTAATACTGCCCGAAGGCAGGTAACTTCACTGCAATCATAGCATTTTCATGCTATGCTTGCAAGATAGTTTATAGTTATAAATAATAAGGACTATGCAAGATACGAAGCTGCTAAAAACCATCAATGAAGTTTCACCCACCCAATAAGTAATGGAGAAAAGAATTTAAAAACACCTTTAATACATTAAAAACTAAACTCAAGAATAATAATAACATAATACATACAAAATGACATAACGGTACTAATGAACAAAGATGATTATATTGAAAAAACAAAAACAATTCATAGATGAAAATAAATTCAAGGAAAATCGACAAAGATCCAACAGCTAAATTAACAGAAAATTAAAAGAACTAACAAAACATGTTTCAATAATTATACCGAACAATGAATTTTAACAAGTATACAAATAAGCACATAAACAACAATCCAATATACCGATAATGATAGCTTTACCAGAATAAATAAAGGTAGAGCAATAACAGCAATGATGAATGGAGTCTTATGGAACAGACATATAACCAGGAAAAATAAGTTACAAATATATAATTCACATAGTGAGAAGTACTGTCACATATGGAGCTGAAGTTTGGAAATTCAACAAAAACTTATGTCGATGGAAATGGATTTCTTGGGGAGAGCAGCAAGATGTTCAAAATTTAAAAAATAAGAAATACTGTCGTAAGAGAAAAAATTAATATTGGTTATTCAATAGTAGATTATATACGGTATAAGCAATTAAATTGGCAATATCTTATCCTAAGCCATTCTCCGTTGTCGCATATTGGGCCATATATTTTTCTTAATTTCATCATTATCATCCATACAAGTATTAGGCCATGTGTCCTATTACTGTCTCAAAGAGGAATTTTGCATCTAGCGCTTTTTTGGACGTCCCAGTGATCATTTGCCTAAGAGGGTTTGTGAAATAAGTTATTGTGTTGTTAATATGTATTAAAATAATTAAATTCATGTAATATGAAATAGTTATCTGGCTGCGGTGTTTGGGGTAATATCGTTGTCTTATACGCAGGGGACCGGGTTCGATCTCCGGTCGGGAGAAGTTTTATAAGTGATGTTTTATTTCGGATTTTTCCTCACCTGTAAGACAAATGCCAGAAAACTTTAAGGCTCAAACGGTCCCCGAACATCATCTGGCCATCATAATTACCATTATCGTATTCGATATCCATCCATCCATCCATAGTAATTCTGCCCGAAGGCAGGTCCCTCACCGCAATCATAGCATTTCATGCTATGCTTGCAGCTTTACTAGGGAATTGTAGGTGTGGTAGCTTCCCGTTGCTTTCTACAACCGGCGAAGGATGGAAAGAAGAAGAAGAAGAAGAAGAAGAAAAGATGATGATGATGATGATGAATAAGAATGAATGATGAACCAT
>JASPKZ010007137.1:0-42460 GCA_030220185.1 Diploptera punctata | reverse complement strand
TCAACAATGAATTATTTAGATGTTTTTCTTTATTTAAGTTATATTTAAATATTAAAAGAATTTTAAAATACAAAACTATTAACTTAAACTTTCATATTTATTATATTAAAATTCTGCTTTAAAATGACTCGATATTGGCATGGGAATCTCTCAATGGCAACAAAACTGAACTCGATAAAGAACCTGATAACAATAGTAACTGGATAATACTCCTAACTTATTGCATTATCGAATCCGTGGGTAGTGACCACGCGGACATAAGCTCTCCATAGAATCCTATCTTCAGCTAATGTTTTCAAATCATCCTGTATAATTTAGCTACTTTCCTGAAATCGTGGTTTACCAACTGGGCGTTTTCCTTACGATTTTCCTACAAGAAGATTCTTTACCCCTCTTTCATTACCTATTCGTGCCACTAGTGTCCTGCCCATCGTAGTCTACGAGACTTAACTGTTCTTATTATATCTAGTTTCCTAAAAATATCACGTAGTTCAATGTTATGTAGTCTTCTCCATTCACCTGTATGTTCATCTCTCTTTGTTCCGGAAATTATCCTAAAAACGTTTATTCTCAAATACTCTT
Organism: Diploptera punctata; assembly: GCA_030220185.1. Lineage (NCBI taxonomy): Eukaryota > Metazoa > Arthropoda > Insecta > Blattodea > Blaberidae > Diploptera > Diploptera punctata. Next base: position 41,878 of record JASPKZ010007137.1, on the reverse strand, counting down.
AAGTAGTAGTAGCAGTAGTAGGACTTCATTAGACTAGAAGTAAGATACATACAATGTTATTTATAAATATGGGTCGCACGGGCAGTAAGCCGTACGTGCAGTTGACAGTCCGTTACAATAAGTTAATGTTTGGTAATAATATACTTAAAACAAAACACAATAATATTACAATTAGATAATCAATACAATAACATCATACATTAATTTGGTTATGTAGAATTATGAAGAATTAATGATAATATATTTTGCTAACTTACTTACTTACTTACTTACTTACTCAGTGGCACTATCGAACTCGTAGATTCATGGCCGCGCAGACATAAGCTCTCCATACATCCCTGTCCTGAGTTAATGCTTTCCAATCATTCCCTATATAATCTACTTCCCTCAAAGTTAATGTTGTTCTCCCACCTCATTCTTGGTCTACCAACTGGGCGTTTTTCCTCCGCTTTCCAACAAGAAGCTTCCATGCACGTCTTTCATTCCCCATACGCGGAACATGTCCTGCCCATCGCAGTCTACGAGACTTGACTGTTCTTCCTATAAAGACCATGTAGTTCATTGTTGTGAAGTCTTCTCCATTCACCTATCTGTTCATCTCTCTTTGGTCCAAAAATTTTCCTAAGAACTTTATTCTCAAAAAACTCGTGATCTCATTTCCTCCCTTAAAGTAAGAGTCCATGTTTCGCACCCATATAATATAACTGGTAGAATAATAGTTTTATATATTTTCAGTTTAACGTTTTTTGAAAGGAGTTGGGACGTCAAAAGTCTCTGCAATGCATAATAGCACGCATTTGCAGAATTGAGCCTATGTTTAATTTCTTTGTGCATATCATTCCTATTTGTGATTATTGTTCCTAAGTATTTGAACTCAACCACTTTCTCAAAATTTCACTCATTTGTCATTAGCTGTCCATTTCCATTATATAATGCATTTTTACGTGTGACCATATATTTAGTTTTATTTACTTCCGGTCCTAATTCCTTAGTGTTACTCAATAGTGTGTGCGTGTTGTCCTTTAGTATCTCCTCGCTATCGGCCAATAATACTACATCATCAGCATAAACTAACAGCTTATTAATACCATTGAGTTGTAGGCTTTCCTCATTTTCTAAAGATTTGATGACATGCTTATTTATTCACGAATGAGTTTCTTAAAGTAAGAGTCCATGTTTCACATCCATGTAATATAAGTGGGTAAATAACAGTTTTATATATTTTCAGTTTAACGTTTTTAAATGGAAGTTGGACCACAAGAGTCCCTTAATGTAGCATGTATTTCCAGAACTGAGCTTATGTTTAATGTCTTCGTGAATCTCATTCCCATTTGTAATTATTGTTTCTATACAGGTTTCGCCCTTAGTTTGTGTTGTACTGTAAACAAAGTCCTTCCGCAAGCATCTGTGATTGGTGGAGCGTACTATGTTTACGTATTCAACACGAGCGGCCATGTTGAAATAACTGAATTTTCCCTTTTCGTCAACTGACATGCGCCAAATTGTGTTATATTTAAATTTATATAGATTTATACTTACTGTTCACCATTGTCATTTTTAATATGTTATATTGTGTTTTACTACTTCATTATTATTTTTGCGATAATTGTGTTCATACATAGACTAGTAGTTATAATATACAGGGAATCCATTTTAAGCGGAAACCTTTTTACAGTTTTGCAGCGGCACTCACTTTGCCCGCTATTGTGCTTGCACCGGTGGGGAGCGTGTTCCGTTACTACCAGCAAATGAAGACAGTTCGAAGCTTCAAGATACAAATAACTCAACTAATTAGATTGTTATAAAAATAGGACTACACATAGAGCCTTCTTACTCACCATTTATTTGAGATATGAGATTTATTTGAGAAATTTCAGCAGTCTGGTCCTGGCGGCAGAATGATGCGAGGTTTCCTCTTAAAATGGATTAACTGCATAAAATGTAGATTGATCAGGGAACTATGTTTTCATTTACGCTGCTGGTTTGTTGGTGGGATTTAGCGCCGACTCTGGAACCGAGTGACCCAAGGACAATCTGTGAGGTCGTCAGGAGTTGAGCGACCTGACGTACTATAGCTCAGGCTGGACCCACTTCAGCAACCAAACACGTCCCCAGCTGGTGCACTGGGGGAAAGGTCGGTGGATCTGTAGAGAGTCCTCCCGTCAAGCCCAAGGGACTCGTGAACCATTAGTGGGGTAGGCAAGAGTTGAGCGCCTTGTCGAACTATTTCCTTATCTGTTGGAGCTTGCGAGCTCAGTGCTGGCCCACAACAGCTGCAGAAGGCGTCCCTGGGGGCACACCAGGGCTCGGCTCGGACCAGTCCAGAGGGAGCTACTGTACTGGTTCCTGGCTCGGCCTACGGGCCCGTCGACAAACTGTGGGGTCGCCAGGAGATGAGCACCTGGATGTACTAAAAGTCTCACACTGTTGGGCTTGTAGCCCTAGCCGGTCTCACAACGGCTGCAGGACACGTCCCTGGAGGCAGAACAGGGGAATGGTCGGTGGATCTGCGACAGCAGTCTTCCCGGCTAGGCTCATGGAGCCCGTGGACCAACTGTGGGGTCGTCAGGATTGAGCGACCTGATGTACTATGTAGCTCAGCAATTCCCCGAACTGCAAACTCCAACACTCTCTCCCTGGGGTGTTGGTTTAGGGACCGTGAACTTGAACGTGGACGTGAACATAGGATAGGGAGGACTAGAACTAGGACTTGGGAGTATGGTCATGACGACCGAGGTATCCCAAGGGGTGGACGGCTGGCCTAGATGCTGGAGAACAATGGCGTTAGGTTCATGTGGCCAAAGAAAGAACAGTTAACCACGTGCTAATATTTACATTACAACATAAACTAAGGCCGAAACCAGTATAGGTATTTGAGTTCGAATTCAGGCATGTATTTAGTCAAAACATCAGGTTTGTTTATATTAAAACTGGAACTTGGCTCGGAAGATGTATATGTCTCATTGGCAGCGAAGAATCTTAGAGCCTGATGGATGTCAGCGACGTTGAGTACATGAGTGAGATAAGAAATGAAAACTACAATTATTGTAATTATGTAGTGATTATCACCGCATGAATTTCACGTTGACTTCCCTAATTTTCTTTAATTAAACGACGTCACGGTGTTGGGAGAATTGCAACTACTAAAATTACAAACTGAAATTAACGTAATCTAAGCGAATCACCATAAATTACAAGACTGTTATGCAATTACACACAGCGTTATAAAATTCCTTCACTCATATATTATTTAAGAACTCTCATTAAAATGCAACATATTACCTCGGTCGATTAGCGAAGATAAATTACTCAGATAATAAAACAAACAAACAAGTAGTGAATTAAATAGAACAAGAAAGGGCATTAATCTTCAAAATCAATGGAATGAAAATATAATTTTTGCACGATAGTGCAAGTTAAAAGTTAAATTTCCTACATTTCGGGGTTGCCAACTAATAAATAACAAAATAACTATACCTCAATATTACACACTACCTACCTAGTGCGGGAAGTAAAACCACTGCCCTTTATGTATACTACATACAATGTATATACAAAAATATATCCAAAAGGTAGTGTTAATATACATTATACGAAACAAATCACTGCATTTTTAATGAACTGAACTTTATTTGAAACAATGTAAAGCAACAAATTCGCACTTGCCGCCATTTTATGACTGATTGATGTCACGGCCTGCTGTAGTTTGAACTAATAAACATTGTCCACACTGTTAACGTTAGTCAGTTGCTTAAAATGAACGCAAATGTTTCCAACAAAGATGTAATTATTTTAACATTATTAGTTATTATTTTGAAAACACCATCGCGCAAAAAAACAAATGTACAAACGCGTTTGTGAAGCGTTTTACAGAATCTTGGAAATTAAAAACCTCGCTATCGCTCGGTTTTTAAAACATTTCCTCGCTTCTGTAAAAACCAGTTCCCAACCTCGCATCTAATATACTATTGAACGCCATCACTTTTGTTTTACTTGTAAGAGATTTTCATATCACGGTGTTCTGCCAAAATTTGAAGTTGATAAGTAGATCGTTGTAAATCATCCTCCATATTTGCAAAAATCACCATACTTACTTACTTACTAACTCACTGGCACTATCGAACCCGTAGGTTCATGACCGCACGGACATAAGCTCTCCATACATCCCTATCCTGAGCTAATGCTTTCAAATCATTCCCTGTATAATCTACTTCCCTCAAATCATAGTTAATGTTATTCTCCCACCTCATTCTTGGTCTACCAACTGGGCGTTTTCCCTCTGGCTTTCCTACAAGAAGCTTCCATGCAAGTCTTTCATTCCCTATACGTGAAACATGTCCTGCCCATCGCAGTCTACGAGACTTAACTGTTCTTATTATATCTGGCTTCCTATAAAGACCATGTAGTTCATTGTTATGTAGTTTTCTCCATTCACCTGTCTGTTCATCTCTCTTTGGTCCAAAAATTTTCCAAAGTACTTTATTCTCAAATACTTGTAATCTCCTTTCCCCTCTTAAAGTAAGAGTCCATGTTTCGCACCCATATAATATAACTGGTAGAATAATAGTTTTATATATTTTCAGTTTAACGTTTTTTGAAAGGAGTAGGGACATCAAGAGTCTCTGCAATGCATAATAGCACGCATTTCCAGAACTGACCCTACGTTTAATTTCTTTGTGCATCTCATTCCCATTTGTGATCATTGCTCCTAGGTATTTGAATTCAGCCACTTCCTCAAAATTTCCCTCATTTGTCATTAGCTGTCCATTTCCATTATATAATGAATTTCTACGTGTGACCATATATTTAGTTTTATTGATATTTACTTCCAGTCCTAAGTTCTTAGTGTTACTCAATAGTGTGTGCGTGTTGTCCTTTAGTATCTCCTCGCTATCGGCCAATAGTACTACATCATCAGCATAAACTAACAGCTTATTAATACCATTGAGTTGTAATCCTTCCTCATTCTCTAAAGACTTAATGGCATGCTCTAGTACAAAATTAAATAGTAGAGGAGATTGTGCATCCGCATTTCTTGACGGTTCTATTTTTACGGTGAAAGATCGTCACTCTTTCGACCAAGGTACTTTTTTCGTCTGGCTTATCACCTTCGGCCAGTCCGGCATGAGTAACCCTATCGGCAGCAGTGCTACCGCCGGCATAGCTCTCAGGATCATTTAAGCACGCAAGCCACTCCACCACGACAAGGTAAAGATACCACCATATCGTCTGCAAATAACAAAATATCCATATTTAAATTTCTATTGATGCTAATATTGCTTCCAATCTCGTATTAATATATTTATATAAATTGGAAACAGTGCAGGAGATAAACAGCAGCCTTGGCGAATTCCTCTGTTAATCGGTTTATAATCAGTAATTTCATCTCTGATTTGTACTGCAATGTAATTTTCTTTGTATATGTTGAATATTGCTATAACACTGAGCTACAAAAAAAGAAACCTTTTTTTTTGTCTCAGAAAGAAAAAATATGTGATTCTGATACTATTTTTCTCCTGAATTCAAATATGATAAAGGTTTTTCTCCATCACGCAAGGTTTCCGAGAGACAGGCATTTATAATTTCAAACACTTTAGTATTTTCTACATTCGTAACTACACAACATTCGAACATTCGGACTCACCTAGAAAGTAAGAAATGACGATTTTCTGCTATATTTCGCCTGTGGAGCAGCCTCTTGATGGTCCAACAATAATCGGCCAGCATATTAGGATTCCATTTGCCTCTTTTCCATAGCTGAAATATCTTGAGTTAGCCCATCAATCTCCTGATGAAAGTGTTCCCTGTTTTATTTTACAATGAACAAATGGACGAAAAAATGTTTTTTTAAAAAAATATTATTTAAATCCGTTAATTGAAATTGAAATAAAAAAACTGTGGGTGATGGAGAAATTCCGAATACATATTTGAAAACACGATAAAAAACTGCATTAAGTACAACTACAAAATATCCTTTATATTAAACTTAAAATAGTCTATTTTTATAAACAATCTCCAGATTCATTCATTGGTACTCTTGAGACAAAAATCATGTTGACCAGTGTAATTAATTGATTAGAAACATTATCAGAAGATCATTCTATTTGCATAATGTTTTATTGCCCAGAGAAATTATTTCACTAATGTCTTCCTTTATACGAAATGCATACTTACTCACTTACTCACTGGCACTAGCGAACCAGGAGGTTCATGGCTGCGCGGACAGAAGCTTCTCCATACATCCCTATCCTGAGCTAATGCTTTCAATTCATTTCCTGTATATAATCTGCTTACCTCAAATCATAGTTAGTATTATTCTTCCAACAGGGAGGCAGTGTAGTGCACTTACCCAATCTGGGCGTTTAACCTCTGGCTTTCCTACAAGAAGCTTCCATGCAAGTCTTTCATTACCCATACGTGCAACATGTCCTGCCCATCGCAATCTACGAGACTTAACTGTTCTTATTATATCTGGCTTCCTATAAAGACCATGTAGTTCATTGTTATGCAGTCTTCTCCATTCTCGTTCTGTTCATCTCTCTTTGGTCCAAAATTTTTTCGTAAGAACTTTATTCTCAAAAAACTCGTAATCTCATTTCCTCCCTTAAAGTAAGAGTCCATGTTTCGCATCCATATAATATAACTGGTAGATTAATAGTTTTATATTTTTTCAATTTAACGATTTTTGAAAGGAGTTGGGGCATCAAAGGTCTCTGCAATGCATAATAGCACGCATTTCTAGAATTGAGCCTATGTACGAAATGCACTCCATACAATTTAATTAATCCGTAATTTTCTTTCAACTTATTCAACTAAAAATAGATACACACAAATCATTTATCTAGGTTTAGCAGAACAGCTAGGTATTCACTAGTTTCCAATAAAATGTAATGTCTTTGAGTGTGCATAATTATGTCAAATGTATCTGACCTAAAACGAACACAAATTAATTTGAATTAAATTGTAATTGAATTAAGTTAATGTTAAGGGCACGATGAGGACTGAGGTAACGTAATAAAGTTATGTCACGATTAATAACAAACATTGAAAGGAGTCACGGACACAAAGCTCTCTCGGTTTTTTTCTTGGTTTCTATCATTGATGTTACACAATGCCACTCTATTAGCATTATCGTTTTATTGCATTGAATATTTTAATACATAATAGGTTAAATTACTGTTTCTCACACTAATTTATATAATTCTGAATGTAAGGAATATATTTCCTTTATTATTATTATTATTATTATTATTATTATTATTATTATTATTATTATTATTATTATTATTATTATTATTTTAAACTCTCCCTTTTACGTGTCCCATTTATACAGTGACACGAGCTGTTAGTAGAGAATTTTTAAGCTTCGGATCACATACATACTTGTATTCAATCACAAATTCATACTTAAACAATGGAAATATGATAGGATGATTATCTTCTTCTTCTTCTTCTTCTTCACGGTTTAGGCTTATTTACTAGCCTGTTCCGGCTCCAAATTGCTGCTCTTTCCATCTTTTCCTTGGTCTTCCCAAACTTTTTCTTCCTCGTGGTGAATAGTTGTATGCTGCTTTTGGTATTCTCAGTCATCCTTGCCAAGTGTTCTTTCCAGTTTGTTCTGTATTTCTCTATTGTTGTGTTGATTGTTATGATGATTATGATGGTCAAATATGTTCGGGGACTATTTAGACCATGAAGGTTCCCAACATCTATCTTTAAAGTGAGGAAAAACCCTGGAAATAACCTTCATCCAGGAAAGGTATCCCAACCAGGGATCGAAGCTTGATCTCCTCCGCTCAAGGCAACAGCGTTATGCCATGTTTGCCAGGTATTTAGCGAATTCCGATGGAATAAAGCTATTGAAGTTGTTCTTATTAAGATATTTTTTGAAAAAAAATACAGATCTTCACCGATAAATCTAGCAGACACCGAATTTGACCACAACCAAAATGTATGTTTATCTCCGTTAACGCTCTAGGGGGCTGCAATTTTTATTTTATCGGAACCAAACATGGCATGTATCAGTTGTAATATTATAATGATATTGTGAAAAGAAACATTAATGTCCGAACCAGGAATCGAACCGTGGAGCTCTCGTTCTCCGTACGGTTCTATTCCTGGTTAAGACATAATTTTTTCTTTTGAAAATATCATTATAATATTACGTTTAATATGATCCATTATTGGAACTGTGTTAAAATAACAGTATTGGAAAATGATAAATGTATCAGTTTAAAAAAATCGTTACTAGCAAAGTGGGACTTTCAGGTGTAGTTCACTAGAAACCAAAATATAAAAATCACTCTAGTAGTGCAATTTTCGATGGTTTGCAACGAAATTCAATTTATCGTATTCAAATATAACGAGAAATGTATTATATAAAAATAAGAGGAATCCGACCCTTAAAAATGGGGGTTTACCTGCAACAGCAATTTAAAAATCGCTCTAGCAGTCGCCATGTTTACTTCGGCACAAAGTATCAACAGTAAATACAATTTAATTAACCTTTAAATTGGTAATGTAATCTATAGGATATATGTATTAAAATTTTTAATAAAGGAATACCAAAGATAACCGGTAGAAATAATTTAAATTTGTGTCAAATTATATAACGATATATATATATATATATATATATATATATATAGGAATATTGGCACAATGCAGTGTTTCTCTCCTTCAACCCAAGTGATTTGTCACCAGACGTTTCTGTCTAAAGCAACTTCTTCCCTCAAATCTCTAGCTTCCATACTTCTCCTCACCCCATCTCTCCAACGTTCTCTAGGTCTGCCTCTTCCACTTCTTCTATTAGCTTTCCAATTAAGGATATCCTTTGGTATTCTTTCTTCTTCCATTCTTATGAGGTGTCCATACAATTTCAAACGTTTTTGTTCTATTTTTTCTAATAAGTTTTTTTTCAACTTGCATAATTTCCCTTATTGACCTGTTTCTGACCTTATCCGTTTCTGAAATTCTTGTCGATCGCCTCCAAAAATGCATATCTACTGCTAACAGCTTATTAACTTGTTTTCTACTTTCTGCCCAGATTTCGTACCCATATAATAAGATGCGTGTCCACCGCTGTGGTCTCGAGGTAGCGTGCTGCCTTGTCACGCAGCGGGCCCGGGTTCGATCCCCGGTCGGGGCAGTTTTTTTGGGCGAGGTTTTTATCGGGATTTTTCCTCACCTGTAAGACAAATGTCAGGAAAACTTTAAGGCCCAAACGGTCCCCGAAATCATATGACCATCATCATCATCCTCCTTCAGCGGTGTGGAAAGCAACGGGACGCTACTACACCTACAATTTCCTAGTAAATCCAGGCACAGCTTGAAAATGCTATGATTATAGTGAAGGACCTGCCTTCGGGCAGAATTACTATGGACGGATAATAAAATGCTCTGTAAAAGAATCTGAAAGGTAATAACAATATTCAAAAGGTAATAATTTAGGTTATGGTAGGTTTGTTTTCTTTTAATTCCATTAACGCCATGGAGAAAATGTCACAAATCTCGCAAGACAATTTGAGGACGTTAGACAAAAACATACACATTAATTTGTTTTCTAAAAGTCAACAATTTAAAATTAATGAAAGAGGATACTTTCGGAAAGAGGTGGCCATTAGGAACAGCTGTAAAAATACTAATATTGTCACTAAAAGCATTACGCTATAAAATACATGAAATTTCTCGTAAATGCAATGTGCGATTGGGAGAAGAAGGAGAAAGTTTGCAGAACTGTCTCTAATTTGTCATGCAGTTACAAATACTGTAACTTGGTGAATTGTCACAATTTTGTGATCTCTCAACCATTGCAGTTGAGCGATAAGCAGGAAGGAAATGATCCTGTATCACGTTACATGTAGAAATTAATAGGAAAGCTTGTTATATGCGTGCAATTAACACACCGTGAGAGGAAATAAGGTCCACAGTGCGTGAATTAAGTTTCTTTTTATGACTAAAAACAAATAAAACATATGCCAATGTACGCTTTGAAGGATATCACGTATGGCGAAATATTCTAATCGCCGCAATTGTTGTCGGAATAAATAATAGTTTTTCAAAAACTAAAACAACACTCTTTATTAGAAAACCGAACTAAAAAATGAAAAATAATTTTAATTTCCAACACGCTTTGGATAAAATTAAAGTGGTCAACAAAAAAATCATCTCCAACACATCTAGAATAAAACTAGAGTTATCTAAAAAAAAAAATAATTTTTACCATCAAAAGCGTGGGGTGCTTTTTATAGTTTTTACGTTTTCTTCTTAGATACTTTTACCAATATCTGTTTATTATCAAATATATTAATTGATATAGAGCACTCTACGCTTTTGATGGTATTTTTTGTAGATAACTATACTTTTATTCTGGATGTGTTGGAGATGTTTTTTTGTTGACCACTTTAATTTTATCCCAAGCGTGTTGGAAATTAAAATTATTTTTCATTTTTTAGTTCGGTTCTCTAATAAAACGTGTTGTTTTAGTTTTTTAAACGATTATTTATTTTTTAGTTTTAATATTTTACAGAATAAGATAAGTATCTTTAAATTCGATACTATTGTAGTATGAACTAAAAGTAATACTCTACTAAAAAAAACCTCCGGGCCGAATTTGAACCAGCGACATATGTATTACCGAAATTAGGATATATACCACTACAGTCCACCGCTCTACCAACTGAGCTCTTACAACGATTGAGTAAGAAGTTGGTACGTCCGCAACAACCTATTATACCGGTTTTTATTATTTTGATTTTCTGCTGATTCTGGCCAGGATTTTAGAAACATTTATGAAATTATTGTATTGCGTTTGGTCCTTTACAAGTATACAAAGTTTCAAGTCGATCCAATGATTTTAAGTGGGTGAAAATCGTGTTGAAAACTTCCGTTACATAATTACACAGACACTTTTTTAATTTCTGTTGATTCTGGCCATGATTTTAGAAAAACAATTATGAAATTATTGTTTTGCCATTAGTCCTTTACAAGTATGCAAAGTTTCAAGTCGATCCAGTGATTTTGGTGAAAATCGTGTTGAAAGATTCCGTTACATAATTACACAGACACGTTATTTTATTTTCTGATGATTCTGGCCAGGATTTTAGAAACAAATATGAAATCCTTGTATTGTCATTGGTCCTTTATAAGTATGCAAAGTTTCAAGTCGATCCAATGATTTTAAGTGGGTGAAAATCGTATTGAAAGATTCTGTTACATAATTACAGACACTTTTTTTTTATTTTCTGATGATTCTGGCCATGATTTTAGAAATAAATTATGAAATTATTTGTATTGTCATGGGTCTTTACAAGTATACAACGTTTCAAGTCGATCCAATGATTTTAAGTGGGTGAAAATCGTGTTGAAAGATTCCGTTACATAGATAGATACAGACACTTTTTTATTTTCTGATGATTCTGGCCAAGGATTTTAGAAAAAAAAAGAAATTATTGTATTGTCATTGGCCCTTTACAAGTATACAAAGTTTGAAGTGGATTCAATGATTTTAAGTGGGTGAAAATCGCGTTGAAAGATTCCGTTACATAGATAGATACAGGTGAAGCTAATATAAAAAACATGTAAATAAATATGCAATTATTGTATTGTCACTGGTCTTTTACAAGTATACAAAGTTTCAAGTAGATCCAATTATTTAAGTGGGTGAAAAACGCGTTGAAAAATTCAGTTACATAGATAGATAGATAGATACAGGTCAAGCTAATATAAAGCGTGTAAAAACATGTAAATAAATATGAAATTATTGTATTGTCACGGGTCTTTTACGAGTATACAAAGTTTCAAGTCGATCCAATGATTTTAAGTGGGTGAATATCGTGTTCAAAACTTCCGTTAACATGGATAAAAGAGACTTTTTTTGATTTTGTGACAATTCTGGCCATGAGTTTAGAAATAAAATATGAAATTATTGTATTGCCACGGGTCTTTTACGAGTATACAAAGTTTCAAGTCGATCCAATGATTTTAAGTGGGTGAATATCTTGTTACAAAACTTCCGTTACATGGATTAAAAAGACACCTTTTTTTGATTTTGTGACAATTCTGGACATGATGATTTTAGAAATTAAATATGAAATATTGTATTTCCACGGGTCTTTTACGAGTATACAAAGTTTCAAGTCGATCCAATGATTTTAAGTGGGTGAATATCTTGTTCAAAACTTCCGTTACATGGATAAAAAGACACTTTTTTTGATTTTGTGACAATTCTGGCCATGATTTTAGAAATAAAATATGAAATTATTGTATTTCCACGGGTCTTTTACGAGTATACAAAGTTTCAAGTCGATCCAATGATTTTAAGTGGGTGAAAATCGCGTTGAAACATTCCGTTACATAGATAGATAGATAGATAGATACAGGTCAAGCTAATATAAAGCACGTAAAAAGATTATAATCAATGCGATTTCTAAATTAATGTAATATTGAATGTAAAATTCTCATCTCATATTACTTTCTGTCTGCAACCTACGGTTTATCCCTGACTTAAGATAGATATAGTCGCTGAGAAACAAATCAGTTCAAAACAAATATTATATTACTTGTACGGTATCTCCATCAGCATTACTTCTATATGACACACATAAAACCAATATTTTTGTTGTTAATGAACCCACATGTCAGCGACTTTCTAATCTCTGTAACAGGATATGATATGACATCATACCCACGTGTTTAGTGCAATATGCGTTTCTTGCGGTCAATTAAATCAATGCAATAAGTTAGCATGTATTTTACTGCACTATATTTACAAGAAAACATAAATCATGTAACAGAGTGCAAGACCGATTCATCACAGCTCTCCATCTGTTCCATTTTTAAGGCGTGTTACATTTTCTCTTCATGAAAGCCGACACACCCATTTATAGCCGCACTATTTTGTACGCAAAAAAACACTGATTTATCTCAAACACATTTTTATTTATTTAGAACTTTCTACAATATTGTTTTTACTCAACCAAACGAAGTTAAAATAAATAATAGTTTAAAAAACTGAAACAACATGCTTTATTAGAAAACCGAACTAAAAAAATAAAATAATTTTAATTTCCAACACACTTGGGATAAAACTTACGCGGTCAACAAAAAAAAAATCATCTCCAACACATCTAGAATAAAACTAGAGTTATCTACAAAAAATAATAATTTTACCATCCAAAGCGTGGCAAGTTCTCAAAAATGAGTCTAGGTAGGCCTGTAATAACGGTTTGCATAATCTCAACTCATCCATAAAACATAACTTTCAATCCTCGTCAAGTAAATAACTAATAATACAGTGGCAAATTCCGTTCTCCACGGGATACACTTATCCAATAATTAGATTAATTATGATGTCTGTAAAGTGACACGTGAAAGGAGACTTCGATAAATAATTCATTCCCTCTTGCATTTTAATCACAATCCATGTTTTGAAAGTAATATTAACCAATAATACATACAAGACAACAATGAAATATTTCATTTATGTTTATCAGAGCGTTACAATCGATTATAGTATTTATTTGGTCATTTGTCACAAGAACATTCGTGTATCGAAGTGAGTATGCATTTGTGATAAATCATGTCAGGAAGATTTATAGCATTAGAGCCTGACTGGATTGAACTTCAATTATTATCCCACAATACTATACCAAACAGCATTCATTTGACATAGTTTTGCACTATTTTTTTGCTAAAATTTCTTAATACTTTTAAGGGGGTGATGGGTGAAACATTGACTACTTTAGATCAAAATTTACATTTTTTGTCCTAAATAATAGCTTGTACTCTAATGTATATGTTGGCAACGTTTCAGAGGCCTATGACGCTTCTAAGTGCCCCAAAGTGCTGATTAGGCCTGTTCCTTACATATTGTATTTAAACTGCATGCAAATCTTTAAACTTGTTTTTCCATACTTTTATTTTCTCTGCATTTTTGTACATTCAAAATTGAATGGAATTCACAAATTTTGTCCTAGAAGCTTCAAATTTTTACTGCATGTCCAAAAACAATGGGTAACATAGTAGAGCATGGGTTTCATGATTGAAGTAGTATTTTATGAAATAAAAAATAAAATGCATGCAATTATTATTTTTTTTGTAATTCCACGCATGAGGTACAATATTGTTTTATTTCTCCCTTTGTATTCACATTATACGAATTCTAATGCATTATGTTTTTCTGAATATTTTAGGGGTCTTGTAAAAAATCAGATATTTTACTAAAACATTGTGGAACCCATTTAATTATAATATATGCAATTTTTTTTTAAATATAATATTTAATAACTCATAACATAAATGTCACACAAGAATGAAACTTAAACACATCATTATGTATCATACAGTGAATGTTTATACAAAACATCAAGTCTCTACCTCAAAAAAATGTAGAAAATAGAAATTTCACCCATCTCCCCCCTTAATGTTTGGTAATGATTCTTAATACTAGGCCTTTGTTACAATGCGAGGTTGGGAAGTGGTTTTTACAGAAGCGAGGTAATGATTAAAAACCGAGCGATAGCGAGATTCTGTAAAATAATATCTTTGTTGGAAATATTTGCGTTCATTATAAACAACTGACTAACGTTACCAATGTTTATACGGTTAATGCCGAAAATAATTTAGTTCAGACTACAGCAGGCCGTGACACCAATCAGTTATAAAATGACAAGTACGAATTTATTGTTTAATATTGTTTCAAATAAAGTTCAGTTGATTTAAAATGCAGTGATTTGTTTCGTATAATGTTTATTAACACTACAATTTGGGTATATTTTAGTATATATACATATACATATATATATATATATATATATTACGTAGTATACATAAAGGGTAGCCCCTCAGGGGTCCGCATCTAAGGGATATGTGGATGGCGACCACAAGGTGCCCAAGCTGTGCAAAACATTTCTTCCACTTACTTGCGTTTTGCACTCTTTTAACTTTAGTACCTAACCTCTCTTGGTTAACTCTTGTTTTTTTTACGCCAACGCTATTAGGGCATCCGAGGGCTAGGGAGTCTTTCCTTTCTTCCATTTCTTCTTTCCTTTATTTTCTTTTCTTCTCCAGAAAAGCCTGAAAAGAGGCTATAAGATGGCAGCCCCATCACTGGTCTTGCCTTCCTTTGGCCAGCAACCAATCGAAGGGACTATTATTATGCTTTCAAGTCTTATACGAGAATTTCCCTGAAACGCTGGAGGGAAAGTTTTCTATAGGATCGTAACAGACCTTGGCCTAATACTTGGAAGGAAGAAGAAGAAGACATAAAGGGTAGTGGTTTTACTTCCCGCACTAGGTAGGTAATATGTAACATTACAGTTTAGTTACATAGTTACTTATAGGTTGGCAAACCCGAAATTAAAAAAAGTTGAACTTTCAATCATGGTCGCCAATGCTGTAAGTACAACAGAACGGATTAAATAATGCACAAATATTTTTTATTCAGTACCTCAGGTTGTCATCTCCACATTTCTGGTCTTCTCTCCTGGCACTGGAGTAATTGTAACCCACTTCTGAGGTTGAGGCGCCTGGAAGGCGGGGCTACTCTACCCGATGATATGATGGGTGATGATGAGAGTGGTGTGCCAAGAGAGTCCTTAAACTTAATCTAAGACCAATACGAATGATGATGATGATGATGGTCATATGGTGTTCGAGGACCGTTTGTCTTAACGTTTCCTGACATTTGTCACCCAGGAAACTGTCCCGACCGGGGATCGAAAACGGACCCGTTGAGTGATAAGGCAGCACGCTACCTCGAGACCACAGCGGTGGAATTGATTCTTAAAACATTATCTTATAGTTCTTAAATATTTTTCTGTGTGCGCAAAATGTAACACACACATTATATTGTGTAATACTACGAAATTGGGCTGGAAGTAAACATCAATAAAACTAAATATAATATGTTAACATAAAAACAAAACAAAAAAATAAAAAAGTGATCCCACAACAGGCCTCAGGAGGCCCTTGGGGTAGTAGGAGGTTAAGGTTCCCACTTTTCTAGACAATCGGCACTTTATGTCAGCCGGGTTGTCAGCCCTGCGTGACGGCCGCCTTTACCCCCAGAACAAGCGTATGGTACTCATTTTTATTAGAGGCTGAGTCGACCCCAGGGCCATAGTGCCGCTAGAGGGTTTGGGTCAGTTTAAAAATCCTGACCTCAAAGGGACTTCAACCCTCGACCCTCCGGCTTGTAGCTCAGTGCCTTAACTACTACGCTACGGCGTGCCCCACCTTCAAACATAAAAATACATTATATAATGGAAATGGACAGTTAATAACAAATGTATTAGATCTTTTCCTTGTATTTATCATAAGTGGCACGACTTAGCGTAGTGGTTAAGGTACTGTGCTACAAGCTGGAAGGGCGAGGGTTCGAGTCCCGGTGGGGTCAGAATTTTTCAAGTACCCAAACCTTCTGGCGGCACTATGGTCCTGGTGTCTACTCAGCCTCTAACGGAAGTATCAGTTCTGGGGGTAAAGGCGGCCGTCAAGCAGGGCTGACAACTCGGCTGACATCAAGTGCCGATTGTCCAGAAAAGTGGGAGCCTTGATCTCCTACTATCCCAAGGGCCTCCTGAGGCCTGTACTGGGATTACTTTACTTTTAATTCATACTTTAAATCTGCGCACTTATTTTTTTCCACCTTGTATTGAATAATACAAAATGTTGTCGTGTTCAAATTGCATTCCTTACTGCTATAATCTGTACTCAAGTTTCTATAATTAAAAAAAGTGCACATAAACAAATTCAATAATTATCAACGTTTAATATAATAATAATAATAATAATAATAATAATAATAATAATAATAAAAAAACTTAAATGAACTCATTTAAATCTTTAATGACATTTTAGTTAGAACATTTTGAATATAATTATTTTTTTTAACTTGAATAGCACAAACATTTGGGGAATGCGAAGTAAATAATGATGTTAAAGAAATTACAAATGTCTGGTCATTAATGAACTGTTTTTATCTATTTTACAGGTTAAAATGCAGAGCGTTCACTCCAAAGGTGAGTAAAATACTATATCGTACTCTATTTACTGTTAGACTCTGGAACTGCTTGCCACTAGAGATTAGGGAACACTGACGTTTGCTTCCTTTAAAGAAATTTAACATTGATATCTCAACTGATTAGTAGTAGTTTCTCATTTTTCACTTCTCTAAAAATATTTAATTACTTAATTTTAAATGTAGATTAATTTACATAAACATACATTAATAATTATTATTATGATTGTTTAATTTATGTTATGATCGTATGTAATTTTCTTCTGTGTACAACATTTTTAACTGGTTGAGTAGAACCCAGTTTAAACAAATTATTTTTGTTCTACATACATACATATATACTTCAACTGTGCCAGTTTAAATAAAATTATAATAATAATAAGAATAATAATAATAATAATATATTAATAATAAAAATAATACATTTGTTTTTCTCCCAGTCATATTATATGGATGCGAAACATGGATTCTTACTTTAAAGGAGGAAAGAAATTACCAGTATTTGAGAATAAAGTTTTTAGGCTGAAAAGAGATGAACAGACAGGTGAATGGAGAAAACTTAATAATTGTTAACTACATGGTATGTATAAGAAGCCAGATGTAATAAGAACAGTTAAGTCTCGTAGAGACTTGAAAGTAGTTTTGAAGTTCCTTAGGACAGGTTACTGGCCCGACGCTAAGTAGTCCAGTGGTAGGGCTGCTACCTTTTAGTCTCTGGACAGACATTAGGATACCGCATTTACTCAGTACCTGATGGAACGGTTATATCGCCGTGACTCGGTCCTCAGAGCCTCGTTTGTAAAAACGGGTTGTAAGATATCAACCTGCAGGAAGAAGAAGACCAGGACGTCCACTCAAAATACTTCTGGATGGTGTTTCTCTTGAGGCCGAAACAGGTCAACAAATGGCCTAAATTCAGTCTCGTAGACTGCGATGGGCATGACATATGGCACGAATGGAGAATGATAGAGGTACATGGAAGCTTCTTGTAGGAAAACCAGAGGGAAAACGCCTAGTTGGTAGATCAATAATGAGATGGGAGAATCACGTTATTCATGATTTGAGGGAAGTAGATTATACAAGGGATGATTATAAATTATTAGCTCAGGATAGGGATGTATGGAGAGCTTATTTCCACATGGCCATGAACCTACGGGTTCGATAGAGCCAGTGAGATAATTAGTCAATGTACATACTTTACATAGGGTCTATATATATGTATATATATATATATATATTATATATACACACACACGTTCGTACAGATATATATATATATATATATATATATTTGTACACACGTAGGTACACATGTACTTATAGCCCTATACAAAAATTCATATACATATAATACAGTTTCAAAATAATTTAAAAAACTTATTTATATTTTTCTTCTTCTTCTTCCTTACTTTAACTTCTATCCTTTTAGGTACTTTTAGGTGCCACATGCACACCGGGCCATAAAGTGGATTTTTAAAACTATGGATAACATATACCTACTTTTTTGACCACACAAGGATATGGAGTGCCTCCCCGAATGAGTGATCAGCTGAATTTAGGGCCTCCTCCGAGACCACACAACATTAAGTCGAAGTACACCATTCACACACACACTTTCATACTAAACATGGCGAATGCGATGATGATGGTCAGACGATGTTCGGGGACCGTTCGGGCCTTAAAGTTTCCAGACATTTGTCTTACAGGCGAGGAAAAACCCCGAAACAAAGCTCACCTAGGAAACTTGTCGCGGCCGGGGATCGAACCAAGGCTCGCCGCGTTACAAGGCAGCACGCTACCTCGATACCACAGCGGTGGACTTATTTATATTTAATTTGAAGTTATCAAAAATGGGGAGATAACAGAGCAAATAACTAACTTCTCACCTATAAAATCGAATATGAAAAAATTCCAAAATTTCTAAGACTTAGTCGCCAGTTAAATTAATAATACTGGTCAACATGATTTTTGTCTCATGAGTACCAATAGTTGCACTTAATGCAGTTTTTTATCGTGTTTTCAAATATGTATTCGGAATTCCTCCCATCATGCACAGTTTTTTAGTTCAATTTCAATTAATGGATTTAAATAATTATTTTTTTAATAAACGTTTTTTCGTCCATTTGCCCATTTTTGGCGCAGTAACGATGAGCACGGAGAACACTTTCATCAGGAGATTTCAACTATGGAAAAGATATATCGAGGCAAATGGAATCCTGATATGTTGGCCGATTATTGTTGGACCATCAAGAGGGATGCTCCACAGGCGAAATATAGTAGAAAATCGTCATTTCTTACTTTGTAGGTATTGTGTTATTACTTAATTGTAATATTATTGTGTTTTGTTTATGTAATTGTAATGTTAATGTTTTTAGTGTATAATGATATTGTGTTATTATTTAATTGTAATATTATTATTGTGTTTTCTTTATGTAATTGTAATGTTATTGCTATTGTGTTATTACTTAATTGTAATATTACTTAATTGTAATATTATTGTGTTTTCCTTATGTAATTGTAATGTTAATGTTTTTAGTGTATAATGCTATTGTGTTGTTATTTAATTGTAATATTATTATTGTGTTTTCTTTATGTAATTTTAATGTTATTGCTGTTTTTGTTTATTTTTCTTTACACTAGTACCAATTATTACCTTATTGTAACGGACTGTCAACAGCACGTACGGCTTACTGCCCGTGCGACCCATATTTGTAAATAATATTGTAAATATCTTACTTTTTGTCTAATAAAGTCCTACTACTACTACTTTTGTAGGTGAGTCCGAATGTTCGAATATTGTGTAGTTACGAATGTAGAACATATTAAAGTGTTTGAAATTATTTTGCCTCTCTCTCGGAAACCTTGCGTGATGGAGAAAAACCGATATCATATCTGAATTCAGGAGAAAAAATACTATCACAATCACATATTTTGCTTTCTGAGACAAAAAAAAAAGTTTCTTTTTGTTGCTCAGTGTAACTAGTTGTGAAAAGGTAGACGTACAACAACTCGCTGGGACAGTGAAAGATTTAGCCGGTGTCATCAGCAGATTCAAAACACCAAAACACTTTCAGACGCGAGATAAGGTCAAGAATATAAACTCTCTGAATTATCATTACCATACGACACACTTAACGTGATAACAGTGGGTTATTCTATGGAGATGTTAAACATTTATAATAATAAACATGAAAGTTTGCAATGAAACCTGTTTTCTATTTAGTGTTGCCAGGTAATCAGAACATAAAACACACATTCTTCAAGTTTCTCATCGTCAAACGACAGAAACAAGTACGTGCGCCCACACACGCAATTTTGGCAGAATTTTACCATCTGTGACACTGCCATGCGCAGTGACGTTAGCACAGGACACTATCTAGTTTCAATTCGCAGTATGGACTTTTCCCTTACGTATTTGCCTGTTAGATTGGAATCAATTCCGAGGAACAAATTATGGAAAGTATTAGAGAAATACAATATTGATAGAAACCTAATAGAAATTATTAAACAAATTTATAAAGACTATTTAACTCATGCCACAAATGTGAGTCAATGACCAATCACGTTTCAATGATTTCTGTTTTACAACCAATCAGAATCGTGTTTCACGAAATATTTATCAGTGTTAAATTTACCATATTAAAGAAAGCTCCTCCTTTTTAATATTCTGAACAGGTCTGACCATGATTTTGCAGTGACTGAGCCTGTAAGAAATGCGGCTACCAGATTGTATATATAGTGCATAGATGTCAACACATAGCGCTTGCAGGAGTTAATATAAAAACATTTGTAGCAATTTATTATACAACCAAAAAAAAAACACTGTTTGCACTTTCTTAAATGTATTTTTTCCCAGGTAATAATCCAGAAAAATATAATTGTCATATTTACATCATACGACATCAGAAATGAATTAATATACAATTTGATGTGTTTAATTTTTTCTCCACTAGAGAGAATTCTTACAATATTGCGTTCCTTTGGCAATAAATAGTATGATCTGGTTGCAGTGATAAACAAAAGAAGCAGATGAAGCGTACCTATCGTTTCTCATTTGTTTTCAAACATTGCAGTTTACATTAAATATATAACTATTTTAAAATAACTATATTTAAATAATGATTTGTGAGTAAACAGCTTAATTTTATTCGTTAAATAGTCCTAACAAATGCCACTCTTGATTTCAAAATTCTCTAGATAAATTCACTCCTCACTTCGAGAGTCGTGAATTTATCGATAATTTGGAAATCACTCGTGACATTACTTATGATAACTCCGCTTATGTTAAAATTGGAAATATAATATCTAATCCTATAAAAACCACAAAGGGATTGAAACAAGGGTGCAGTCTATCACCAATTTTATTTAATATTTATGTGGAATGTATATTAATGAAATGGAAACAAAGCTGCAAAGGTATGGGGATCCCAATAGGTAACAGATTTTTGCTGACATTACAATTTGCCGATGATCAACTGGTTTTAGCGCAAGACAAATTTGATATGGAATTCATGATAAAAAGGTTGAAAAACACATATGAATCATGGGGTCTCACAGTAAATTTACAAAAAAACATATAATCTGACAGTAAATAGCAATGAAAGAGAAAATTTAATATTGGAGGAAGGAATCCAAATAAAGCAAGTGAAACAAACTAAATATTTGGGAATAATTATGGATAACATGGTTGGTATAGGCAAAGAGAATATAAAACATAGAATTGAATTGAGTAGCAAAATAATATCATCGTTAAATTCCATATGGTGGGATAAGCATATTTGGAAAGACACAAAAAATACATTGGTAAAACATTGGTGGGATCTGTTGCAATGTATGGAAGTGAGGTATGGACAATCAATAAGTACTACAAGAATAGACTAATAGCTCTAGAAATTGATTATTTACGCAGAAGTGCCAGAAAGTCAAAATTAGAACATGTCACAAATAAGGAAATTAGTAATATAATGGAAGCAGAAGAAAGCATAACTGAAAGAATTGAGGAGAAGGAATTAAAGTGGTTAGGACATGTTTTAAGAATGGAAGATGAGCGATGGCCAAAGCAACTATATGAATGGCAACCGACCAGAAGGAGGAAGAGAGAGAGAGAGACCGAAGTTAACATGGTAGCAAAACATGAAGACATTAATGCAAGCAAGAGGGCTAAGCATTGGCGATGCCCATGATCGTAGGCTTTGGAGGTTGGCACGGGAAGACGGCAGCAGCTGTAAAAATCCGAAGATAGTGAGAGAGAGATTAGAATCCACAAGGAGTATTATAGAGGGGGGCGACCTAGGAAACTTGCAAGGATCAGTAGAGGAGGAAGCAAAGGAAAGAGGGAAAACCTGGAAACAAGTGAAATGGCTGGCTGGAGGAGCTTCACTGCTGCTCCATTTAAGAATTAACTAACTAATTCACTGGCACTATCGAACCCGCAGCTTTTTCGCTCTGGTTTTCCTACAAGAAGCTTCCATGCACGTCTTTCATTCCCCATTCGTGCCACATGTCCTGCCCATCGCAATCTACGAGACTTGACTGTTCTCATTATATCTGACTTTCTATAAAGACCATGTAATTCACTGTTATGCAGTCTTCTCCATTCACCTGTCTGTTCATCTCTCTTTGGTCCAAAATTTTCCTAAGAACTTTATTCTCAAATACTCGTAATCCCCTTTGCTCCCTTAAAGTAAGAGTCCATGTTTTTCATCCATATAATATAACTGGTAGAATAATAGTTTTATATATTTTAAGTTTTACGTTTTTTGAATTTAAGAATTACAATAAGTAAATAAAAATAAAATAAATAAATATGCCTGTATTGTGACGCGACGAGCAGGTAGCTACTGATCATTTAAAAAAAAACTAAAAATCATGCTACAATATCAAATTCTTCTTATTTGAATTTTATTCTTAAACTAGCTATTATACGGTTTGCGCTGCTACGCCTAAATAAATGATGTGTTTTTACGTTTAGTTGAATAAATAAAAAGAAAAATAATCATACATTTATATCGTTATTTTTATACTCCCCGTGCTGTTTACCCGGCATTGCCCGGGAATCTACGTATCCCGCTGTATTTGGCATAAATGAGCTGAAAGACAAAATTCATTATTTCGAGTTATCCGTGCTGCTGCTCTGCTTGCCCGGGAATCTACTTATCCCGATCTTTTTGGGATCAATGAAAGATAAAAATGGTTATTGTGAGTTATTCATAAAATATAAATATATGCTGTCGCGGGCTTTTTTGTAGAGTTTTTGAGATATTCAATTCTGTGTACTGTACATTAAATTGGTATATTTCTTATAGTTTAGGCAGCTTAAGCCATTTAAGCGTACAAAAAGCCACTTTTATTTTACTTTGCACTACAAAGGGTGATTTTTAAGGGTGAAGGGCGTGAGCATTAAATCTCACTTATAGCCTATAACTTTCCCTGGAAAATCATGAACATTTTGCAAAATGCCCCATCACAATCGGCAGTGCATGCTTGTCCGGGAATCTACTAATCCCGATCTTCTTGACAATGGTTATCGTGAGTTATAGGGTAAAAGATTAAACATATGCCCTCGAGGACTTTTCTGTATAGTTTTTTCGGAAATATTCAATTCTGTGTAAATTCATTTTGTGTATTTGTTATGCTTTAGGCTCAGAGGTAAAGTAAGCGAATTTAAGCGTCAAAAATTATTATTTTTCAATACAAAGGGTGATTTTTAAGGGTTATAGAAGTTGAGTATCACAATGGTATTTATAGCCTGTGTTTCATCACGGGAATCTCCTGAAAATTTTGCAACAAAAACCCCATCACAATCGGATCAACGGTATGGCCGCGCATTAAGTACGTACAAACGAACAAACAAACAAACAAACAAACAAACATTAATTTATCTATATTCGATAAACAGGTAATTGTCATGAAATTGATTTACTAATTGATTTTACTGAAATTATTACATAATTACAATATTATTAGGTCATATTTTTAATATTACAGTACATATTTTTGTAAATTTTAGGTCATAACTGCATATATTTTTTGTATATTTCAGTCTTTTAGGTTGTAAAAATCATAGCCGTTAGTTATTGCATAATATTTTTCCATTCATAATATCAGAGGTGACTAACTTATGAATGGGATATTGTAAAGAAACATTAGGAGTGGACCTAAGTGAAAACAAATGAGTTGTAAGACACTCCGGTCCACCTTGATAGCTGTAATTAGGAACTGAAGTTGAATATTTGACTTACACAACACGTATGGATTTGTTTATATACCAAAGGTCCATTCATAAACTTCAAACCGAGACATAGTAATGCACCTTACAACAGGTTTTGTGTGGCTACGGTATTCCTAGTGTCCTTCGCCTTTAAATTACAAGACATTGACCGACAGCAAAACAACATGAGTGAATACCAAACATGATTGTGAAATTGGTTCCACATTATAGCATGAAATATTATATCACCTGCTATGTAGATAATTTTGTACGTTAACCTTTAAGTGGAAGCCATTTGTGGAGAGAAGTAAAAGTAACACGTAATCAAGTAATATCTTACATTACATTATTTGGAAAGAGCAGTAATTTTGAGCTGGAACAGGCTAGGCAAAAAGCCTAAACTGTGACGAACAAGAAGATAATAATAATAATAATAATAATAATAATAATACTACATAATAATAATAATAATGTTTTATTTATTCTGGCAGAGTTAATGCCATAAGGCCTTCTCTTCCACTCAACCAGCACAAATACAAATAAATATTTGACAAATATAGATATACACTATACTAATTATAAACAGTTAAAGATACATTAAATGTAGCAATGTAAATGTCATGTACAAACAACATTTTATACGATAATAACAATAATAATACTTACGATAATAATAATAATAATAATAATAATAATAATAATAATAATAATAGTAGAAATATGATTAATTATACGAAAAAACCAATTAATATATATACCTTACACTGGGTAATGATGGAGTCGAGGTTAGAGCAAATATAAATTTAGATTTCTTTTAAGAGATGCCAATGTCCGGTAGCCCCTTATTTCTTGTGGTAGGGAATTCCAGTTGCGAGAAGTGAAGATAGTATATGATATGGAGTGATATGAAGTCCTATGTTGCGGTATATTAAGCAAGAGACTATGTTGTGATCTTATGATTAAGTTATGGTTTGAGGACAGATACTGGAAACGAGATGATAAATAATTGGGAATCGAGGTATGTAGGATCTTAAATAAGAGAATTAGACAGTGCGATTTTCTTCTCTCTTTTAGATGTAGCATTATTAAATTATATTAAATTTTTGTTGTGTCCTTAATTAAGTGTACAATTAACTTTAAAATTATGAATGCATTTTTGGAAATCTCTAACGATTCCGTCTGAATTAACGAACTCACTAGCACTATCGAATTCGCAGGTTCATGGCCGTGCGGACATAAGCTCTCCATACATCCCTATCATGAGCTAATGGTTTTCCAATCATTAGCTGCATAATCTACTTCCCTCAAATCATGGTTAATATTATTCTCCCACCTCATTCTTGGGCTACCAACTAGGCGTTTTCCTTCTGGTTTCCCTACAAGAAGCTTCCTTCCACCTCTTTCATTCCCCATTCGCGCCACATGTCCTGCCCAACGCAGTCAACGAGACTAACTGTTCTTATTATATCTGGCTTCCTATATATATCATTTAGCTCACTATTATGTAGTTTTCTCCATCCACATGCTTGTTCATTTCTTTCTGGCTCAAAACGTTTTCTAAGAACTTTATTCTCCCTTAATGTAAGAGTCAATGTTTCGCATCCATGTAATATAACTGGGAGAATAATAGTTTTATATATTTGCAGTTCAACGTTTTTTGAAAGGAGTTGGGACGAAGAGAGTCCCTGTAATGCATAATATCACGCATTGCCAGAATTGAGGCTATGTTTAATACCTTTGTGCATCTCATTCCTATTTGTGATTATTGTTCCTAGATACTTGAAAACAGCCACTTCTTAAAAATTTCCCTCATTTGTCATTAGCTGTCCATTTCTATTATATATGTAAATAATTGGACTTGGTCACTGGATATTTATATTAAAGAAGGCGATTTAGGATATTTAAATGTTAAATAAAAATAAATAATTTATTTTTTTAAATATTTATTGTAAGTTTTTATCTTTGAAAAAATCATTGAGCTGATCATTCATCCAGTGTTAGAATAGTTTTTTGTACGTCTGGTTACAGCAACAGTTCAGAATAACCACTTCACGATAGTTGTATTTCTTTCGAAATGTTCCGAACAGTCAGTGCGCAACTTTTATATTCCACCTAAGTAAACTTTGTAAGTCTGAATCCTGCTTTTCTTTTTCTTAAAAAAGATCTGACCAGCAATAATGTTCCTGTCGGGATCGAACCCGGTACCAAGAGCCACATGGTATTCCAACTGCTCACCCCTTCAAATACTAACCACCCCCATTATGTTTTTAACTTCGGTGATTGGGCGAGAACCGGTGTCAAGTAACTATTTAAGAACAGCTCATGATCACGATAAATCATCCCATCAAATTCTGGAATACCGTTCAACGGGAAAGAGGGATCGTGGTCCGCATCCAAGGAGACTGAGAAATAATATTATTACTTGATGTTTAAGTCGGAACAGGACAGAAACTACCAAACTGTCATGATTATTAAATTAAATTGCATCCATGTTTTACCAATGGACTGGAGAACAGCAAGAGGACGACTAACCAAGAATGGATAGATGGTGGCTGTATATTTCACCAAGTCCTCTTATTTCAGAGAAATAAGGACTTTTATTAAGGATGAATAATTAATTAACTTGCAATTATTATCAGAATCTCTCCATGGTATCTTTACATTGTCGTGGTAGAGTGGCTTGCGTGCTTAAATGATCCTGAGAGCTATACCGGCGGTAGCATTGCTGCCGATAGGGTTACCCATGCCGGACTGATCGAAGGTGATAAACCAGACGAAATAAGTACCTTGGTCGAAATAGTGACGATTCTTTCACCGTAAAAATACAACCGTCAAGAAATGCGGTCATGGGTTCAACTGGGGTAAAATTTTCCGGAGGTCAAATAGTCCCCCATTCGGTTCTCCGGACGGGGACTACTTCAGGGAACCCATGCCAAAGGCTCAAACACAGGGACATGTTCCTAGGAACATGGAATGTTGGAGAGCTTATGTCCGTGCGGCCATGAACCTACGGGTTCGATAGTACCAGTGAGTAAGTAAGTAAGTAAGTAAGTAGGATATAGGCCCTATTTATACTCATTAAACTACTAGCGCTTGTGCCAGTCGAGGAGGCACATCGCTTTATTTAAGCCAGTCGCAAGCGCGTTTCCTCTAAGTTTTGGATCTATTAGTCAGAGCGCACTTGTTTTAGTGTTAATAATATTATCAGTTTCGACCCTCAGTTTTTAGGGCTTTAAAGTCAAGTAGCTATAAATAAGTTGATAGCGCATTTATTTGACCCAAACGTTGGAGTTAGAATAATTATTTAAACACGTGCAGTGAATAATAATATATATATATTATATATATATATATACAGTCAATATGCCCATTTCACCAATTAATGTTTTAAAATGGTCAACAAGTTTCTACAGCCAAGCTGTCATTCTCAAGACCAGATATTGACTGAAGACAAAATTGATAATAAATAAACAAATAAACAAATTCAGTTAAAAACAAACTACGTCACATGACGCAATCATTCATAAGTAAACAAAACATAATAAAACTAATCCTCTTTTGTTTCAATTAAAGAGAAGAGGGCGCTGTACGGAATAGGGCCCTTGTCTTTATTCATGATTTTATCCTTATTTTTATAAATTTCCAAACTTTCAAGGACGTCAAGGAATTTGAAATCAATGACCGAACGAATCAATCTAAGGTTAGTTTTATTGATAGCATGGCCGTAATCAGAAATATGCTGGGCAACTCCAGATTTTTCAATTCTGTTAAGTCTAAAATGGGCAATATGTTCATTAAATCTAGTTAAAATGGATCTTCTGGTTCGCCCAACATATTTCATATCACAGTCATTGCATCCAATTTCATAAATACCGGATTTTTTTAAACAATTGACTTTAAAAAATGTGATAAAATCATGAATAAAGACAATGGCCCTATTCCGTACAGCGCCCTCTTTTCTTTAATTGAAACAAAAGAGGATTAGTTTTATTATGTTTTGTTTACTTATGAATGATTGCGTCATGTGACGTAGTTTGTTTTTAACTGAATTTGTTTATTTATTTATTATCAATTTTGTCTTCAGTCAATATCTGGTCTTGAGAATGACAGCTTGGCTGGTAGAAACTTGTTGACCATTTTAAAACATTAATTGGTGAAATGGGCATATTGACTGCATATATATTTTAATATTTTATCACCAAGAAGATCATTTGTGTATTAAATAAATAAATATATATAATATATATATATATATATATATATATATATATATATACGCTTCCGGCCTTCAGTGTCAAGTTAAATTGTCAAATACGACGAAGTGTAAACCTGACGAAAATATAGTGATAACGAAAGTGGAACGTCAATTTCAAGACATCACACCGAGTCTACTGTTTTTCCCCGAGTAACCGTAGCACCACCAGCTAGTCCCCGAGCAACAAATTGTCCATGTGCCTTATCCTGGACACCTAATTAAACCATCCCGGAATAAAATCCTTTACACGTGTCTCCCGACAGTGGGGTTTTTGTCCAACGTAACATACGTCAAGCAAAATTCCCTATACAATATCTAATACGTCTTCCTCCAAGGAGTTATTTGGGAAATTAACAGGATGAAAATGCTACAAGTAAAGAATAAGGAGAAGCATCCTTGCTTTCGATAATTGTGAATCATAAGGTGTTGAATCATTGAAAGGAGATCACATAACTTCCTTGTATAGTGAATCATATAATGCAAGTAACCTACTCAAATATTGGATTATTCAACTATCACAACAAAACACAAGGATTATTTTAAAGAAAATTCCTATGGTTTGATCGGGAATCGAACTCGGGACCTCATCAACTGTAGTCAGAAGCGCTGACCACTAGCTCTTGAGGCTGGTCACAATGTAATTTAAATCCAGGATTTGCTCTTACAACTGAAGAAAAACCAGGAATACTTAAAATCACTCTGCACCGGGATTTCTACCTCTGGAATCCCGAGTATGAATATTTGTTTATTTATACAAATGCAGGGGACATGACAGTAGTCATTGTCCATAATTATGAGAAAACAAAATATATACCGATTACCGATTGAGGGTCTTTCCACTTTTCAGCGGTTGCCCCTTTACCAGCCGGCTGTTGGCCCTTCACACCCACATGTGTCAATCACAGAGGTAGATGATCAACGGCCAGTGTAGGGGTGACATGTGGTTAGCATGTCGAGCCCCCCAGCCGTTATAGCTGGTTCCTCAACCTGGAGCCGCTACTTACTGTAGCTACCCAATTGCCTCACGATGCTGGGTGGGCACCGGTCCCATACTGGCCGAAATACCATGAGAAAATTTCTTCCCCCATGGAGACTCGAACCAGCGCAAGTCCCGTTGCTCTGCGCCAAGGCTTCTGAACTTAACCGCTCGGCTACGGCGCGGGACAAAAAATATTTACAATAAATTAAAACAATAGAACATTATAGCAAAACAGAAAGTTTGGCTCTTGCTTCCCAGTATCTATCCTTCCGCGTAGCAGAGTGAAGTGCCTGACACTGTAGCAGGTGGTTTCTGTCCATGTTTGTGTTCGTGGAGCACGTGGGCAATGAGGATTCCGGAGATTCCAATCCGATGTAGATGAGCTGAAAGACAATCATGTCCTGTGTTTTGTCGAAAATATGTTACAGCTTCCTTCCGAGGAGCATCTGGTGTAGTGTGTAGGGTGTTTTTCCACTGTTTTTCTTGAATTCGGATCTCAAGATCCGAGTACGAATATAAAACACCAACACCTGCTACTTGTCCACCGCTGTGGTCTCGAGATAGCGTGCTGCCTTGTCACGCAGCGGGCCCGGGTTCGATCCCCGCTCGGGACAAAGTTTCCTGGGTGAGGTTTTTGCTCACCTGTAAGACAAACGTCAGGGTACTTTAAGGCCCAAACGGTCCCCGAACATCATCTGGCCACCATTATAATCAATATCATATTCACCTCATTAGATAAAGATTAGGTTTAAGGCCTCTCCTGGCGCATCATTACCCATCGTCATCATTCATCACATCATTGAGGCAGCGTAACCCCGCACTTCCAGGCGCCCCAACCTCAGATGTGGGTTACAATACGCCAATACCAGGAGAGAATACCTGAAATATCGAATGACAAACAGGTGGCATTGACAAAAAAAACACCAGCTAGAATAGATTTAGAATAGATTTCTTTAGCCTGGTAGAGTTAAGGCCATGTGGCCTTCTCTTCCACTCACCAGGACAAACATATGTTACATATAAATACAAAACAAAATACAATAATAGTCATATTAAACAATTAATTATCTGTCAAATTGAATAATAATGACTATTTAACTCATGCCCCAAATGGGAGTTAATGACCAATCACATTTCAATGATTTCTATTTTACAACCAATCAGAGTCGTGTTTCACCAAATATTTATCAGTGTTATAATTACCATATTAAAGAAAGCTCCTCCTTACAATATTGCGTTCCTTTGGCAATAAATAGTATGATCTGGTTGCAGTGATAAAACAAAAGAAGCAGTAGAAGCGTACCTATAGTTTCTCATTTGTTTTCAAACATCGCCGTTTACATTAAATATATAAATATTTTAAAATAACTATAGTTAAATAATGATTTGTGAGTAAACAGCTTAATTTTATTCGTTAAATAGTCCTAACAAATGCCACTCTTGATTTCCAAATTCTCTAGATAAATTCACTCCTCACTTCGTGAGTCGTGAATTTATCGATAATTTGGAAATCACTCGTGGCATTACTTATGAAAATAATGTCTAATAGTACAATACAATTAAATACAATTAAAATTAAATTAATGATAGAATGAATACAGAAAGGGATAACAGCCCGAATCTACTATACATAAGAAGAAAAGAAAGAAAAAAAATACAAAAAAATAATAAACTATAATGAATTAATCTATCGCTTATTATACAAGGCAAGATCTTAAAACTGTTTTTATTAAATAATGAAAAAACGCATTATTAATTTTTTTAAAGTAATATTAGTGAGTTGTTTTTGTTAATAATTTTATTTTCAATTTGTTTCTGAAAGATGGTAAAGTTTGGCAGTCTCTGACATAGGATGGAAGGGAATTCCATGTTCTAGCAAGAGGAATTGTAAAAGATTTCGAATAATAGGTAATGTGATGAGGAGGGATATAAAGGACACTGTGCTCAAGGGATCGGGTATCTAATTTATGTGTATCAGAGAGTCTAGTGAAGCGGTGTGATAAATAATAAGGTAATGATGTGTGTAATATGTTATAGAGAAGGCATAGGGAATGGATGGTTCTACGATCTTGTAGACGAAGCCATGACAATTGTTCCAGGGATGATGTAACGTGATCAAATCTGAGCTACACACTCGGTTTCGTGTATTTTTAATACTCTTGCAATGTCTGCAGAAATGTGTACTACTTGCAATGTTCAGCGAGCAATGTTTCACATGAGAAACATGATGATGCGAGGAGTGTAAAAGAGATTAAAGGACATAACCCTGCATTTACTTTACTCTTGTTAGACCTTTCACGATTAAGACATTTGGCATACACAAGTTTGGTTGGCTTTGATAATCATATCATACCAAGGCTATAGCGTGACTCCACCTATATTCTCACGAACAAAAACACCTACTGACGTCATGGGATGACAGTGTATGTGCAACCAAAAGAAGTAGGCTATTTTGTGATCCAGTACATTTTAATACGATCAGAAGATCACCTGGAAAATTATCTTAGTGTTAAAGAGCGATGCTAAATAAAATAATAATAATAATAATAATAATAATAATAATAATAATAATAATCGCCAATATTATATAAGATTTATGCTGAAAAAGCTATTGAAGAATGGAAAAAAGAATGTAAGCCAATGGAATACCACTAGATGATAATTCAACAATATATACACTCCAGTTTGCAGATGAACAATTGATATTGGCTCAAGAATTCGAAGATATAGAATACCTCACTAGAAAATTAATACAAGAATATAGTTTATGGGGTTTAAAGAATCAATATGGATAAATCTAGATATATGACAATAGGGGATCTTTCTCAAGATTTAATACTAGAAGAAAATTTAGGGACAATTAAATACACTGAAGAATATAAGTATTTGGGGAATTAAAATTACTAAAGATGGAAAACAAGAAACAGAGATAAGAAACAGGATCAATATAGGAAAGTATGCTATATCTGCCCTAAATGGAATAGTATGGGACAAACATATCTTCAAAGAAACAAAAAAAAAAACTATTTTTAATACAATAATCAGAAGCATTATTACCTATGGAGCTGATGTGTGGGCTTTAAATGCACAAATGAAAAAAAAAAAAATTACTCGCCACTGAAATGGACTACTGGAGACGTGCTGCAAGAATATCCAGGAAGGATAAAATCAGAAATTCATATATAAAAGAAAAAATGCAGGTACAATATTCAATATTAGATTTTATAAAGAAGAAACAATTAAATTGGTACGGACACATTAGAAGGATGGAAGAAGGAAGACTACCTAAGATAATCATAGATGGATACCACAGGAAGGAAAAAGAAGGGTAGACCAAATATTACGTGGATTCATGGAATCAATGAAACTAAGAGGGAATGGGAAATAGAAGAAGATATATGGATGAACAGACAAGAATGGAAAAATGTGTTGAAACAAATGTGTAGTTAACTGTGAACATGGGTACCGGAAAAATGTATATTCATTGTAAAAGCCGGAATAATAAAAAAAATAATAATAATACTAATCTATATATTTATACGTGAAGAAAAAACTTTGTACCCCTTTTTTAAGCACATTGTCGGCAAGGAGGAGTGTGATATTTGGCATAATTAAAGTTCATATAGAAAATATATGTATAATATGTGTTACAAATAAATTAAATTAAACAATAGTATATTACAATGTAAGGTTGGAAGTGGTTTTTACAGAATCGAGGAAAAATGTTTAAAAACCGAACGATAGCGAGGTTTTTAATTTCCGTGATTCTGTAAAACACTTCACAAACGTGCGTTGTACATTATCTTTTTGCGCGATGGTGTTTTCAAAATAATAAATAGAAGTAAAATAATAACATCTTTGTTGGAAATAGTGCGTTCATTATAAACAGTTGACTAACGTTAACAGTGTGGGCAATGTTTATTAGTTGAAAGTACAGGAGGCCGTGGGACCATTATTATTGATAAAATGGCCGTAAATACGTGTTTATTGTTTTATATTGTTTCAAATAAAGTTCAGTTCATTTAAAATGCAGTGATTTGTTTCATATAATGTATATTAACACTACCTTTTGGATATTTTTTGTATATACATTGTACGTAGTATACATAGAGGGCAGAGGTTTTGCTTCCCGCACGTGGGTGTAAATGTAATGTTACAGTATAGTTATTTAGGTTGGCAATTCCGAAATATAGGAAGTTGAACTTTCAATCATGACCGCCATTGCTGTAAGTACGACAAAATCGCTACTGCGCAAAAATTTAAATTAAACCCTGTCTAATCTAGGTTTCGGTAATTTCATTACATTTTTTTATATTTACATATTCACACTTACTTCCATTATGCCTCGACATAGAGAATTGATGGATCAGAGTGAGATACAAAGAAGAAGGGATATATATTCCCGTACAAATAATAATATGCCAAATGAAAATATCCATCCATCCATCCACAGAAATTCTGCCCGAAGGCAGGTCCTTCACTGCAATCATAGCATTTTCCTGCTACGTTTGCAGCTTTACTAGGGAATTGTAGGTGTGGTAGCTTCCCGTTGCTTTCTACACCGGTGAAGGATGATGCTGATGATAATGATAAGGGTGATGATGATGATGACCATATGATTTCGGGGACCGTTTGGGCCTTAAAGTTTTCCTGACATTTGTCTTACAGGTGAGGAAAAACCCCGATAAAAACCTCACCCAGAAAAACTGCCCCGACCGGGGATCGAACCCGGGCCCGCTGCGTGACAAGGCAGCACGCTACCTCGAGACCACAGCGGTGGGCAATGCAAATATAAATAGTATACAAATATCAAGTGACGCGTTATTGTTTTTTTTAAATATAGCTTAGCCAAGCTATACCACATATTTCCTATCGTTTGTATTTTTGAAATAAATCGAAAATTAATGCATAATGACGTATTTGTGACAAACTAAAAATTTAATACATTGTGGTCGAATTTCGACAACTGGGAGACCATTAGTAATTATTATTCATCATCATCATCATCATCATCATCATCAGTGGCGTGAGTACCATAGTTTGACCTTAGCCTCCCTCATAACAACGATCCATTCTCTTTGGTCAGTACCCTTATTTCTCCAGTTTGTTATGCAATCTTCCGTAGGTCCGCCTGTACGTCGTCCATCCATCGTAACCTAGGCCTCTCAACTTTTCTCCTTCCATCTGCTTAGCATTTGATATCATTCTGAAAATATGGCCCAACCATTTCGATAGTCTAACTTTAATATCGTCCGTCGCCGTGGCATAGTCGGTAGAGTCTCTACCTTCCACTGCGGCGACCCGTTTCGATTCTCGGCGGGGTAGGGGATTTAAAATCTCCACCTTGGGTCTGGGTGTGTGTCCTGTCTTGTGTTTGTATGTGTGAATAAGATAAAAGGTTAACAAAGGTAAAACAAAAAGGAAGAACAGT
Source organism: Diploptera punctata (assembly GCA_030220185.1). Classification (NCBI taxonomy): domain Eukaryota; kingdom Metazoa; phylum Arthropoda; class Insecta; order Blattodea; family Blaberidae; genus Diploptera; species Diploptera punctata. The sequence continues at coordinate 6,983 of JASPKZ010007137.1, read as the reverse complement.
GTAAACGAAACAAAACGACAAAGAAAGAAATTAAAAAATCTATAACTATATCGTTACCTGTATCCATCCATAGTAATTCTGCCCGAAGGCAGGTCCTTCACTGCAATCATAGCATTTTCATGCTAAGCTTGCGGCTATCCTAGGGAATTATGTAGGTGTGGTAGCTTCCCGTTGCTTTCCACACCTGAAAAGGATGATGATGATGATGATATTATAAGGAGGATGATGATGGCCATGTGATTTCGGGGACCGTTTGGGTCTTAAAGTTTTCCTGACATTTGTCTTACAGTGAGGAAAAACCCCGATAAAAACCTCACCCAGAAAAACTGCCCCGACCGGGGATCGAACCAGGGCCCGCTGCGTGACAAGGCAGCACGCTACCTCGAGACCACAGCGGTGGACTGTTACCTGTATATAGGTAATATATTTTCTGGTTAGTTCTTATTCCCCAAGTACCCTCATTTTTAATTGAACCATATATTTTCTTTAAGATCTTTCTCTTCCATGTGGCAAGTCTTGTAGCAGTTCTTTCTGATATGGTCCAGGATTCACTGCCGTAGACTACAAGATGTTTAATAATTGTTTTATATATTCTTGTTTTAATTTTCTTAGACACATATCTAGATTGTACAATTTTGTTCAGAGATCTTAAACATCGGTTACATGCTGCTAGTTTCTCTTTTATTTCAATTAATATATCATTAATCCTGGATACCATTTATCCTAGGTACTTAAAATTCTGTAATACTTGAACTGCATTTATGTTGTTCGTGGTGGTATTTTGTATTGTACTTCATGTGTGTCCGTACTACTTTAAGTATCGCGTCTCTATTTCTTCATTATATTTAATTTATAACAATGTTTCTATTATATTTCGGCGTGAAGAAAACTAAATGACGTAAAACAACGATCTATTGAAATTCAAAGTTTTCTGCTTTTCAAATGTAATGAGAAGGTCCGTATAATAGGTAATACTCACTATGAAATTCTTCCGGGCTATTGTATTTAGTGAATGGTTCTTGACTGCATATCCAAAATGCCAAACCTCCGATAATTACTAACACAAGAGTAGGCCTACTGGTAGCACTTACCTGTGAACAAATAGAAATAGAGAGTTAATTACATTAGCTATAATTAATACGTAAAATAAATGTCTTTTTTAACATGTAAATTTATCTTAATTAAGATGGAAACAATAACACATTTTAATTGAGATTCTTGATTAGTGTAAATCAAAGTGAATTTTTACCATCTCATTAAAGAAGAAATATATATTTTTGAATGATAATAGTATAATTACGATGCGAGGTTGGAAAGTGGTTTTTTACAGATGGGAGGAAATGTTTAAAAACCGAGTGATAGCGAGGTATTTTAATTTTTCGAGATTCTGTAAAACACTTCACAGACGTGCGTTGTACACTATTTTTTGCGTGATGGTGTTTTTGAAAAACAATAAATATGACTCTTGATGTCCCAATTCTTTCAAAAAACGTTAAAAACTGAAAATATATAAAACTATTATTCTACTAGTTATATTATATGGGGTGCGAAACATGGACTCTTACTTAAGGGAGGTAAGGAGATTACAAGTATTTGAGAATAAAGTACTTAGGAAAATTTTTGGACCAAAGAGAGATGAACAGACAGGTGAATGGAGAAGACTACTTAAACAATGAACTACATGGTCTTTATAGGAAGCCAGATATAATAAGAACAGTTAAGTCTCGTAGACTGCGATGGGCAGGACATGTTGCACGTATGGGGAATGAAAGACTTGCATGGAAGCTTCTTGTAGGAAAGCCAAAGGGAAAATGCCCAGTTGGTAGACCAAGAATGAGGTGAGAGAACTATGATTTGAGGGAAGTAGATTATACAGGGAATGATTGGAAAGCATTAGCTCAGGATAGGGATGTGTGGAGAACTTATGTCCTCGCGGTCATGAACCTACGGGTTCGATAGTGCCAGTGAGTAAGTAAGTGAGTAAGTAAGCAAAATAATATCTTTGTTGCAAATATTTGCGTTCATTATAACGTAAACGGTGTGGTAAATGTTTATTAGTTGAGACCACAGCAGGCCGTGACAACAATCAGTCATAATATGGTGGCAAGTTCGTATTTATTGTTTTATATTGTTTCAAATAAAATTCAGTTCATTTAAAATGCAGTGATTTGTTTCTTATAATGTATATTACCACTACCTTTTGGATATATTTTTGTATATACCTTGTACATCTTATACATAAAAGGGCAGTGGTTTTTACTTCCCGCACGAGGTTTGTAATATCGCTCATTTGCTGCAACAACGTCATAACTAAAAAAAAATAGTTTTTCAGGGAGAAGCATTTAAAGGTTTGAAATCCATATACCTTTGCCTGTATTTGTCATAAATATCAAAATTACTATACCAACTCATTGTATACAATAGCTTGTGCCGTTCTTCCTGAATATAGAACTGAGTTTTGCCTTTCAGGTAGTACCAATAACCTCAAAATCGACATTTTTCAGTTATGACGTTGTTGCAGCAAATGAGCGATATTACAGTATAGTGTAGTTAGGTTGGCAACCCCGAAAGTAGGAAGTTGAACTTTCAATAATGACTCGCCATTGCTGTAAGTACGACAAAACGCATTCTCGCGCAAAAACTGTGTTTATGCTGTAAAAAAATACTAACAATGTGGAACATGTGACAATCGATATCAATGTTTAGGCCATTTGGTCTATTCCGGCTAAAAACTGGTCACGCCATCTTTTCATAGATCGGCGAACACTTATTTTTCTTATAGGATTATAATTAAGGACGGCTTTTACCTTTCTAATTGGTGACATGCGTTGTACAGGGTCTATCTAATTAGACCTACGGTATATTTCCAAATTATTACCGTAATTAGTGTATATTTAGTTTATTACGGAATGGATATGATTCTCCTATGATCTAACAAACGTAGGCCTATAACCCTCCACAATCCTGGTATCTTGTAAGCCCATGTTTTCCCTTAACAGAGATTTAGGCGCTCTCCCCCTACAGGGAAGAATTTGAACCATACAAATTTAGGTTACACTTGTTTTCGTATAGATGTCATTTGAGTGGTCCGTGGTCAGCGTTCCGCGCCTCATGACTGACATCTAGCAAACCAAGGTAGTACTTAGGACTAGAGCAGAACACATGTCAGTGGAGAACAAGGTGTTGCTTCAGAGCCGTTTTCATTCAAGGCTTAAGGATTTTTTACGACTCCTGAAAATCTTCATGACTCCGGGACCCATGGCTTAAAGTACCATCCCGGAGGACTTGCCTCCTTGGATTTTTCCATCCTAAAAAAATCCATCGACCCCGGCCGGGTTTGAACCCGCGACCATCGGGACCAGAGGGCAAGGAGCAATAAACCTCTAGTCCACCGCGGCCGATTCCACAAATCAAACAAAATTTAATTTCTGAAGACTCTATTTTGTTCTAAATGGTCTACAGTTAAACCGTCCAGTTTTTCACTGCCATAGAAGTAGTGGCAATGCAATTACTTTATAGAACTTTGTTTTTAAAGAATAATAAAGCGATGGTTTAAAAAAAGACAATTCATGTCCAAAAAATAAAGTGATTTCACAAATATTGGACACGAAATAATGAATTTTAGGAGAAAACTGAATGATCTTTAAACCCATTCGACCTCAAAAGAAAGGTAGCTCGTCGGCAGTTAAATGGACCTTAAACTCAGAAGACGAGGTCTCACTCGCTTAAATACTGATGTCTAGACATTTTGCAATATTTGCACATCCGTTGGGCAGGGTAATTTTTGTTAACATTTATAAAATTAGTATAGAATGTGTTTGGACTTCACCCTTATTGTGATCTCAAGTACCTTATATTTAGTTTGTTTTGAATGTCTGATAATATAAAATATAGGTAACTTAAATCTGATTTCTGGGGAAATGCATGGAGAATTAATACCTGAAATGAATGGGTTAATAGTTAAAATTTTTAAAAATAATTGAGAATTGTATTACTTTTTATTTTAATAAGACAAAGGAACATTTTCCTTATTGCATACTTTATTGGGTATAGATAGGAAATTCACTGCAGTATAAATACATTTTAGACTTTATAAAACAATAATTACACATATTGCGGTATACAATAGCGAAAGCTGGACATCAACAGAAAATGCTATAGCACACGTGCCATTTTGAGGAAGATATATGCCAAAAAGGAGATAATGGAGTCTGGCGAATTAGAAGTGCAAACTATAAAACAAAGACATAACCTATGTATATAGCCTATAAAATACCAAGAGAGTCGAGGAGCTGAGCCATGTCTACACAAAGGGATAACCGAACCTTAAAGTAGTACTGGATGCAAAACTTGAGTCTTAAATACATGGTAGGTCCAAGTTAGATGGGTGCAGGGATGGACGTAGATAATGATTTAAGTACACTGAAAACAGTAATTTGGAGACAGAATGGAAAGGACAGAACACAGTGGCCACCTGTTGGAGATGATAAGGAGAAAATACTAAGGTCCAAAATGTACACTAATTTCAGTGAATATGAAGAAATTGGGAGTGGAAGTAAAATCAATTAACAAAATATATGGTCACACATAGAAATGAATTATATAATGGAATTAACAGTTTATGATAAATTAAGGAAATTTTGACGAAGTGACAGAATTCAAATTCCTAGGAACAATAGGCCAAATTACAATAGGAATGAGGTGTACATAAACATTAAAACATAGGCCTCATTTCTGGAAATGCATGTTTATTACATGCATTATACAGGGACTCTTGCCATCCATATTATCTAAAATATATCATCATCAACAACAACAAGGATTAAACCAACGGCCTGTTCCGATCTCAGTACAGGTCGAATGGTCCTTCCATCTCTTCAATCGTCTTCCCAAACAATCTTCTCCCTTTTGGTTTTATAATTACATTCTTCTTGGTATGCGCTGTTCATTCATTCGTAATACGTGCTGAAGGTAAAGCATTTTTGATAGTATTGCTATTCTTTCACAGAGATTGGATATATTAAGTTCTGTTCGCTTATATTTAACCCTTAAATTCGTAATGCATCCTTTTGGATACATCAGTTGTTCAATTAATTTAAAATTTTAAATAAATTAGAAGAAAACGAACAAAAATAAACCACTTAAATGGGTGTCTAATTACACAATATACCTAATAATAACAGTTATACAAGATTCCGTGTTCACTGCGGTCCGCCACAATTTAAAATAAAACTAACAGAAAGAAATCTGTGTTTTGCCAATTTAAGGGTTAATCTCTGCTCTGTGAGACAGCAGGCCCTGTCATTATCCTTACCCTGCACAGCGCTCGTAACGCGGTCAGGGGACATTTATTACTACTGATTCATCTCTGAAGAAAAGACCGGGATTGGATTTTTAAAATATATTAAACTCAATATATATATATATATATAGATATATATATATATATAGATGTGGTATCCTCCCAGTTTATATTACATGGATACGAAACATGGCATCTTACTTCAAGGGAGAGAAAATATTACGAGTATTTGAGAATACAATTCCTTAGAAAAACTTGTGGACCAAAGAGAGATGAACACAGACAGACGAATGTAGAAGATTTACATATCAGTGAACTATATGATTTTATGTGAAACAAAATGTAATAAAAGAGATAAGTCTCATAGGCTGCGATGGGCAGAGATTGTGGCACTAATGGAGATTGAAAGAAGGACATGGAATTTTGGTGTAGGGAAAACCAAAGAGAAAGCGCCCAGAAAAATAGGCTATGAGTGAGGGTGACAGAATAATATTAAAACTGATTGAGGGAAATGATTATACCAGGGAAGATTGAAAAAATTAGCTGATGATAGGGTTGGTATGGAGAGCTTATGTCTGCTCGGCCATGAACCTACACGGGACCAATAGTTCCAGTGACTTAGGTGGATAAATATTCAATTCCCTAAAGTAAAAATTGAATTCTCGCCAAGAAAAAATTTAACCATCATTTTTCTACTCAAGTTGAATTTTACACGAAAAAAATATTAATGGCACATAGGACATTTTTCATTTAAAATCACTTTTGTAAATAAAGGAAGAGTTTAAAATAATACATAATCTAATGATAAAGTAAGTGATTTTATGATATCTGTCGCACATGGGAACAAATTTCATTTCAAGGATGTGTATAAAATGTATTTGGAACAGCATATACCAAATATTATTTACATAAAATTGGTTTGTTATGCACAGTAAAGTATTTCAATGTTTTATTTGAATGTCCGAATCTCATCAGGGTTATCAGAGCGTGGATGTAGATTTACGGGTGGGTTAAATTTATTTCTTGTCCTGTTGCCTAGCGATGCTATTTTGTGTTCACACGTCAGCCAGTGAGTTTTTATAATATCATTTGGATACGAAGTACGTCATAATCGCACATTGTTCATTCCATAATAAATTCAATGTTTTCCAATACAAAATATCACAAATTCCTCATGTATTCTAGGTTGGTTAATAATAAATATATATAATAATATCGGATACAACCGTCTGATAGCTTCTATACGTGATTTTTATTAGGAAGAATATAAGGGACACATTATTTGTTAGTTTATGCTGATATTTAACTCATGTCCCAAATGGGAGCAATGACCAATCACATTTCAATGATTTTTTATTTACAACCAATCACAGCGTGTTTCGCCTAGATTTACCAACTAAAGTTTATCATAATAAAGAAAGCACCTCATTTTTAACATTCTGAAATAGGTCATAGCATTAGTTTTGCAGTGACCGACTCTCTAAGAAATACGGCCAACCAGATTGTATATATAGTGCATGAATGTCACAACGTAGCGCATACGAGAGATAATATAAAAACATTTGTAACCACTTGAAAAAAAAACACACTGTTTTTCTACTCTTTCTTAAACGATTTATATTTCCAGTAAGACGCAGAAAAATATAATTGTCATATTTACATCATAGGACTCAGAATTTAA
>JASPKZ010007136.1:0-13271 GCA_030220185.1 Diploptera punctata | reverse complement strand
CACTGGGGCAAAATAACGGTGTCACCAGAAATACTCTCCTCCTATAATAATCAAACGCAGATAAATTAATGATGATTGAAGTTATATCGTCATTTTTTTCACAAACATCTCTATGAAATTAATTAATCATTTACTGCTCTTTTTTTACAAGTGCCAGCAGCTTGTCTTTACGACATTTTTCTTATTCTCGCCTGTCTTATAATAATAATAATAATAATAATAATAATAATAATAGCTTTATTTTACCTGGCAGAGTTAAGGCCTTAAGGCCTTGTCTACCACTCAACCAGGTTTTAAAAAAATACAAACAAAAAATAGTCTTAAATCTAAATTACAATATATATATAACGATTACAAGTTATGAATACAATACAATTAATCTTTATCATGCATTTTTGATTTACTCTAAATTTAACGAATTAAAATATATAATATGTACAATATATAAATAAAAACAGGAAAAGATTAATGACATAGTAAACACCACACAAATAAATAGAGAAAAATAATTATTAGACAACAGGTAACTGTATTAGCGTGACCTTAAAGGTACCAAGTGTGCGGCAACCCCTGATATCTTGAGGAAGGAGATTCCAGGAGCGGGCAGAGGCTACTGTGAAGGAAGTAGAATAGGAGGAAGTGCTATGAAGAGGAATTGTTAGCAGACTGCTATCTTTGTGATCTAGTGTCAATATTGTGGTAAGAGGATAACTTCTAAATCTAGACGCCAGGTAAGTAGGGATGTAGGAATTCAGAAGCTTGAAAAGTAGTGAAAGAGAGTGCAATTTACGTCTGTCAGTAAGACGGAGCCAAGAGAGGTTATTAAAGTGTTCGGAAATATGGTCATAACGGCGGATATTGAAAATGAATCGAACGCAAGCATTATGAACACGCTGCAGTCTCTGCGACAAGTCATAGTTTTAGATCATTATATATAATGTCACAATAATCGAAGTGTGGTAACACAAGATTCTGCACAAGGATTTGTTTTAACGAAACTGGGAGAAAATTCTTTAAACGTCTAAGATATGTAAGATGGAGAAAGTCTTTTTACATATGTGTTTCACTTGTGTTTGCCAGGTTAAATTTGCGTCTAGATGTAGTCCAAGATCTATTACTGAAGAAGAATAAGGGATGATTATATTATTTATAGTAATGTTTGGTAGTGTAGATATGTCAAAGGTTGTAAGCAGTCTTTGTTGTCCCATTAGAATTACTTGTGACTTGTTAGGATTTAGATTTAGACCGATACTTGAAGACCAGTTAAAGATGGATATGAGATCGTCATTCATTTTTGTCAAGCTGTTATAGAGAGAATGAGGAGGTGAATGTAGGTAAATTTGGAGATCATCAGCGTAGAGGTGATAACGGCAGTGCTTTAGTACAGTTGGCAAGTCATTTATGTAGATTGAGAAAAGAAGAGGTCCGAGAACACTGCCCTGGGGGACTCCAGCCGGCACGTTGCGCCAAGACGAAGATCTAGAGTTTAATGAAACGTATTGTTGTGACGACCGTGCAGGTATGAGTCGAACCAGGATACAGCGCTGTCAGACAAGTGTAGGTGCTTGAGCTTTATCATAAGTAAGTCGTGGTCTACTGTGTCAAAAGCTTTGCTGAAGTCAATAAGGTTAAAGGAGTCAATTGACGTCTGTCCACGGCTTCACGAATATCTTCAGTAATTTTTAGCAAAGCTGTGGTTGTGCTATGACCATATCTAAAGCCGGATTGATAAGGATCAAGGAGGTGATTTTCTTGGAGATATTCAGTCATTTGCTTATGTACAATATGTTCCAGGGCTTTAGATAATGTCGGAAGGATGCTAATCGGTCGGTTAGTCATTACAGTTAGCAGGTGTACTTATTTTTGGTATAGGCCGAACTCTAGACTGTTTCCATACAGTAGGGAAGATAGAAGTTATAAGGGAAGCATTAAAAATATGAGTCACTGTGGGTAGTATAATGTCAATGATTTTATTTAGCATTAAAATGCTGATGTTATCTGTTCCTTGTGCATTGGATTTAATCCGCCTTGAGTGCTTTTTTAACGTCTATAGGCGAAATGTCGTTAAAGTGAAATTTATCTCTTCCTATATGGGGGGATGGGGATAAGTCTTTAAGAATGTCTGTTTTAAGTCTTGTTGTCTGGAGGTGTCATGGGTATTGAGGTAAAATGTTCATTTAAGTCATCTACAGAAATGTCTATAGAGTCAGTTGAGGGATTCAACTGTCTAAGTCCCATTGCACGGAGATTTTCGCCAAGTGTCCCGTGCACTTATTTCAGGTCCGATTATACTGTGGGCGTGTCGTAGTTTGGCATTGCGTATAGTTTGTGTAGTTGTGTTTCTAAGTTGTTTGTACAGTTGCCAGTTCTCGTCATTTTTATGTCGTCTGTATGTTCGGTATGCTTTGTCTCTCGTTTTGACATAAGTTCACGTATTGAGTCATTCATCCAGGGTGCAGGGGGGCGGGAAAATCGTCGGGTTTTTACTGGTGCATGTCTATCATATAGTTTGTAATATCAGTGTATTAATGTGTCTACTTTTTCATCAACTGATCTAAGATCCCATATTGTGTACCAAGGTAGTTTCTAAAGCGTCTGATTTTAGTTTAGTATCGTCTATGTTTTGTAAATTTCTGTACGTAATCAATTTAGAGCGTCTTTTAGGACATTGGAGTGAGTATTCTACGAATACAATGTCATGAGCAGAAATGCCGGGGAGCAGGAATTTGTCCATATGACAGTACTTTCTGTGGATGTGTAGTCACTATTAAGTCCAGTAGAGTGTCGGTATTAGCAGTATGATGTGTGGCAGAGAAAGGAACAATTGTCATATTTAAGCTTTGGAACATATTTTTAAGTTGTATGGCTGGTGAGTCAGTCTGAAGAAGATTTGTATTAAAATCGCCTGCGACAATAACGTGTTCATAATGAGGTAATGAATCGTTCAGAGCGTTTTCTAGATCCGAAAGGTGCCTTATTTTTGGAGGTTTGTATACAATGCATAAGAGACATTTTTTTAGACTGGCTTGAATTTCTACGAATAAGAACTCGGGGCGAGCGGAATATACAGAAGGGGACTTGTGGACAATTCTTGGATTAAGCTCATTTGATATAAAGGCACAAACTCCTCCACCTCTTTTATCTATTCTGTCATTTCTGAGCAATGTATATCCGTCTAGGTGAACAAGGGACGAAGGTATGGAAGGGGTCAGCCAGGTTTCCGAAATTAAAATGGCGCTCAGTCCATGAGATGAAAATATGGTTTCAAACTCATCAAAGTGGGACAGAATGCTTTGTGAATTTACGTGAGCGATTTTAAGTGATGATTTATCAATAGAAAATGCATTCTTAAGTAGACTAGTAGTATTTGTTGTTGGAGGGGATGGTTGGGATTGAGGAATGTTGCTACCTGCGTTAAAAGTTGTCTGCACAATAAGAGGGTGATTGGAGAAGGTGGAGTGAGTCAGAGGTTGCAAACATGTCTTCATTTGTCAGCTCAATGTTGCCAATAGCAGAAAGTAAAAATAAACTATGTACTGTAATAACTCTAATAAATTAAAATAATTTAGCTAAACAAAGAACTTAAATTAAAATAAAACAAGTAAGTTGTCCTAAATAAAAAATAATAAACTTAAAACTTACCTAAATTAGAAATAAATTAACAATATAATTGTTAGCAAGAAAAGACAAGTAAACATATTTTACACTCAGGTCCTATCTAGTTGATATCCGTAGAAGATCTAATTTTGCGTTTTTCGCCATTCACTTTAGCTATGACGGCACCGTCCATTGTCCATACATTTTGAATACCGTATTTCTGTATACTCTCTTGTAGCAGGCGATAGCGACACTTCGTTAGGTCCTCGCGAACAGTGACCCCACCTCCTTTCAACTTTTTCTTGCTTAGAAAAACTTCACTGCGCTTGCGGTAACTAACAAATTTCACTATTATAGCCCGCGGTCTTTCAGCATTACTAACACCAACACGGTGACTTCTGTCAATGTCAGTCACTGATAAATCGACACCGATTTTTTTGGCCACCTCGATGGCTTTCTGGTCAGTGTCCTCTCCGGCCTCTTCTTTCACACCAAAAATCCTGAGGCATTGACGTCTCTGGTATTGTTCTAAGTCGTCTATTTTATTTTCCAACACCTCAATCTTTCTGTCTTTTTCATCGAGGGTCTTTTTCAGATCCTCAATTACTTTAGTGTTGTCCTGGATGGTCTTCTGCAGTTCCGCCACTACCTGGTCCCGCAACATGGACACAAACACCTGCAGAGTGCCGGGATCCTGTAGCGCCTCTTTCACCACACGTTTCACAGCTTCCTCCGTAGAACTTGTCGAATCATTGTTAGAATTACGTGTGTTTTTTCCCATGTTGTTAAATGTACACACTTTTGACACTAACTAATATAAATTTAAACTTAAACTCACTACGAATATACAACTTTAGCTATGAAATAACGAAGGCACCTGCTGAAAAATAACTTAAAACCTGGAGCGTAACTTGTGCGTGTTAGTAGCTAGCCGCCATTAAGTCTTGGTAGATGTAAGATGTAGATGTAAGATGTTTAAGGTAAACAGTACAACTGTAGCCCACTTATATTGAACAATTCGCGTCGAAAAACGAGTTTTAAATGTGCCTGTTGTGGCCGAACATTTCCTTACCAAAGAAAACGTCGATTATTTTTTTTAATCTACATTATTTCGTCTACACCTTGAAAAGCCGTTCTCCAGTTCAACAGGTCGGTTCTTATTGACTAGTCATTATCATTGGAGTTTCGCAGGTGCAATTCTGGATTAGGTGAATGGATTTTAAGGGACATATAATTCCCGAATATATCATTCTTGCAAAGAAAAATAAGTCATGGATCCCGAATCATAGACTTACAGCTCGTAAAACATCCTAAAACCCCCAAAAAATAAACCTGATATATAAAAATCAATGTTTGTTTGTTTCTTTGTTTGTTCGTATTCTATGCGCGGCCATACCATTCATCCGATTTTGAAGTGGGTTTTTTGCACGATGTTCAGGAGATTCCCGGGATGAACATAGGCTATAAGAGAGGTGTGATATTCAACCCCTTTACCCCTAAAGATCACCCTTTGTAGTGAAAAACGTGAAATAAATGACCTATTTTGACGCTTCGATGGCTTACGCTTGTGCAAACCTTTAATTGTGCAGTATAACCACCGCGTGTTGGTGCTGGATCAAACCGTTATTGTTGATAAATATTTTGAATAGAAAACATAGATTGCTCAAATTAAAATATATTTGCCCGGGTCCATAAAAGGCAAAGATTAATTTAACTTTCCTTAACAAATTTTCAAACATGTGATGTGTTGTAAGCTACAAGCTATAATCGTGGAAGCTTTAAGGAACTCACACGCGCTTCAGCAAGCTTTGGAATATTTTACCTTCATATCTGACATAGGCTAGCTGCTAAATGAATAGGCATAATTAAGTAAAATACACAACTAAAGTTTTAATAATGCGAGTCAAAAAGATAGTCAGATATAACATTGAAAATAAATAAATAAATAATTAGTTTAACAAAGAAAACAACGCTATCATTGATCATCTGTACAAAAATAATATTAATAAACATACATACTTTCACACTCACACTAGTCCAGCCTCGGGTTGGGGTATACAGTCCTTGCGACCCCACCCAGCCCTAAAGGACTAACAAACCAAACTAGCTCTTCTGAGCTATATTGACTAGACTCCGACGATAACTCAACAGATGATGATGCGATGTTAGAAAACACAGCTATTTATGAGAGTTCACAAGGAGAGGGGAGAATGCGCGATTGCCCACGGCATGTACTAGGAAGGGAAGGGGTAGGTAGGGGAGCATTAGGCACTGTTCACAAAGAGCACACACGAAATTGAGACGCGATGACGTATAGGTTGCGCAGAATGCCGTAATCCCTGTATCGAAATCTTGATTTCGGTACATTCTGCCTAAACCATAAGAAATACATCAAATTAATGTACACAGAATTGAATATCTCAAAAACCTCTAGAAAAAACACCACGACAGCATATGTTCATCTCTTACGGATAACTCACAATAACCATTTTCGTCTTTCACTGAAGCCAAGAAGATCGGAATAAGTAGATTCCCGGGCAAGCGTGCTCTGCCATACCGTTCATCCGATTGAGATAGGGGTTTTTCAAAAATGTTCAGGAGATTCCGGGGATGAACATAGGTTATAAAAGAGTTCTACTACTCGACCTCTTCACCCCTAAATATCACCCTTTGTAATGAAAAACGTGAAATAAAGTCCCTATTTTGACGCTTAAATGGCTTACGCTGCCTAAACCATAACATATAAAACAAATTAGTGTACGGAGAATTGAATAACTCAAAAAACTCTACAAAAAGTTCCCGAGAGCATATGTTTATCTTCTACGGATAACTCACAATAACCATTTTTGTTTTTCATTGATGACAAGAAGATCGGGATAAGCACATTCCCGGGCAACAGCGCACGGCTGGTGGTAAAAACACATGAACATTTATTTAGGAGCAGCAGCGCACGCCGAGTCTTAGCTAGTAAATAATAAAATAAAATAGAGAGACCTCTGTGTCAGTACATTGACGCTGGACGCTAATTATCCGAGTTGTATCCTATTGTGTTTGAGTTTACTTTTTTCAGTAAACAGATCTTAGCTTTCTCTTACTTTCTCGACTTCAATAAAATAAATGTTGGATATTTAAACTTAAGCAAATAGTTAAGGCGGGGCGCCTGGAAGACAGAGTTAAGTTTCCCCGATGACATGTTGGGTGATTAATAATAATCTTAGTTCAAATTCAGACCATGAGCGACCATAAGAAAAACAATCCAGTGCTCTGACCGGGAATCCAACCCGAGGCCTCATTAACTGCTGTCAGAACCTCTTATCACTACCCACAGGGCTGGTCACCATGCATACACAATAACACAAAACACGCATTTTCAAATACTTTTTTTTATTGTAAAGGTTTGTATTTCATTTATCTACCTTTACAATCTATACTAATACCGAGCTAAGTTCCAGTTGTGATGTAAACAGAGCAGATGTATGACTGCATTTTCATTGGTCGAATGACGATTTTATGTTTGAGCGAGCAAGAAAATATAGTTCCCTGTGTAACAATTTAAATAAAGAAAATAATAATATGTAATACCTTACACATGTCTATGTATGTTGTATAGGAGTCTCTTAAAATACTTAATTATAATGTTAATAGGTAAAACATGCATTGTTTTATTCCTACACATCCGCAATGCAGAATACGTTTGAATTTCAGTTCTTTAACAAAATGGCCGCTTCTCAAGAATTCTTGAAATATTGGAAAGGAAAGCTTTATAAAAGTAGGAGAAAATCAAAGTATTTTGAATATTTTCAAAGTGGTTAGTGAGAAATATCCCACATTAGCCTTTGAGGATGCGATGAAAATAACAGAATTTACAGGTGAGTCAGCATGGAGCATACATTCTGCTCGTAATGGAATTATATATAAAGGATATCGACATCATGTAAAAAGCTTACGTCTAAATGTCTGATTAGGTATGTTCATATATAATTGTTTTGTCATAAAATAAATAAGAAACGGAAGTACTTAATTATTGGTGCCATCTTACTTTGTATCCAGTCCTGTAAAATACGATGTTGCCTGGGAAGAAGTTTCTATCGATAACAGTTCCGTACACAATTCTTTCATATGGTGAATAAAAGCAGCGCCACAGTTCCTTCGATAGACCGAGTCGGAGGAGCAATAACTTAAGTTTTTATAGCACAAATGGAACTTAGCTCCACATTAGTATAGGTCATGTGCATCTATTTATTTCATTGTAACTAACTAACTAACTCACTGGCACTATCGAACCCGTGGTTTCATGGCCGCGCGGATATAAGCTCTCCATATATCCCTATCCTGAGCCAATGTTTTCCAATCATCCCCTGTATAATCTACTTCCCTCAAATCATAGTTAATGTTATTCTCCCGCCTCATTCTCGGTCTGCCAACTAGGCGTTTTCCCTCTGGTTTTCCTACAAGAATCTTCCATCCACGTCTTTCATTCCTCATTAGTGCCACATGTACTGCCCATCGCAGTCTACGAGACTTAACTGTTCTCATTATATCTGGCTTCCAATAAAGACCATGTAATTCACTGTTATGCAGTCTTCTCCATTCACCTGTCTGTTCATCTCTCTTTGGGCCAAAAACTTTCCTAAGAACTTTATTCATTTCATTGTACGTATATGAATACAATGTAGACCTAATTATATTATGAAATGGTGAACACGATAAAATAGGCACTTTTTAATGACATTACAAACCAGAATTTGACTTGAGGATCGAGGAAAAAACCAGGGAAAACCTCATTGAAGTTGCTCGGCATTGTGATTTGAATTCAGGACCTATCAAATATGAATCCCAAAACTTACCGCTTGAGCCACCTCTCTCTATACCCACATGTGAGATAAAATACATAACCTCACATTCTCCAGTCTTAATGGAGCTATAAAGTACATACAGGAAACAAAGATTATAAAGAGAAGAAATCAGAAATAGAAACAGAACAAGCACATTAAAAACAAAATACTCTTACAGTATTGTCTCACTGAAACAAGTGGGCCTAAAATATATGATCATACTAGAAATACATTATAAAATGGACAGTTAATAAAAATGTTTGAAATTTTGAAGAAGTGGCGGATTTCAAATGTATAGGAACTATAATTAAAAACAGGAATGATGCGAAGAAATAAATTAACACAGGCTCAATTCTGGGAACTATTATCATCACAGGGACTCTTTCCATTTCTAACTTCACAAAAAATATCTTAAGCTAAAAATCTATAGGCCCTGACATGATTATTCTCTGAGTTATATGTATGCGAAACACTTATGTATTGAGTTAGTTAGTTCATAAGAAATATTTGCACCACCAGGTATTCCATAACGATGGTGGTGGGGGTAAAAGTAACTGAACTAGCAATTGTATAGTTACGTAGTTATTGTTGCTTCGGTGAGAAACCACACAAAGAAGTAATTCAGAAGAGAATATCAAATAGCATCAATGATGGAAGGACAATTTGACTTTTCAGCGTTAGAAATGGGGAGATCAGCGGGTAAGAGGAACACTTTAGCCGTAGAAAAGGCGACTCTCACACGGGAGAAACGTTTAAGCAAGTCAATACGTTCAGTAATTAATAATCAACGACTCTCTTTAAAATCAAAACTAATATTAGTGACGTCATTATAATCTAGAGGAGTAATGACCAACAATTGTGCATAGAGACCTCGTCTTGCACGCTTGATATTATCTTAACTCCTGGCGCGCCAGGCCTAGAAGACCCTTACCTGCTGGCCTCACATCCGTATCTGTCAATCACAGAGGTAGATGATCATCATCCTGTGTTGGAGTGACATGTTGTCAGCATGTCGAGTCCCCCTGCTGTTATAGCTGCTTTTCTCAACCTGGAGCCGCTACTTAATGTAGCTACCCAAATGCCTCACGATAGTGCGTGGACACCGGTCCCATACTGGCCGAAATACCATGAGAAAATTTCTTCCCCATGGAGACTCGAACCAGCGCAAGTCCCGTAGCTCTGCGCCGGCCTTAACCACTCGGCTACGGCGCGGGACTTGATATTATGTTACGTGCCCTAAATCCAGACACGTGACACTGGTTTCTAGTCCTTTGCGAAGGAACATATAATTACGATTTTTACATCTAAAAGAATCCATAAACGCCGGCAGGTTTTGTTCCCGTGAACTTTAGAACCAGAGGCGAGCATGATAAGCTCTAGTCTAGCAAGATCGATTTCAGCGCTTAAGAAGAAGGAAAATAAGAAAAAAACCTCTAATCTTATGCATATTACATTCTCCATATCATATTATCATCCGAAATTGTAACATAACGTCACTATTTGTAAATAAAACCCTGCTACGAATACTGTTGTAATTTGATATCTAAAACGATTTGGGAACTTTTTCTCTACGTTCAATAAATGATTTTATTAAAAGCATATACATTTCACAATTGTAAATAACTATGTGAGGTTGTGAGGCGGATTTACAGAAGTGAGGAAATTATTAATTAGCGAGCGATAACAAGGATTTAATTTCCGAGATTCTGTAAAACACTTCACAAACGTGTGTTGTACTTTTTATTTTTTTCATGATGGTGTTTTCAAAATTACAAATAATAGTAAAATAATAGCATTTCTGTTTGAAATATTTGCGTTCATTATAAACAACTGACTGACGTTAGCAGTCTGACCAATGTATATACGGTAAATGCCGAAAATAATTCAGTTGAGACTACAGCATGCAGTGACACCAATCAGGGATAAAATGGCGGCAAGATTGAATTTATTTATTAATATTATTTCAAATAAAGCTCAGTTCATTTAAAATACAGTGATTTGTTTCGTATAATGTATATTCACTCTGCCGTTTGGATATAGCTTTGTATATACATTGTACGAAGAATATAAAAACGGCAGTAGTTTTACTTCCCGCCCTAGGTAAGTAATTTTTATATTAAAGTACAGTTATTTAGTTATTTATAGGTTGGCAAACCCGAAATTTAGGAAATTGAACTTTAAATCATGGTCACCATTCCTGTAAGTCCGACAGAACGCACTTACCGTGTAAAAAATGATTGTAAAAATGCCATTTGTTGCTAATGTTGACGTAATAACTGTATCGTAACGTAGCTACGTCACTAAATGTGAAAATACAAAACAATTTTACAAATTAATTTAAAAATATATTAATATTTGGCAGATTGAATTCAGAAGAGTTGATTCTACCAATATATACCGTGGACATTTATTTATAGGCCTTCCTGTATCAGGTAAATGTTCAAAACCATAGTTATCATCTTTGAATGAAGGGAACATGGAAGTATCCAGCAAAGTCACTATTCCGCCAGTAAAAAAATTGCCTTTTAAGTGAGGCGATTAGAAACAAAGGGATGCAAGTGATTTTTTTCTCTTGAAAAAGGTGAGTGTGTATAAGCAT
This sequence comes from Diploptera punctata, assembly GCA_030220185.1. Taxonomy (NCBI): domain Eukaryota; kingdom Metazoa; phylum Arthropoda; class Insecta; order Blattodea; family Blaberidae; genus Diploptera; species Diploptera punctata. The sequence goes on along the minus strand of JASPKZ010007136.1, from coordinate 2,240 downwards.
TAATGTATTTTTCCAGTTATCTGGGGAAAACACGCATCACCCGCAGTTATTATTTTCAATTACCTGTCATTTTCTTATACAATTTCTACTTTAAAACCGTTTTGCCACAACTTGCACTTGTGCTTGTAACCGTCTCAATTATACAACGTACCTACTTTTTTTTAAATATGTTCCAAATTTGGAAGACAAATAAACCCATGATAAAAAATAGATTCTTCTAATCTTGCGGACTCCTAAAATATAGCACTTTCCATTGAGAATCTAATACTCTATTTCGACAATAAACTGACAAACCTGGTACTTTTCCTGTCCCTCAAATGTGTATTAATATATCACGTGATACTATGCATATGCATTTGAAAGCTAACTCATTGGAAATCAAAACAAATGTATTCTAAACTGCAAATATTCTGTTTTTCATTCTTATGGATACATTTTCTTTCATTTAAAATAAACATCCCCGTTCTTTAAAATAAACAGAACTTCACGCCGCGAGAGGTTTGCAAGACAATTGATCTATTAATTGGCTGACCTCTTGTGTCATTTTATAGAGGTAGGTAAAAGTGTGTAAAGTGATCCCACTACAGGCCACAGACGATAATGTAAACAGTATATGGTTGGTATGTGGTCAGGATCATAGAGAACCGAATAGAGCGGCCTCTCTGTGTTAAATTTTGGACGCAATTTCATACCGCTGCGCCATCTGAAGATGACCACGGTACTACTTGAGCATGGCCACGGTGGCTCAATCGCAATAAAAGTACCCTATCCTTACCCATTCTTTTAAAAATAAAATTTAAAGCTAAACACAAGCAATGCTACTTTGTGGACAATTTTAGCATGTTTTATTCTTACTCTCTTCAAAAGAAAATTACAAGAACTTTGCCAACTTTTCAGATGTCTTTAACTATAAATTATTTTAATTTTTTTTTTTAAATTCATCAATTAGTAAGTTGACTAAAATGATTTTACACAATTTCATAAGTATTTATTAAAAACCATTCCACTTTTAGATGAACATAATGAATATGGGAAATCGCTATTTATTAGAAAATAATTGGAAATGTTAGACCTATACAACAAAATATTGGCAAAATTTTGTAATAATTTTCTTAAGTAAAAATAAAAAAATGCAAAATTGTTTACAAAGTAACATTTCTTGTGTTATTTCCATTAAGAAATATCAAACAGGATCTGGATAATGGATATGCTAAGGCAGCACCATTTGACGAGCCTGGTCTAATGAGTCTAATATGCTATTTGTTTTTGTTTTTTAAGAACTGAAACCATAAAGTAATTTAAGCACAAGTTTTTTAAATGTTCTTAAAATGAAAATTTAAAAATACCTTGGATTTATAAGAATGTAGCAAAAAGAATTCTATGCATCATTTCTCTATTCTGAACTACTCATACGTGAATGCACGCACATGAACTCTATTTAGTAACCAGACTGTCTTGATTAGTTTGCTTTTAAAATGAAATAACATGATTCATTTATTGCCTTATATTAAAATTAATATTTTTAAAAAATTATACATTTTATAGTTACTGCAGTATGTACATTATTCAAGATGAACAGAAGTTTTTCAATGAAACTTCAGTCACATACGTAGTTAAAGATTCAATATTTCAACAATAAACCTAATTATTTTATATGTAATTTTATAAGAAGATTATTTCACATTTATTTACTAGCTTCCTATTACCCCAAGCCCTATAATGGGATAACTACCTTTACATTTTGATTACAAAATCTAATAGTTCATTAGAGAAGAAATATGTATATTCTCCAAGGTGCAACAAGCTGAGAATGCCCTTGGCCTACCAGCTAGCTGCTGGTCCAATATCCACCTGCGAGAAGAATCCAAATTGTTTGACATTTTAGGCTTACACACCTATTTAAGCCTAACACAAATGCCTACCTTCATTACTACCAGGAAATCGCTGAATAGTTTAATGTTAGGCCAAATTATTGTTGTTAAAATTGACGGAACAGTTTTGTTCTCTAAGTAATTACCAACACTTCATATTAAGATTTTTTGCACATATTAAATAAATGTTATAAAAGACATAGAAAGTTCTCAACGAGGTAGAAGTAAGGATGAATAAAATTTACATGACACAATATTAACATAATTTAAAATTTGTAATTTAAAATATGCTCTATAATAGTTCAAAAATTGTTTTTAATAAAACACAACCATTTTTCATTTTAGTCTATAATGTACTGGTACGTTCTT
>JASPKZ010007135.1:0-11868 GCA_030220185.1 Diploptera punctata | reverse complement strand
TTACCTGTGTCGGTTATTTATTTTGCACGGTGCTATTAATTTGTTACTTACTCACTGGCACTGTCGAACCCGTAGGTTCATGGCCGCACGGACATAAGCTCTCCATACATCCCTATCCTGAGCTAATGCTTTCCAATCATTCCCTGTATAATCTACTTCCCTCAAATCATAGTTAATGTTATTCTCCCACCTCATTCTTGGTCTACTAACTGGGCGTTTTCCCTCTGGTTTCCTACAAGAAGCTTCCATGCACGTCTTTCATTCCCCATACGTGTAACATGTTCTGCCCATCGCAGTCTACGAGACTTAACTGTTATTATATCTGGCTTCCTATAAAGACCAGGTAGTTCATTGTTATGTAGTCTTCTCCATTCACCTGTCTGTTCATCTCTCTTACCAATAGAAATTCGTTAACAGCTGTGAAAAAAAAAGTTAAGAAAAGTAACATCAGTTAAGTCTTGTAGACTGCGATGGGCAGGACATATGGCACGAATGGGGAATGAAAGACGTGCATGGAAGCTTCTTATAGGAAAACCAGAGGGAAAACGTCCAGTTGGTAGACCAACAGTGAGGTGGGAGAATAACATTAACTATGATTTGAGGGAAGTATATTATACAGGGAATGATTGGAAAACATTAGATCAGGATAGGGAAGTATGGAGAGCTTATGTCAGCATAATCATGAACCTACGGGTTCGATAGTGCCAGTGAGTTAGTTTATAGTATCATGCTACTGTACTTATTTTTTTATTTTTACATGAGCAGTTTAAGATGTAAGACCGCCACTGTAGGAATCATTAGTAAGGACGCGCTAACCACTAAACCACGGAGCGCGCGCGGCAAGACATTGATCCGGCGTAGCGAGCTTCTTCCTTCATTCAGCAACAAGGCCACCAGCGTGAGAGAAAGGGGGGGGGGAACTTGCTTGTACTTTACTTTCTGCCTTTTCCGGTGTCAACTCTAGCACGGGAGTTACTTAAAAAAACTGCTTCTGACACTTCAAGTTCTTCACCCAAATCTGTTCTTCACGCACATCACAAATACTTCCAACAACCATTAAATCATTCTACTTAACTTTCAACACTCCTTGCATGGCTTTACGGTTCTGTGTGGACACTATGTTCTTATGGCGTTACAGTGCTATAGGAACTTCTTGGATAACTACAATTATAATTTGTTTCACCATGGAAGGTCGGTCATTTACCTCAAAGTTGTGAAGAGTATTAGGTCTTCCCCCTTATACCTTACAGCATCTCTGGCATGATTTATTTTTGTCTAATGTCACCAGGTTGTCTTTTATAGCATTTGTTTTAACAAAAACTAAACAAATAATAAGCACATGCGAAATGAAAATCTTAAGAACTATTCAGGGGAAAAACATTATTTGATAAAATACACAACACAGAAATTAGGGACAACTGCCATATTCAAGACATAACCAAATTTATTATAAATAGACGAAAATATTGGAAGGGTCATATAGAAAGAATGGAAGAAAACCGGCTTGCAAAAAGAGTTAAAGAAGATAGACCAATGGACGGGAGAAGAACAAGAGGAAGACCTGCCAAGAGATGGATAGGCAGTGAATGTACATCCAGTACGTCTTCCTCCGAGGAGTGATTTTGGAAATAAACAGGATGAAAATCCTACAAATTAAGTTTAAGAAGAAGAAGTTTTTCCCCTGGCATTGGCGGAATATCGGCCGCGGTGGACTAGTGGTTATGCTCCTTGCCTCTGGTCCCGAAGGTCGCGGGTTCAAACCCGCGATGGATTTTATTAGGATGGAAAAATCCAAGGAGCAAGTCCTCCGGGAGGGATTTTAAGTTGTGGGACCCGAGACTGAAGATTTTCAGGCTCGTAAAAGATCCTTAAGCCTGAATGAAAAGCCTCTAAGCAAAATATACCGAATTTTCCCGTCCTAGTACTACCTTGGTTTCGTAGATGTCAATATGAGGCGGAACGCTGACCACGGACCACTCAAATGACATCTATACGAAAACAAGTGTAACTAAATTGGTATGGTTCAAATTCTTCCTTGTAGGTGGAGAGCGAATAAATCTCTGTAAAGGGAAACACGGGCTTACAAGAATATTGGCGGAATTGTAATCCATTTCTTAGATTGGGGCATCTGGTAGATGGAGTTACGTTACTCCGATGATATGATGGGTAATAAACGATAATGAAGCGCCAGGAGAGTTCTTAACCTAAACTTAACCTAAATTCCAGTCCATGGGCAACCACAGGTATAATTTCATGTAAGGAAAAGTGTCTATGGTTTGACTGGGAATCAAACCCGGGACCTCATGAACAGTAGTGTCAGAAACGCTGACACTAGCCCGTGAGGCTGGTCATAAGAAAAATATATTAACTTAGACATAATTGAGGGGAACATATGGAAAGAATGGACGATAGGACAATTCCGAAAAAAATTCTATCATATCAACCAAAAAGACAAGACCTGAACGGCTAGGACAGAGATGGAATCAGGCCGGAACAGGTCATTAGGCCTAAACCGTGAAACAATAAGAAAGAAGAAGAAAACTAGCTATAAAATGTCAAAACATTTAATGGAAAATAACTAAAATGCCAATAATGGCGCAAAAGTAATGAAAATGCCAATAATGGCGCAAAAGTAATGAAAATTACAAAAATCACTAACAATAGCCTAAAATAAGGTGATAAATATGCATTTCTATGTCCATCGCTGTGGTCTTGAGGTAGCGGGCCCGGGTTCGATCCCCGGCTGGGAGAAGTTTCCTGGTTGATGATTTTTTCCCCTCTCCCTCACCCATAAGACAAATGTTTGGAAACTTTAAGGCCCAAACGGTCCCCGAACATCACCTGGCCATCATTATCGTAATCATTTAGTTTAGGAGTAAGGCCTCTCCTGGTGCATCATCACCCATCATATATCAGGCGCCACAACCTTAGAAGAGGGTTACAATAACTCGATGCCAGGAGAGAATACCAGAATGTCCAAATGACAATGTGGTGACATTGAATAAAAAAATATGCACCTAGGTCAAGATTTATGTGAAAGCAATCTATAGTTTGCTTCAAATAAAAGGTGATATTTCATCAAAATTAGGGTCCTGATGATAACCGATTCATTGTCTTTTCCATCTTAAGACTCTAAACATTTATTCGATAATACAACAAATTGTTTATCATAAGTAATGCCACGAGTGATTTCCAAATTATCGATAAATTCACGACTCACGAGGTGAGGAGTGAATTTATATAGAGAATTTGGAAATAAAGAGTGGCATTTGTTAGGACTATTTAACGAATAAAATTAAGCTGTTTACTCACAAATCATTACTATAGTTATTTCAAAATATTTATATATTTAATGTAAACAGCGATGTTTGAAAACAAACGAGAAACGATTGGTACACTTCATTTGCTTCTTTTGTTCATCACTGCAACCAGATCATATTATTTATTACCAAAGGATCGCAATATTGTAAGAATGCACCCTAGTGGAGCAATTTATAACCAACATTATAGTGTTAACAAGCGAAAGATGACAAATCAAGAGCTTCAGAACATTTGAATACTATACTACTACTATAAAGGTATTCATTCATTTCTGATGTCCTATGATGTAAATATGTCAATTAACTTATATTTTTCTGCAACGTCATTTCCTGGAAAATAATTCGTTTAAGAAAGTGCAAACAGTGGTTTCCTTTTACTTTTCTTTTTTGGTGGTATAATCAATTGCTACAAATGTTTATATTACCCCCCGCATGCACTATGAGCTGATATTCATGCACTATATGTACAATCTGGTAGCCCTATTTCTTGGTGAGTCAGTCACTGCAAAATAATGCTATGACATATTCAGAATGTTAAAAAGGAGGTGCTCTCTTTATTATGATGAACTTTAGTTGATAAATTCGAGGCGAAACACGACTGTGATTGGTTATAAATAAAAAAAATCATTGGAATGTGATTGGTCATTGGCTCCCATTTGGGGCATGAGTTAAATTCAAATAGTAAATTTAAACGGTACAATCATCCTTTGATTAAAATACGAACCAACTACTTACTCACTCGCTCACTGGCACTATCGAACCCGTAGGTTCATGGCCGCGCGGACATACGCTCTCCATACATCACTATCCTGAGCCAATGTTTTCCAATCATTCCCTGTATAATCTACTTCCCTCAAATCATAGTTAATGTTATTCTCCCACCTCACTATTGGTCTACCAACTGGCGTTTTCCCTCTGGCTTTCCTACAAGAAGCTTCCATGCAAGTCTTTCATTTCCCATACGTGCAACATGTCCTGCTCATCGCAGTCTACGAGACTTAACTGTTCTTAATATATCTGGCTTCCTATAAAGACCATGTAGTTCATTGTTATGTGTCTTCTCCATTCACCTGTCTGTTCATCTCTTTTTGGTCCAAAAATTTTCCTAAGTACTTTATTCTCAAATACTCGTAATCTCTTTTCCTCCCTTAAAGTAAGAGTCCATGTTTTCGCACCCATATAATATACTGGTAGAATAATAGTTTTTACATATTTTCAGTTTAACGTTTTTTTAAAGGAGTTGGGACATCGAAAGTCTCTGCAATGCATGATAGCACGCATTTCCAGAATGAGCCCATGTTTAATTTCTTTGTGCATCTCATTCCTATTGTGATTATTGTTCCTAGGTATTTGAATTCAGCCACTTCCTCAAAAATTTCCCTCATTTGTCATTAGCTGTCCATTTCCATTATATAATGAATTCTGCGTGTGACCATATATTAGTTTTATTGATATGTACTTCCACTAACCAACTACTATTTAGACCAAATAAAAATATTTGCATTCCTAAAAAAAGTTAATAATTTATTACATTATATATTACAACGTTTATGATTTATTTTATCATTTATCTTATGTTATAGGCCTATTGTTTGAGATTTCAAATTAAATTTATCTCATAAACAATCTTCAAGAAATATTACACTAGAAAACCACAAATCAGACTTTATGATACGTATATGTTCTCAGCCATAAAACAAAAAAGCACTATTACATTATATTCAGAGGTTTGCCATGTTTATTTGAATGTGGTACGTAAAATACAACATGATTTGGTATGTAGTAAGTTAAATTTAGGTGAACCACACAAACTCAGCAAAATTAAATAAATAAAAATCTAATTCCAAAATATTTTCACAGTTTCAACATAAAACTTCATTAAAATTTAACTCCCAAAGTACAATATACAAATCTTCCAACATTTTCTCTGGTGCCACCAAAACTTGCAGAATGTCCCATTACCGAATGAGTTGCTTCACCAGTACAACTTCAGACTCTTCTTTATTATATATATATATATATAATAATATTCTATACTTATTTCTTTTTCGTTTAATGTTTTCCCTTCTCGTTTTAGGATATTTGACTTTTTCCGTGTAAAACACAAGCAAAAATAAAATAAAAATAAGGATCAGCATCCTGTCGGAAAGGTGAATGAAACCGAAGAAGAGATGGGCCTACTAATGGCTAAGGAACACAAAATCTATTGATGAACACCATGAAATTGGGATGGAAGTAAACATCAAATAAAACTAAATATATGTAGCCTACACATAGAAATATATTAAGCTATATAACGGAATTGGGACTGTAATCAAAAAAGAGAGAAAATTTTGAAGAAGTGGCTGATTTCAAATATCTAACAAACATAAGTCACCAATAGGAATGAGATGCCACAGAAATTGAAACTTGACTAAAGGTACTGGAAGATACGCAATTATATCATTACAGAAACTCTTATACTAACTTATCTCAAATAATGTGTTAAAACTGGATATACTACATCAGTTAGGAAAACCGGGTAAGTCTTCAAAGTGAGTTTTTAAAGGAGAGCAAAAACTAGTTCAATGACTTACATCAAAGAGTGCATACATCGAAAATTCAATGCTTAATAACACCGTCACTATTTCGCTTTTTTAAGAAAGTCATCGAAAAAAAGTAAACAGAGAGAAAAAGAGATCGACGAAGGATTTTCTACGCCTCAGATGCCAGAGAGTGGACTGGAAGGTAACCAACCACAAATGACAGAATCATAGGTTTAGCAACACACGGATATCATAACACTGTGCAAAAAGTGCAAAATTCCACCAACCGAGTGATTCGTGTGAATGCACAGATATGCGACCAAAAGTGTGAGCGATACAATTACCAACAATGCAGATATGGACAGGATCACTGAACGATAACTCATAAAAGACAAATCATAAACTTATAACTTAATGTCTTTTCGAGTGCCTCTTACCAATTATTATTATTATTATTATTATTATATTATTTACTTATTATTATATTCGCTGACGATTACCCGTTTTTACCAAACGTTGCATCGAACCAAAAAGCTATGGGAGATGTTAATAAATTCATTTCGACCAAAAAGTTGACGTACCCGGTTTTTCCTATGTGATGTAGATATATAAAAACATGGTTATTATCTCAGTCCCATATTATATGGATGCGAAAAACGGAGTTAATAAGATTAGAAGTATTTTGTTTGAACTTAAAGTTCTTAGGAAATGTATTGACTTAGGCCTTTCACGGCCAGGAGTAGCGTATATGATGATCTTGACGAAGATTTCCGGGCAGAAGGCCGTGGTTCTCGAGGCTTGAAGTTCCCCGACGTTTCGCCACACAACCCTTGAGGGATGCCAGACAAAGTCTCTGCGAAACGCGGGGAACTTCCACCTCGAGACCACGGCCTACAGCCCAGAAATCTTCAAGATCTTCTTAGGAAATGTTTGGACCCAAAGAGAGATGAACAGATAGGCGAATGGAGAAGACTTATAACATGGAGGTATATGATCTTTATAGGGAAACCAGCTGTTTTTCTTTTTTAACCAGAAGCCACTACTTATTGTACTATCCAAATTCCTCACTGATATGCACTGGTTCCATACTGACCGAAATTCCATGAGAAAATTTATTTCCGCCATGGGGACTCGACCCAGCGCAAGTTCCGTAGTTGCTGTCGTCAAGTTACCTTGCCTTATTACCACTCGGCTATGGCGGGGGACTAATTTTGGTACTATTGCCATTGAAATCAACAAGATAGGCCGCCCAGAGAGAGGATGATAATAAAATACTTTAAAACAACTAAAACAAGACGCTTTATAGAAAACGAAATAAAAAAATGAAAAAAATTTTATTTCCAACACGCTTGGGATAAAATTGAAGTGTTCAACATAAATCATCGTCCAACACATCTAGCAGTAAAACTAGAGTTTATCTACAAAAAAAATACCATCAAAAGCATGGCGTGTTTTTTTTATGATTTTTACGTTTTCTTCTTACAGACTTACTTTTACCAATATCTGTTTTTATCAACACATATTATTGATATAGAGCACCACATGCTTTTGATGTAAAATTATTTTTTAGATAACTCTAGTTTTATTCTAGATGTGTTCGAGATGATTTTTTTGTTGACCACTTTAATTTTATCCAAGCGTGTTGGAAATTAAAATTATTTTTCATTTCTTTAGTTAGGTTTTCTTCAAAATGTAAATATCTAAATTCTATACTAATTTAGTATGAGCTAAAAATAATACTCTTCAAAAAATCCTCCGGGCCGGATTTTGAACCACGCCCCTCTGGATACTGAATGATATACCACTACAGCCCACCACTCAAAACGACTGAGGTACAAACGATAGACTAAAAGTCGTACGTCCACAACATATTATACACGGTCTTCATTTTTTTGATGTCCTGATGATCTGGCCCGATCTTAGAAAACAATTCTGAATTGTGTATTTTCATTGGTCCTTTACAAGTATACACAGTTTCAAGTCAATCCAATGTTTTTAAGTGTGTGTAAATCGTGTTGAAACATCTCCGTTATATAGATAAATACAGGTCAAGCTAATATAAAGCCTGTAAAAAACAGTAACATTTTTCACTATTTTTCTTTTCAATATTATTCAACAAGTTTGATCAATGAAAGGTACTTGAGTGAATAAACTAAAATATAGGTAATTGTAAAAGTGAATAGACAATGAAGTAAAAACAATATATAGGGCCCATTCAAAAAGAAGGAACAGACCTTCAAACATTTATTTCTTCCAAACTACAAAAAATATAAACACAATTCAACGTTCCTGGAAAGAGAAAAGTTTGAATTTCTGATCACGGTCGCATTGACACTGTTAGATTGGAAGAGGAAGGCAGAAGATCAACTTCATCGCCGGTGACCGCCAGGCCACACATCCTGGTGTGACATATCTGTGAAGTTACGTAACAGGACCGTGTTTTTATCCCACCTATGCCTGACACTCTTGAAAAATCTGCAACATCGAATTGTTGAAGCTGTGAATTCGATAACTAGAGCCCAGCTGATTCGAGTAGGGCAAGAAATGAGCCACCGTTTTTGGTGGGCATTTGGTCGTTGTAAACACATGGTGGCTCATATTAATGGAGTAAAAATAGTGAAATTTGAACTTTTCTCTTTCCATGAACGTTGAATTGTGTTTTATATTTTTGTAGTTTGGAAAAAATAACATAGTTTGAAGCTTCTATTCCGTCCTTTTTGTAATAGCCCTGTATTTTCACCTATAATTTATATTCGCCAAACAAAGACAATTTTGTTGAAGCATGGAATCTGTGCACTTGCGTAGTGCACGATATTTGATAAAATATTATTTTGTCTTAAGAATCTTTACCCACGGTCCCTATGATTTGGACACAACTACAGATTTCTAAATGGACTCATATGGTGGTACTAGTGTTTAGCGGAGAGAAAGTTCCGCAATATAATTAAGATTGGCACAATTTTACAACGCTCACTATGAAAGCTACTTTCAAACAAATATTTATGGCTAAATGTATGATTTCTTTATTTCATCTATATAAAAATTATTGCTGAGGTCTGTCACCTACACCAAGAAACTAATTCCCAGAACAATTCTATTCTTTTTAATATCCCATAAAATTATAATTCAAGTTGTTAAACTTATAATCTAGTCTGTGGATATTACATAAATTTTCAGTTCCAATATGGTAATAAATGATTCCGGGCTATGTGGCCGTGGTCTATAACTTGAATGGGCTTTTTCTTCCAGACGTTTCTGTTTTCTCCCTCAACTGCGGTGAGCATCTTCAGTGGCGAGGCGGCTGTTCTCGCTGTTGCCTGTCGTCCCGTGTCCGACGCATTCGAGGTCTACGACAGGAATCAACAGCTTGAAGCGCTCGCCACTGAGGGATGCTCTCCGCAGTTGATGGAGAAACGTCTGAAGAACGCCATGTTCTTTTTTATAGCCCACGGCCACTAGCCCGGACTTTTATTACATGAATAACGGCCGTGAAACCTGCCATTCCACTTTCAGTTTCCCATAGTTCGACCAATGGCGAATTTTAATTGGATTAAAATGGTACCGAACATATAGAAATCATTATGTATGGAAATGGACAGCTAATGACAAATAATGGAACTTTTTAGGAGGTTTCTTCGTCTGATTCAAACACCTAAGAACAATAATCACAGGTTCGAATGAGATGCCCCAAAGTAATTAAATCATACGGCCCCTCACATTCTGGAGATGGCGTGCTATTATGCTATTTGCTTAGGGACTCTTGACCCGTCATACTCTCTTTCAAAAAACCGTCAAACTGAAACATATAAACTATTATTCTTCCAGTTAATAATTATTTTAGATGCGAAACATGGACTCTTACTTTAGGGAGGAAAGGAAGATTATGAGTAGTTTGAGAATTAAGTTCTTATGAAATGTTTTAGAGAACCAAAGATGAGATGACGAGAACAGGTAATGGAGAATACTGGAAAAATAGTGAGACTACATGGTCATTATAGGAAGCCAGATATAAGAACAGTGTAAGTCTCTCGCGCGACTGAGATGGGCAGGACATGTGGACAACGATGGGGGAATTAAAGACGAGCATGGAAGCTTTCTTGTAGGAAAACAGAGGGAAAACGCCCAGTTGGTAGACCAAGAATGGAGTGGGGGAGAAAATATTAACTATGATTTGAGGGAAGTAGATTATAGCAGAGCATGACTGGCAAAACATTAGTTCAGGTAGGGATGTATGGAACGCTTATGTCCCACGCGGGCCATAAACCTACGGTTTTCATAGTGCCAGTGAGTTAGTGTTAGTTATATTTTTATTTCCATTACTACTGTTGATGGTTCGAACTTTGAAATCCATAATTTTCATGTCATAACAACGCAAGACATTCCACTGCATGATACATAATGAATGTGTTTTATTGTTGAATTTCTTGTGAGACATTTATTTTATGAGTTATTACTTTACTTACTTACTCACTGGCACTATCGAACCCGTAGGTTCATGGCCGCGCGAACATAAGCTCTCCATACATCCCTATCCTGAGCTAAATGTTTTCCAATCATTTTATGAATTATTCCATACTATATTTTTTACATAGTTTGCATTATAGTATAATTAAATGGTCCCATATTTTTTAAGTAAATTGTCTGATTTTTTTACAAGACCCCATAATTTTTTTAGAGAAAAACAAGCTGCATAGAATTGTGATAATGGCCTAATGTGAAACAAAGGAGAAACAAAAATGTTGTACCTAATGCGTGGAATTACAACAAAAATTAATAATTGCATACATTTTATTTTTTATTTTTAAATACTACTTCAATCATGAACACCCATGCACTACTTTGTTACTCATTGTTTTTAGGACATGCAGTAAAATTTAAACCTTCTAGGTACAAAAATTTCTGAGTCCATTCAATTTTGAAAATCTCACAAAAATGCAGTGAAAATAACAGTGTGGGAAAAACAAGTTTAAAGATTTGCATTCAGGTAAGTTATTTAATACCTGGCGCAGTCCTTTTTACTCTGCACGTAATTTAGGGCACTTAGAAGTGCCATAGGCCTCTGAAAACATTGCCAACATATGCATTAGAGCCAGACTATTTTTTTAGTACAAAAAACAAAAAAATGCCAATTTTGATCTCAAATGGTCAATTTTTCACCATAAGCCCCTCTTAACATGAATGTGGCTTATCATTTTCACTGGCCTCCCAGGCCCTTCAATTTTAAAGATACACTTTCTCAAACGAAATACCACAATCTTTTCGAGACCCACGGCTAAGTCCTTCCCCGGAACTTTTTCTTGGAGTTTTACAACATAAAAATATCCAATCAAGCCCGTTCGGTTTGAACCCGCGACTTTCGGGACTAGGGGAAAGAAACAATACTAGCCCACGCGACCCAACACACAACCAGACACAACCAATATATCTTCTCCTTCTTCGTCTCCCCCACTTATAGCTTTGTCGTCTTCGTTTCCATTCATATCTATCATTCCATCTCCCTCTTCCAAATTCCGATCAGCATTATTTGTTCTGACTAGGTTTTCATTTCCATCTTGGCTGCCCCGTTTTTTCTTCCAGGGGGTGACCATTGGTATATAATTTTGCACTTTTCATTTTCATTCTTTGTACATGGTCATACCTTTAAGCTTTGATTTTCATATATTTCAGCGAAAAAATATATCAATTTCAACTCGAGATTCCTGAGAAACAATTTGTTTAGCGAATTTTAAATGTGACGTTTACTAGAGGCACCACTGTTGAGTTAGGAGCTGTAGGAACAGGGTTGTGCGTATGTGATGTAGCGGGCCTTGATTAAGGCGGGCGGGCGGGCGGGCCCGCTGCACTATATGGCAACACTGCACTCTACTGCTCTCCTTCTTATCATCTTCTCCGGCTTCAGACGTACAACAGAACGACCTACACCTGTTCCTATCTATAACGCGACTCCCATTCCTTCCTTCCACAAGCTCAGGTGTCAACATCCAAATTCACACCAAACAGACAGAATCAACGCATAATTGACG
>JASPKZ010007134.1:0-31818 GCA_030220185.1 Diploptera punctata | reverse complement strand
TTGTTTTTAAATATATATATTTTTTTACCTGCCAAATGGGGTAAATAAAAGACTGCATTGAATTTTCATATTTAAAGCTATAAGCTTGGAAGTGTAAATTGATAAGACATAGCAATTTTTGATGTTATATTTTAAATTAACACATTCCAGAATTAGATATAGTTCAATTTTAGAATGAAAAAATTAACGCTTGAACCGGGAGTTGAACCCTAGATCTCTGACTCTGTATGTCAGTGCAATAACCGTTATACCATTCAAACTTCTGATAGGAACGTCAAATTTCTTTCCACTTATACAATTCTCCTTTCATCCGAAGGCTGATAGCCATAGCTATCAACAATGCCATCTGATGACTTCTATTCAAAGTATTTTTATTTATACAATTCTCCTTTCATCCGAAGGCCGATAGCCATCGCTATTAATGCCATCTCAAAGTATTTTTATTGATATGAAGCTTTACCACTTAATAGTCATCATCATCATCCATGCAAGTATTAGGCCGTGTGGCCTGTTACGGTCTCAAATAGGGATTTTCCATCCAGCGCTTTTTTGATGTCCCACTGATCTTTTGCCTTGGGGGCTGTAACAAAGCATGGCTTTTGGAATTTCATGAGATGACATTCATTGAAGATGGGCTTTCCAGTTGTTCTGGTAGTTTTGTATATGGTGAAGAATGGGTTCTACATCCAACTCTTCCATAATTTCCTCATTTCTTTTATGGTCCCACTTTGTATAGCCTGCTGTGCAGCGCATAAATCGCATCTCATTTGCTGTTATTCGGCTTTCATCTCTTCTTCGTATTGTCCATGCTTCACTACCATATCTTAATACTGGTCTTGCGAGAACCTTATAAAACCACTTAATAGTAATGTTTAAATTCTCAGTAAAAAATTTTGAATAGAAGTCATCGAAGGCTATCGACCTTCGGATGAAAGGAAAATTGTATAAGTGGAATGAAATTTTACATTCCTATTGGAAGTTTGAATGGCATAACAGTTATCGCACTGACATACAGAGTCAAAAATCCAGGGTTCGACTCCTGGTTTAAACATAATTTTTCTTTCTAAAATTAAAGGACACAGCAAGTTTTTGTTAAGTGTAGTGAGCTAACAGAATTACTTAGAAAAATTTGTAGAGAAAATTTGAAAATTTTTGTAACTGAAAATTACTCATCTATATAACTTTAATTTTTGTATATTTATAAACATCTTTTTATTTTTGAAGAGAAAAATTATACGCTCAGACCGGGACTTGAACCCGGGAATTACAACGTATATAGAGAAAAATTTGCGTTTAGATCGGTACTTGCTCAGGTAGCTCAAATGGTAGAGCACTTGGACTAGAAAACCAAGGGTCCCGGGTTCAAGTCCCGGTCTGAGCGTATAATTTTTCTCTTCAAATATGATTTATCCATCATTGAGATGTATGAAATTAATAATAAGAACATCTTTTTATTTAATTAGATATTAAAAATATCACCTCACCTCATATTTTGTCTTCTTTCTTTATATTTTTCTTTGTCTTCAGGGATGTTTCAATACATACTGAAGTGTAATGAATAATAAAATTCAATCATAGAAGCTTGTCTTTTATTTACTTTACTCTCCGTATGCCTCTTCACCCTAAATATAAAGTTTTATAAAATACCTTTAATTCTTTAAAGAAACTTATTATACATTTAAAATATAAGCCAAATGTTCATTGTAATGTAGCCTATAATGTAGCCACATCCATAAAAAGAATAGTTAAAAACAAATATAAAATCAAACAAAACCAAGACCTATGTAATAAGCCAAAGACAAAAAATGGAATATTTTAGTAAAGAAGCCAGATATTATTCCAGAATTTCCACGTAAAACTACAGTAGCAACATTTAGACTGCTTACAGAACATGACTATTTAGCCAAACATTTATATAAAATAGGAATCTACACGAATCCAAATTGTCCTCTATGCAATAAAGACGAAGAAATGAATGAAGAACACCTACAAACCTGTGAAGTATTACCTGTTGGATCCACAATAGAGAAATATTGGAGAGCAAGAACGCTAATGGCTTCGGTGCCAAGGCCCAGCATTTGAAAACAACATGTAGCCTATTATAAATATGTTCTTTTTGGATAAATCTATTGATGGAAAGGAGAATGATACCAAATGTTGATTCATGTAGAATAATAGTTTGTGACTACATTCATCATATCATTTTTAATAATGTGACAATTTAATTATAGTAGAATCTTGCTTATCTAGCCTATCTGTTAGTGGGCATCTTCCAGATTAAAAAAAAAAGAAAATCAAGACAATCAAGTGGAATATTAATTATTATTATTATTTATTATTTGGAATTTATAAACTATTTCACCTAAGTTATATTAGGGTTATAGTTTGTGTCAAAGTTATGATACATTATATACTTTAATTTATCTAAAACTGTGTTATATGAACCATATTTGTAAAGACGTTAAAAATTTTGTATTTCTGTTCTGTCAAAAGCACTTTGTAATGGTGGTTCACTTAAACAGGCGATGTTATTTAAAGCACAGGTGATTTTGAACCTTTCATTCCAGAACAAAATACGTTCAACACTTTGGCTGTTAATAATAATAATAATAATAATGCTTTATTTTAGCTGGCAGAGTTAAGGCCATAAGGCCTCTTCCACTCAACTAGCAATTAATAGAATTATACAAAAACTTATTACAATTTTAGGATATTATTAAAATACAGACTAAACAAAATACAATGATGATGTGATCTAACGCTAGCTAATACTAACAAAAACATGGAATATAATAAAATTAAAATTATATAAAATAGAGTAAGTAGCTTCCTAGATGATTATTTATAGAATGCTGTATATAGTTGTTATGCAGTTAATATTTTCATTGTATCGAACTTAAGATATCAGTTAATTTGGATTTAAATAATGATAGCGATTGACAGTCCCTGACATGACTGGGAAGTGAGTTAATACCACAATTACAACTTGCACTCTCTCTAATTTTGAATTTCTGAAGGTATTGGCTAAATTTTCTATGTCCAATGAGGAATTGTGTTAGTGTGAAATTTGGAAAAATGAGTTTGTATTTCATTCTGTCATAAATACTCGGAAAGAACAGTTGTGTTAATGTACCTGTAGTATTACCCATTTAACGAGTAAGCGCAGTTGTGGACGGAGGGCGCTGCAGTCGTGTTTATGCAGGAATAGAACACATGACACCGCTAACTATGAAGTGCAGAGGAGAATGCGACGCGTGACGCTGACAGTACAGGTCTGGTAGAAAGTTTGTTAGCGGTGCACATTGCAATATGTAAATTATCTTTCTGTCTTGTGAATTAATCACTTTTCTTGGAGACACCATACTTGTACAATACAAACGTAGCTCTATAATACAAATTGTTGTATTGACACGAAATCACTGTTCAAGAGCGAATGATGTGGTTACAAGTGCTATTAAAAGGCAACTGTGATTCTTTACCCACTGTACACTGCCTTATATTATATTACGTGTAGCAACAAGCTATGCTTTGCAATGCGTCTGCCTGCAGAGATATTTTGAACGACTAATACTATTGAGCCTCACCTAGTTCCATCTTGCTATTATGTATTACTAAGAGAAATATTTTATCCTGAACCAGAATTTAAACCCAAGATCTCCAGCTTTATGCTCTGGTGCACTCATCAATTGCTACTTATGCAGTCCTAATTTTATGTTCATGTCATCGTGTTAAAGTTTCTATGTGAATGAGTCTTTACATGTCACACTTGAAACAAATGAATTTATTAAAAATAAATTGATCAGGATAAACTGGAGGTCAGGGTGAGCTCGATAAACAAGGTTCCCAACTTTATTATATTGATAAAACAAGGTTTTACTGTAAATTATGTCTTTAGAAAATTATAGTTTACACTAGTCAATATTTCTTAGAGGTTAGATAACCTAAGCTATATCAACCATACCACACACAAGCGAGTGTCTGATACAGATCCTTCGAGAAAGGATCTAACTATCAATTTCTAGGAAAGTGATTTTAAAATGAATGTTATTTATATAAATTTTCTGAGTAACTAGATGCCATACTGTTAAGTTAGTTTGGCTGTAAGATAGTGTTCCATCTAAATTGAATGTCTCATAACAATGTTATTCGAGGGAGATGTTGGAGTAGCATAAGAATGTAAACTATATACTAATTTAATGCTGCAATTTTGTGAATTGTCTCAGTATTTTTAGCATGTTATTGTGTATTCCAGGTCTAACCTATTTCCCAGTACATACTGGTATATGACATATGCATGGTCAAGATATACAAGATAATTTTGCTTATATAAGAATTAATAACTAGCAACTAACTCACTTGCACTATCACACCCTTAGGTGCGGACATAAACTCTTCATACATCCCTATCTTGAGCTAATGTTTTCCAATCATTGCCTGTATAATCTACTTCCCTCAAATCATTATTAATATTATTCTCCCACCTCATTCTTGGTCTACCTATTGGTAAATTTCCCTCTGATTTTCCTACAAGGAGTTGCCATCCCCTATTTAATTCCCCATTTGTGACACATGTCCTGCCCATCACATTCTAAGAAACTTAACTCTTCTTTTTTAAACCAGTTTCCTATAAAGATTATATAGCTCATTGTTATGTAGCCTTCTAAATTTGTCTGTCAGTTCATCTCTCTTTGGTCCAGATATTTCCTCAGAACTTTATTCTCAAATATGAGAGAATGTAATAACAATAATAATAATAATATCATCATCATCTCTTTTCGCTCCTAGCTGGAGCATAGGGCCGCAATGAAATTCTCCATTTAGCTCTATCATCTGCCAACCTCTTCACCTCCAACCAAGTTTTTTTCTCATTTCATATAATTCTCTTCCAAGTTATTTTTGGTCTTCCTCTCCTCCTTGACCTCGAGGATTCCAGTCCAGTGCGCATCTTTCCATTGCAATTTGAGGTTTATGCAGAGTATGTTCAATCCAACGCCATTTTCTTTCCTTTATTTATTTTTCAATAGGTGCTTGCTCAGTTTTGCACCATAATTCTTGGTTTAAAATAATATTAACGATGGTAATGATAATGTCTGCATGGCCATGAACCTCCAGGTTCAATAGTACCAGTGAATTAGTTATAATGAATAATAATGATAATGATAATAATAATAATAATAATAATAATAATAATACCACCACTCTTACTTCAAGGGAGATGAAAATATTATGAGTATTTGAGAATAAAGTTCTTTGGGAAATGTTTGGATCAAAGAGAGATGAACAGACAAGTGAATGGAGAAGACTACATAAGATTGAACTGGAGATTTTAATGCCCATTCACGACGATGGGGCTATACCAAATCTAATAATGCAGGGAAAATTGTAGAAGACTTATTAAATTCAACACCCATAGAAATAATACACAACAAAGAGGATCCTCCAACATATATACATTACTCTGGTTCAGGAACTAATCCTGACTTACTCTTTGTATCTTCTAATTTATACTCCAAAACCAAAAAACAAATTGTAGAAGATCCTGGCTCAGGACATAGAGCCATCATTGCTACTATTCAACTGGGGAATAACAACTTACTTCCAATGCATCTTAAACCCAGGTGGAACTTCAAAAAAGCCAATTGGAAACTGTACACAGACGAACTGGAAACCAAATTTGAAAATCCTTTAAACGTATCACTTCAGTCAGATCAAATTAACAAATCTATATGCAAAATAATATTAAAAACAGCAAAAAAGTATATACCACGAGGAATAGTTAAAAACTACAAACCCTTCTGGAATTCAAAATTAGAAAGAATGAAAATAGACCGAGATCTTGCTAGAAATAAAGCAGAAAAAACAAAAGACCCAAAAGATGTACAAAATTGGAGAAAACTGTGCGCACAACTCAAAAAAGAAATTAACAGCAATAAAAGAGAAAATTTTAATAACTTCCTCCAAAAAATGGATTATGGGAAAGATGGCCAGAAAGCATATAGATTTGTACACAATATACAAAATAAAAAAGAACAACAAAAAACACCATTTATCCACGACAACAAACAAATTACAAATGAAAGTGAAATAGCCAACAAATTCAACAAAACACTATGCTAATACCTATACTTTGTCCTCAGAGAACAAAAAGGAACAACAAAACAATAAAAGAGAACCTAAAAAATTACATAAAATCAACAAACAGTACAAAAGATAACATTTTTAATAAGAATTTCAACATTAAAGAATTAAACATAGCCATTAATAGTTTAAAATCAAATAAATCTCCAGGAGCAGACAATATACATGCAGAATTTCTCAAACACCTTGACAATAAAGCCAAAACTCAATTACCTCTCCCTATATAATCTTTCTTGGAACACAAAAGTTCCTGATGATTGGAAAAAAGCTATTATAATGCCTATTTTGAAAACAAAAAAATTAGCCAATACTTTTTCAAATTATCGCCCAATAGCACTAATTAGTGTAATTGTTTAAACTATGGAAAAAATGATTTCAAATCGATTAAATTGGTATTTAGGAACCAATCATTTACTTTCACCCAATCAAGCTGGATTTAGAGAATTACAATCAACAAATCAACAAATTGTACACCTAAGTCAAGATATTAAAGACAGTTTCAACAGAAAAGAAGACACTCTGGCAATGTTTATTGATTTCCAAGGAGCATATGACTCTATTTGGAGATATAAATTATTAGAAAAAATGCAGACTTTAGGCATTCAAGGGAATATGCTACTCTGGATCAGCAATTTTCTCATCCAACGGTTCATTGCTACAAAGTATAATAATCACCTTTCTAAATACCAACAAACACATCGAGGTTTACCACAAGGTTCTGTACTCAGTACCACTCTCTTCAATATCTACATTAATGATCTACCTAAGCATATAGAAAAGCTCCAAACAAAAACCCTACTTTTTGCTGATGATGTTGTAATATGGGTCTCCAAGCCAAAAAACCAAAGTCAACAATTAATAACCATAGCCCAACAATCACTAATACAGTTAGAGAATTGGACATCCCAGAACTTAATGAAGATAAATATACAGAAAACAAATTATCAACTATTTACATTAAGAAAGAAACCACTACCCATCACTCTGAAATTGGAGGGTGAATTATTAACTCAAACACATGAAGCAAAATATTTTAGGAATAACTCTGGACACAAAATTAACATGGAAGAAACACATGGAGAATATATGTACAAAGATAGAAACAAGGTTACCATTATTAAAACGATTAGCAGGGAAAAAGTGGGGTTGCAACACACAAACCCTAAACACCTTCTACCAAATGTACATAAAACCTGTACTTCAATATTGTGAAGAAATCCTAGTAACTACTAAAGTGGAAAAACTTAATAAATTGCAGAACCAAATCCTCCGTCTGATAACAGGAGCCGTTAAAACAACACCAATCACTGCCATGCAAATCTTAACAAATAACCCAAACATAGCATCTGAAATTGAGAAAACAGCAGTCACACAGTATGAAAAATTTTTAAGGCTACCCCATAATAACTGGACCCAAAGAAAACCACAAGTATGTTTAAAATCTCAGCAAAGCTTCCTAAGCATTGTACAAGAAATCAAACAGAAATTGCAACTTCCACATTCAAAAGAAAATATGCAGATGAGAAACAACCCTCTAGAATTTTTGGAAATCGAATATAACCTTCATTTAACAGAAGACATCAAGAAATCTGAAACTCCTCCATATATTTTAAAACAAATGTCACTGGAAATGATAAATCTAAGATACCCAGCTCCTGAATGGATACATATTTTTACAGATGGCTCCAGCCTACCAAATGATGGTGGCACTGGTGCTGGTGCAGTATGTCCACTTTTTTTCCTTTTATCGTAAACTAAACACAAATTCAACAAACTTTGATGGCGAAATTCTAGCAATTTTCTTAAGTTTACAAAATCTTTTATATCACATCCAAAAATTTACAAAAGTTGTAATTCTATGTGACTCCAAAGCAGCCATTTCTTGCTATAACACGAGACACAACACCCAAAAGCATCAAAATTATCGAATGTCACAAAATGATAAAACATTTATCCCGTCTACATAAAAAAGTTGTACTTCAATGGATTCCGGCCCATTGTGGAGTGACAGGCAATGAAATAGCCGATTTTCTAGCCAAGAAGGGTAGCAAAATTGTTTCAAACCCAACTTCTGCTCCAGTTTCCTTTCACTCTATCAAAAGAATTATCTCAAATAAATATATCAATAAACTTAGAGAAGAATACACCACCAAAACATCTGGAAAGGAATGGGAAAATCTACAAGCTTATGACATTACTACATTACAAAGAAAATCTGCAGTAGCAACATTCAGACTGCTAACGGGACATGACTGCTTGAATAAACACCTACACAGAATTGGCATAACAGATTCACCTAAATGCCCTTTTTGCAATTTAAATGAAGATATGGAAAGAAACCATCTCCTCTGTTGTCCAGCTTTTGTAGAAGAGACCAGCCTTTCTGCTAAATATTGGAGTGCAAGAGAGCGAATGATTTCATTATCAAGTGCTCGACATTAGATACCAACCAACCAACATAAGATTGAACTACATGATCTTTATGGGGAAACCTGACATAATAAGAATAGTTAAGTCTTATAGACTGTGATGGCCAGGACATGTAGCACGAATGGTGAATGAAAAAGTGGCATGGAAATTCCTTGTAGGAAAACTAGAGGGAAAATGCTCAGTAGCCAGGCCAAGAATAAAATGGGAGAATAACATTAACCATCATTTAAAGGCAGTAGATTATACAGGGGATGATTGGAGACATTAGCTAAGGTAGGGATGTATGGAGAGCTTATGTCCATGTAGACATAAACCTATGGGTTTATTAGTGCTTGTGAGTTAGTTAGTTAATAATAATAGAGTCTGCCAGGCTAACTCAGGTGGTAGCATGCTCCTTCCTGACTAATGAGCCTGAATACAACACAATTAATAGATCACACTGCAGATTATATGACTGAAATTCAGCAATTTCAAAATAGATTGTGTGAAAAGTTTTGAAGGTGAATTTAGATGTAAAAAATTTCAAAAGAATAATTGGAATTAACAGCATATATAAGAGAAAGATTTGCATTTAGATTGGAGTTGCTCAGATAGCTCACTTTGTAGAGCATTTGCCTAGTGTGCATAAGATCCTGGGTTCAAACCCCAGTCTGAGAGTATAATTTTTCTCTTCAAATATAATAACTGGTTTGTATAGACAATGGGGGCACGCCGTAGCGTAGTGGTTAAGGCACAGAGCTACAAGCCGGAGGGTCGAGGGTTCAAGTCCCGTTGGGGTCAGGATTTTTAAACTGACCCAAACCCTCTGGCGGCACTATGGCCCTGGGGTCGACTCAGCCTCTAATGGAAATGAGTACCAGACACTTGTTCTGGGGGTAAAGGCGGCCGTCATGCAGGGCTGACAACCCGGCTGACGTAAAGTGCCGATTGTCTAGAAAAAGTGGGAGCCTTAACCTCCTACTACCCCAAGGGCCTCCGGGCCTGTTGTGGGATCACTTTACTTTTTTTTTTGTATAGACAATGTTATCTTTATATATAAAAATGAGTGTGAGTCTGTCTGTCTGTCCTTTGTAGACTCAAACATTTTAATGAGGTTTTTTCCATCATTTTGAAAAATTGTATGGGATAGTTAACATATATAAGATATTACCCTATATGCTATAGGACCGGAGCTAAAAAAAAAAGGCATCGGTGCACTAAAAAAGTTGATTTTTGGACGCTTAAATGGCTTACCATAACAAAAATACCAAATGAATGTACACAGAATTGAATATCTCAAAAAGCTCTACAAAAAAGTCCACAACAGCATATGTCTATCTTTTACAGATAACTCACAATAACCATTTTTATCTTTCAGCTCATTGATGCCAAGAAGATCGAGATGAGTAGAGCAAACATAGCAGTGCAAGCCGGGTAGTAGCTAGTTAAAATATATGGTTCAGCTCAGTTACATCATGACCATGCATGTGTTATGGATGGAGCCTTCAAAAGCTTTTATTTAATTGGAATATTTTAGTATTAAATACTACAGTTTTGGTTTTTTCTATTAGAAGTGCAATATTACCTATTTAATGTGCTTATTTAGAGTGGAAATGTTAAAATATGCAGACCACTCATGAGATCATTGCTGTGCATGAACTTATTCTTATTGTGTTGCTATAGTCTATTCACTTTTAGGTTGCAATCAATAACAGAATTTAATAAAATTCTAATGGGAAGTAACACTGTGAGGCAAATTATCATATTACATGATTGAATTGGATATTTTTTACACTTCACCTTATAAAAATATGTATTTCTCACCTGATTAGTTTCGAAGCCAGTGGCATCCATCATCACCTAAAACTTTAACTGATGATAAAAGCCTTTGAAACTGATCAGATGAGGTGTAAAAAATTCTGAATTAATTATGTAATTTTAAAAACAGGATGTCTGAAGACCATAATCTAATTGGTTATTGGCGTAAGTTAACTGTCTATGAATTCAAAAAGTATTTCACACATTAACAACGAAAAATTGCTCTAAATTAAATATATTTCCATATTTTCATTAATATTTAAAGGAAGTGACACTAATAGGTTTATTTAAATTATAAATAGAGTTAGATTTGCCCTCAGGGGTCCCCATCTAGGGGATATGTGGATGGCGACCACAAGGTGCCCAAGCTGAGCAAAATCATTGCTTCCACTTACTTATGTTTTGCTCCTTTTATCTTTTCTTATATAGCCTCTCTTGGCTAATTCTTGTTTTTTCAACTCTGATGATATTAGAGCATAGGAGATCTTTTCCTACTTTCATTCCTCTCTATTGATCTAATTCTTACAACCTCCTGAGCACTCATCTTGATGGGTGAGAAGGATTAACTTTTTTTTTATTCAATGCCCAGGTTGCCATTTTGACATTTCTGGTTTTCTCTCCTGGCATTGGCTTAAATGTAACCCGCTTCTGAAGTTGGGGCGCCTAGAAGGTAGAGTTACGTTGTCCCGATGATATGATAGGTGATAAATGATAACGTGCCAGGAGAGTTCTTAACCTAAATTCCATACCATGGGAAACCACAGAAATGATTCCCTTTAAGGAAAAATTCCTATGGTTTGACCGGGAATCGAACCTGGGACCTCATGAACAGTAATCAGAAATGCTGACCATTAGCCCATGAGGCTGGTCGGGTTAACCTTGTTATTAACATATTAGGTAAACAAGGAACCAAAAATGCCCACATAATCTGCATGTACATCATTTAATTGGTTACTAACACCTCATCTCCTGTTAGCTATCTTTCTTGAGCTTGTTTCAATGGAATTATTTTCATCCTCAATCTATAACCAACTTAATAAAATTAAAATGAGTCTTTCTTTATCTCACCTTATACAGTCTGTGTTCTTCACAGCACAGGACTGTGGTTTCAAGAACAGTTGTTCCTATCTTCAGCCATCAGTGAAGAACACAGAGTGTATGAGGTGAGATGAATACTCGTAACGACTTATTTAAATTTTATTTTATATAAAGCCTCATAATGTTAATTCACATCATATGTTTTATGAAAATACAACTAACTGTTGAGATGTGCGTTGAAATCTCTGCACATTCCTTCCTTTTGCTGTTGGACAGACAAACTTCACAATCAAATCCTTTTCTTCGGGAATTTCAAAATCCATTATCTTCTTTAAATTTGAGTTGTGTTTTTGACTCACCTCATATTTCTTCTATTTTTATGCAGACCTAGGTTTTGTCACTAACTTCGCGACATTCTCGATGCCACACAACTGCCGTCTTGCGGTTATCCCTCCTGCAAATTGATTTCTGCACTGTCTGTTGGCTGACTTATGAACTTCCAAATCAAACCCTTCTCCTTTCCAGCAAGAATTTTGAAATTCATGGTTTTCTTTTTATTCTTGCATATGTAAATTTTCTCTCAAACTGTGAGTTCCTTAGATTTTTCTAACTGTTTAAGTAATTTTGCCTTAGTTTCAATTCTGTGTTTTTCTGAAGTTCTTCGGTCAGCCAACAGAGAATGTTGTTAAGTATGGTGATGAAACCTAGGTATGCGTAAAAATCAGGAAATATGAGGTGAGTCAAAAACACAACTCAAATTTAATTAAAATAAACCTCATAGTGTTATTTCCTACATATATATTAATCCATTATTTTATCTTTATTTTTCTTTCAAACTCTGAGTCTTTCCAGCTGATTAAACAATTTATTTGATAAAATATCTTACAGTGTGTATTCCTATCAATTTTATGTTTCATTATTGCAATCTAAAAGTGAATCCGCTACCTAAAAATAACATTGCTATTATAAACATAGCATTCAAATATTATCATTAAATTGTAAATAAAGTGTAGCTACAGCATATTCTTAAAGATAGCTGGTATACATATTACTTTGGTACTGATGCAGATAAGAAATACAACATTTTGCAATTTAACTAATTTATCAAACCTGGAGGTTCATGACCATGCATGCATAACTCTCCTATCCTGATGTAATATTTTTCAATCATTTCCTGTATAATATACCTCCGGAAATCAAGGTTAATGTTATTCTCTTGTCCTACTAATGCAATGAGAACTATTGATCTTGCAGCAATGGGCAGCACTTGTAGCATAAATGGAAATGAAAGAGGGACATGAAAACTTCTTAGGAAAACCAGAAGGAAAATGCTCAGAGAGAATAACATTTACCATAATTTTAGGGAATGATTGGAAAACATTACCTTAGGATAGAGATGTATAGAGAGCTTATATTTGCTTGACCGTGAAGCTTTGGGTTTGATAGTACCAGTGATTGAGTTGGTTATTAGTAGCTACAGTATCTATAAATAATAATGGAGTAAAAAATGAAAGAGAAAATATTTGTCTTTTGTTGATTGGTTGCATTTTCCAAGAAATTTATATTGTTTTTTAAGGATATATATATTTTTTTTACCAGATGGATGTAGACTGTACCATCCTGGCAAGTTTGAAGAAAATAATTCTGGACTTTATGTTTTTGAGACTGTTTTAATATCAACAACAGATTAATTAAATGAAGATCACAGGGGAAAAAGCAAGGAATGTCACAATACAAAAAAAAATAGAAGTAACTCTGACTTTGGTGCTTATTTTTTAAAATCTTTCTATTGTCAGTGATAAACATTGTAAAAGTATGGAATGTTCCAGAGGGGGAAAACAAGAATTGTTCAAATATTTTTTTTGTTTTGTTTTTTGTGACATTTCTCTGATCTTCAAATAACCATGTTGTAAGAAAACAATCAGAAAGGTTTTAACATGATATCACTTACAACAATTTTACTTAAATATAAAATAAACTTGACCATTTTATTTTTAATTTTTTTAGAGGGGGTTTTCGTCCCGCAGAAGGTTTCCCCCTCGATAAAAAACCATGATATGGAATTCTTACAAATTGAAAAACAAATATGTCTGAAAGTTTCATTAAAAAGAAACAAGTGAATTTTAAAAATGCATGGATATTCTGTTTAATGAGATAGACTCTGGCAGTTGCCATGCTATGTCTGACTTGAATGAGAAACATCATGTCGAACAGTAACAGTATGATAATATTGTAGCCAGGAGTTACTTTGTAAGTGGAGATTATCTCTTACTGTTATTAAAATCATTGCTTCAGCAAGATCAGATTGGTGGTTGTTTGTTAATACCTTGAACAAGGAGACTCACTTCTGAAGTAACTAATAAATAGGGCTGAAAAAAGTATCGGTATCAGGATAGTAACTAATTTCTATACACTTCTTTACGACAAATGCATGTCTTTGTCGAGCATGTCTTTGTCGAGCATCTCCACTGCCTGCTCAGAGGGGAGAGTGTATATGTTCAACTCTCCTCAGTAATAGAGCTGTTTATGTGACGTGGTGGTTGTATCAGAATGCTGAAACAAAATTGTGCAAAGATAAGTTCATTCCTACACAAAGCGGACTGTACTAGAAGTCTGTCCCGAGTAGCGCGTGTCAACGTGCAGTTTGTAAACATAGCAGTCTAAGTACGATGCAGCCTAGCCTATAACCAATACTTTTTTCAGCCCTACTAATAAATAATCAAAAAATTATATCTCTGATTCTAATTTTCAGCTGCAGTGGACTAGTGGTAATGTCCATTGACTTTAGTCTCAAGGGTCACAAGTTCAATCTCAGACAACTCTGTATTTTACATTTTGTGGTCAGGTTTTGAAATAGTAGCGTTTTCATTGTTTTTTATTAGTTTCAAGAGGATGAATATTTTCAATATACTGCAATCTTTGTAATACAGTAGCCGAACTTTAATTACAGTCTTTTTTAGTGTTAATATTGTTGATGATAATATTGTTCAGGACCGTACATAAGTGCTCACTAACTAACTCCCTGGCACTAGCGAACTCATAGGTTCATGGCCATGCAGACATAAGTTCTCCATACATCCCTATCCTGAGCTAATGTTTTCCAATCATTTCATGTATAATCTACTTCCCTCAAATCATAGTGTTTTTCTCCCACCTCATTCTTGGTCTACCAACTGGGCATTTTCCCTCTGTTTTTTCTACAAGAAGCTTCCATGCACATCTTTTATTTCCCATTTGTGCCACATGTCCTGCCCATTGCAGTCCATGAGGTTTAACTGTTCTTATTATATCTGACTTCCTATAAAGACCATGTAGCTCACTAGTATGTAGTTTTCTCCGTTCACCTGTCTGTTCATCTTTCTTTGGCCCAAGAATTTTCATAAGAACTTTATTCTCAAATACTCATAATCTCCTTTCCTCTCTTAAAGTAAGAGTCCATGTTTCGCATCCATATAACTAGTAGAATAATAGTTTTATATATTTTCAGTTTAACATTTTTTAAAAGGAGTTGGGATGTCAAAAGAGTCCCTGTAATGCATAATAGCACGCATTTCCAAAATTGAGCCTATGTTTAATTTCTTTGTGCATCCCATTCCTATTTGTGATTATTGTTCTTAGGTATTTGAATTCAGCCACTTCCTCAAATTCTCCTCATTTGTCATTAATTTCCATTGTATAATGTATTTGCATAAGTGCTCACTAGGTGTGAAATTCAACACTACATCGGATAGGCTTACAAGGTAAGACACTGCTCATTCTTACCTCTTATGGTTGTTTTTGTTGAACATATGTTTCAAGGCTTCTGAGCCCCATCGTCAGCGATTACAATCTGTGCAGACTAAATGTCTTAGTTATTAAACAAATCTCTTAATTATATTAATTAATGTTGGGAAGTAAACATTATGAGGTATAATCATTAAAATTCATCGGAGAACATTTTGTTTTAAACAAAATGAATCCTATGAGGTGAGTTGTTTAACAAAATGTTCTCCGATGAATTTTAAATCTCTTAATATTTGAGTTTGTATTTTTTAAAATTGATTTTTACATATAAGAACCAACAAGATGGCGGCCTCCTACATTCAACTGTTTAATAAAAATATTTCAAATTTAACTTTGAAATTCCTGGAGAAAGAAGCCTCATTACCAAGTTCTTTGGAACACAGATCCAGGGCCGACAATGTGAAGAAAAGAAAAAAAAAACAGTTTGTGAACAAGCTGAAGATGGAGCAATAGCTTTGAAACGATCGTCCAAGAAAATAAACATATGAGGTAAGAATGTTAAAGAATCTTCTTCTTATATTTGAAGAGAAAAATTTTCACCTAGACCGGGACTCAAACCCGGGACCCTTGGCTTTCCGGGCCAAGTGCTCTACCAACTGAGCTACCGAGGCGAGTAACGATCTAGACGCAAATTTTTCTCTTATGTACGTTGTAATTCCCTCGCGCCAAATGCTTGAAACCATAGCTTCTATCTTTGCAAATGGCTGCTTCTTAGTTAAGAAGACATTTATTGGGAATTTAACACTACTTTATAGCCGTAGGGCTTCTATTGACGATTTTTATTATTAATTTAACACTTCTCATAGAAGGATACATTATATTTGAAGAGAAAAATTTTGTCTTCTTAACTAAGAAGCCGCCATTTGCAAAGATAGAAGCTATGGTTTCAAGCATTTGGCGCGAGGGAATTACAACGTACATAAGAGAAAAATTTGCGTCTAGATCGTAACTCGCCTCGGTAGCTCAGTTGGTAGAGCACTTGGCCCGGAAAGCCAAGGGTCCCGGGTTCGAGTCCCGGTCTAGGCAAAAATTTTTCTCTTCAAATATAATTATCCTTCTATGAGAAGTGTTAATTAATAATAAAAATCGTCAATCTTCTTCTTCTTCTTCCTTCCAAGTATTAGGCCAAGGCCTGTTACGATCCTATAGAAAATTTTCCCTCCAGCGTTTCATGTTAAAGAATACAAACTCAAATATTAAATAAACCTCATAATGTAACTTCCTAATGATTTTAAAATAAAATCTCTTAATGTTACTTACTATTGCATTTAAAAATGCTACTCAGTTATCAGTTGTGTTCTTTCATTGGGGGTGCACCTCATGCGGGTAGGACAGGAATCATCTTTTCACACCTAGTTAGGAAGTTTTAACAGGTCTGGATAGTTGGTGGAGTTTTTATTATTGCATAGTGGAAGTTTAGGCTTAAACATCAGTTTCTAGTTCATTAATCGTAAGAATGTCCTCAGGGGTCCCCATCTAGGGGATATGTGGATGGCGACCACAAGGTGCCCAAGCTGAGCAAAACATTGCTTCCACTTACTTGTGTTTTGCTCCTTACTTTTATCTTTTGGCCTCTTTTGGCTAATTCTTGTTTTTTCGACTCCTGATGGCATTAGAGTATTCGAGGCCTAGGAGATCTTTTCATTTTTATCCTCTTTATTGATCTATCTAATTCTACAACATCTTGGGCACTCACCTTGATGGGTGAGAAGGGTTAACCTTGTTTTTGAAGAGAAAAAATTTCACCTAGACCGAGACTCGAACCCGGGACCTTTGGCTTGCTGGGCCAATGCTCTACCAACTGAGCTACCAAAGCGAGTTGCGATCTAGACACAAATTTTTCTCTTATATTCGTTGTAATCCCTCTCACCAAATGCTTTTGAAACCATTGTCCCGGGTTCGAGTCTCGGTCTAGGCGAAAATTTTTCTCTTCAAATATAATTTATCTTTCAGTGAGAAATGTTAAATCAATAATAAAAACATCGTTAACCTTGTTATTGACATATTAGGTAAACAAGGAACCAAAAATGCCCACATAAGCTGCATGTACATCAATGTAGCCTCATTGCAACTTATACACAGTATGGATTCTTCTAAAGTGAAATAAGCATAAATATGGTTGCAATTATATTAAATGATGTGATAAAAAAAAATGAGTGTCTTATGAAATCCATACCAAGGGCAGAAAAGTATTATAATGTATCTACAAGAATGATAGAGCGTATAAGAAAAGACAAAATGCAAATAAGAATAAGAATACATTTTATTCACAAATAAATGTTGTACACAGTATTGACCCCAATGAGATTTTTACACGGAAGATCTCGGTTGAAACTTTGGTGACAACCAATCTAATTAAGATTTCTTCTTAGTTTTTCTCAGAGAGGTTTGTAATTAAATGCAGGAATCTGGTTCACAATCTAGTGATTAAAAATTGTACACTACCACCTATCCTGGCCCTGAGACCGAAAATTTTGCAATTAAATTATTTAATATTTGTAGGAATAACACTATGAGGTTTCTTTTAATTATTATGAGTTAGTTATTTTTACTCACCTCTTATCTTTTTTATATTCTATAGACTATAGTTCGTCGCATCTATGCGACATTGTCGATGCATTCTAACTGTTGTGTTTGCAGTTGTCATTCTGTAGGTTGATTTCTACTCCCTCTGTTGGCTGACCAATGAACTTTAAAATCAATTTTTTTCCCCTTTCCCTGGAAATTAAAAAATAAAATTGAAAATGAAAAAAACCGAAACCATAGTCTCCAGAATATAAAAAAGATATGAGCTGAGTCAAAATAACTAACTCATAATAATTTAATTAAATTCATTAATCAATTAAAATTTTCATATCTGCCGAGTATCGAACCCGGGTCCTGCTAGTCAGGTAGCACCTGAGCTAGCATGGTGGACTAGACAAGATAGAAGTAGAAATACAGAAACCAGAAACAGCTTGGTATTAGACCATTATAGGAATATATTGTACAAAAGAAGTTACGACAATTTTGACATGTTAACTGAATGTTATTTGAGAGACTATCAATAATAATATTGAAAATGAGAATAAAAAAAACAGAAAGTGTCCATTAGGAAGACCAAGATTGAGGTGGATAGATCAGATATGGGTAAACCTACAGGCAAGAGGAGAAGAATGGACAACAGTTATAAAGAAAAAGTTCTGGGAGAATAGAAATGTCTGGAATCAGATTACTCGTATGAAAAATGTAAATACTTGTACTCGTAGTTTAGAAAAAGAAGAAGAAGAAGAAGAAAAAAAGAGAAGATGAAATGCTGGAAGGAGGAGATTTGAATTCTGGAGAAGGAACTGGCTTTATGGTCTAATCCTCAAACTCTAAAATGATACTGATGATTTATTGAAATAATTACAACTTATAGCTGGAATTTAATAAAAATTCTATAATGGTATTAACATTATGAGCCAATTAACAATTTATATAAGTGAGTCGAAAATAATTCTCACCTCACTAACCCAGATATTATGTAATTTATCAAATTAGTTGCAATGACTGCAATAAAGTTACTTTTTTAAATTTATTTTTAATTCAATGTCCCAGATTGTCATTTCGACATTTGTGGTGTTCTCTCCTGGCATTGGCTTAATTGTAACCCACTTCTGAAATTGGGGCGCCTAGAAGGCGGAGTTACATTACTGTGATGATATGATGGGTGATAAATGATAATGAGGCACCAGGAGAGTTCTTAACTTAAATTCCAGACCATGAGCAACCACAGCAAAGATTTTTCTTAAGGAAAAATTCCTATGATTTGACCGGGAATCGAACCCAGGACTTCACGAACAGTAGTCAGAAATGCTGACCACTAGCCCCTGAGGCTGGTCTGTCTGCAATAAAGTATATATAGAAAAACCTAAAAAGAATTTAGAGACTCTGTACAAAATAACACATTAGAAATATAAAAAATTATGAAATTATAAAATTGGTAATTACTGCTCATAGTTTGCTAGAAAATCACAAAAGTGAAAAAAAAACCTAAATGTTTAAAAGTTTAAAAGCCCTTGGAATTAACAGTTTGAGAAAAGATATACATTCAAAAGAACAAATACAGATCCATGAATTTTGAAGTTCCCAGCGAGCAAGATTTAATCTCAAAGTTCATCAAATCAACACCAGATGGCAGTTTGAAAGTTGATGGTGATGGCAGAAGTTCAACAGTTAGAGTTTTGGCTAAGGATAGAAGCAACAGCTTCTGTAACCGGTACTGTGAGAATCATAGAGTTTTATGAGGTGAGATGTAAAAAAAATTTTTTTGACTCACTTATATAAATTTAAGCAGGAAGATTAAATTGATATAATATAATTCACATATCAAATGTGCAAGTTCTACATTTTGCCACAGTCCTGCGATGTGTTGAGTAGACCTAGGTTCACAAGATGTCTCATGGTAGGTCTTCCATGTGGACAATTCTGCAAGAATAAAAAAAAAAAAAGAAAAAGAAATTTAACACTACAAAAGAGAAAAAAATTATGATTTAAATTAAAATTCTTTACATCTCACCTCATATCGAGTCTTCTAATTAAACTGGTTTCAAAACCTAGATGGATTAAGAAGCAGTTCTCCTGAACGAGATAACATCAGTCGAGATATTACTGAAGATGAAACTGCCTAGGTTTTTAAACCAGTTTAATTAGAAGACTGGATATGAGGTGAGGTATAAAGAATTTTAATTTCAATCTTAAATTAAACCTCATAGTGATTTTTCCTATAAATGTTCAAAGAAAAATTTACACCTGAACCAAGACTTGAATGCAAAATCCCAACTTTATGCAATAGTTCTCTACCATTGAACTAATCAGGCAACATCTCAAGCAAGCACAAATTTCTCTCACTTTAATCCTGCAGTGATGAAATTTTATTCACAATACTATAGTATGTATGTGACCAGCCTCATGGGATAGTGGTCAGGTTTCTAACTACAATTCATGAGGTCCTGGGTTCAATTCCCGGTCAGATTAAGGGAATTTTTCCTTAAAGGGTATTCCTGTGCACATCCATCTGCTTTACACAATATGTTGACATTGCTAGATTTCTTTGCCTTGGTACATCAAAATGCTTCTCTGATAGAAATTTCAAGATAGACCTTTTTAGATCTTAAATTGAAGAGAAATAAATAAAAAAGGAAAACAGAATTTGGAATTTACAGGAAAGAAACGCACATATTATATTAAAGCAACAGATTTCAACCATATTGCACATAAACAGGCAATATTTAATATTTTTGGTCTGGACATCTTACCTCAATATTAATGTTTATTTGTTCTTGGACATGTTTCAAAACTCTTCCAGAGTCTGGGAAAGCTGACGATAAAACAGAATTGTTTTGAAACATGTCCAAGAAACAAATCAACATTAATATTGAGGTAAGATGTCCAGACCAAAAATAATATAATTAAAATAACCTCAAAATATAACTTCCTAAAATTAAATATTAATATTTAATAGTTTAACATACAGACTTGTGAGTGTTCCCATGAGCAGAGAAAATTTTAATATAGAGAAAAAAACACACATTAAAAATAGCAAAAGAGAATGGTTTTGAGGAAAATATGATTCATAAGAAAATAAATAAATAAATAAATTCAAAAAACAAAAATTTATAAATAAAAGTACTCTTCAGACAGATAAAGAAATTGGTAAAAAATGCAGGAAATTTACATACCATCCTTTAGTATTTAATAAATTAAAAAAAAAGTATCTGCAAATTTAACATTAAATTAGCACCACAAAATGATTACAGTTTGAATAAATTAATTAAATACCAACAAAAATGAAAAGATTGATGATGGCAACAAATCAGGGATTTATCAAATTGATTATACAGATTGTGGAAAAACATACATAGGAAAAACAAACCAGGAACTTGAATACAAGATTGAAAGAACACCTTAGAAATGTTAAAAATGGAGAAATAGAAAAGTCAGCAATAGCTGCACATGCATGATCAGAAAAACACAGAATCAAAACAAAGGCCAAATTACTGAAACAGTTAGATAAATCTAAGGAACTCACAATTTGGGAGAAAATTTACATCCACTAGAATAAGGAGAAAACTTTGAATTTTGAAATTTTCCGGGGGGAAAGTTCATCGGTCAGCCAACAGAGGGAGTAGAAATTAACCTACAGGATTACAACCACAAATACAACAGTTAGAATGCATCGAAAATGTTGCATAGTTGCGAAGAAACTATGGTCTGCAGAATATAAAAAAAAATATGAGGTGAGTCAAAATATTTAATTTTTACAGGAATTAATCACTATGAGTATATTAAATTAATGTTGGGAAGTAAACATTATGAGGTATAATCATTAAAATCATCAGAGAAATTCTTCGAAGAATTTCGTCAGTCGGAGTTATGGCTGAAGATGTTTGAAATCGCGATATCATGGAAGCATGAATCCTATGAGGTGAGTTGTTTAAACAATATGTTCTCCGATGAATTTTTAATAATCACTATGAGGTTTAATTTATGCTAAAATCAAATGTTTCTTACCTCTCCTCATACAAATCTTCTAAGTACTTCTTTGTATGTTTTTCCACAATCTGTATAATCAATTTGATAAATCCCTGATTTGTTGCCATCATCAATCTTTTCATTTTTGTTGGTTTTTAATAATCGGCCTGGTGGACTAGTGGTTATGCTCCTTATCTCTGGTCCTGATGGTTGCAGGTTCAAACCCGGCCGGAGTCGATGGATTTTTTTTAGGATGGAAAAATCCAAGGAGCAAGTCCTCCGGGAGGGACTTTAAGCCATGGGTCCCGAGTCTGAAGGGCTCGTAAAAGATCCTTAAGCCTGAATGAAAAGGCCTCTAAACAAAATTTACCGAATTTTCCCGTCCTAGTACTACTTTGGTTTCCTAGATGTCAGTATGAGGCGGAACGCTGACCACGGACCACTCAAATGACATCTATACGAAAACAAGTGTAATTAAATTAGTATAGTTCAAATTCTTCTCTGTAGGGGGAGAGTGCCTAAATCTCTGTTAAGGGAAACATGGGCTTACAAGAAGGAAGACTTTAGAAGATTTGTATGAGGAGAGGTAAGAAACATTTGATTTTTACCATGAGTCAAAATAACTAACTCATAATAATTTAAGATAGGTTTCAGTATGAAATGGTTGACAGTTGCCTTGTTAGAAGAATCTCAAGTCTGAGAAAAATTTGCTAGAGCTTCAACACTCTGATTTGAATTCAGAGCTGTTAAATAAAATACTAACTAACCAACAACATACCCACGGTGTTCAATTTCTCCCATTTGATTAACAAGGCGTCTCATATCTGATTTGCTTAAAGCTGTTCCAATCATGACAGACTTGCGACAAGCTCGTGATGCAAACATGGCTCGTACTCGAGATGGTCCTACACATCGTGTTCGGAGAATCCTGAAATTAAAATAATTATTTTTACATTTTTTCTAACAATTTTACTATCTAGCCAGTATAATCAGAAATCATCACTGATCTTTATCATCATTATCATTTGCTTCACATGTTGGACTCTGGTGGATCATTAAAATCTCATGCCAGGTTTTTCTAGGTCTTCTGAAATTATATAAATGAATTGGATATAAAAATATCTATTCAAAAAACAAAAGGTTTAACTTTTTGAGGGTACAAACCACTAAGAGAAAGAATCTCATTAGGGAATAAAACAATAGAACAGGTGAGCAATTTTAATCATCTGAGATATAATGTGTCATGTAGAAAAAGTGAAGACTTTGAAAACAAAATAACTGCATTTAATCATATGTGTGGCACCTTAAAACAAGTCTGAAGAGAACTAAAAAAGCAGACACTTTTAAAAACTTTTAAAGTATAAAATTATAAAATAGTTATCTAAAAGGTCCGTCTCCCCATCTTAAAAATGATTAATTATCTGTAGCGCTTTCGAGACTAGTCCCATTATCATCAGCAGAAGTATTATCTGTATTAGGTAACTTATTTTATAATTTTATACTTTAATTGTGTGACTAATACCTCAGCGGAATTTTATCATGAATTTTATTAATGTTAAAAATTTTATAAAACAATGGCAGTTGCAACACTTTTATATAGATTGGAACACGGGGGGGGGTCTTAACCAAAACACCAGGAAAAAAAGAAAAAGAAATTCAGAAATGATTGGTTTTTTTTAAGCAGGGTGGCAGGCTATACAATAGCAGATCGGAAACAAAATGAAGATATATGAACAGAACTAAATATAAGAATTTAAATTAATATTTGCTTCCCAGTTTGTGAATATCTCGTATATTTCTTTCTTGATACGTACTGAAACCCCCCTTTCAGCTCTTTCATCTTTTTAACACCACGACTAAATATGACAAATGAATCCTAAAGTTTCTAATTCTTTCTTCTTTCTTCTTTGTTTCTGTCAGTATGATTATGTCCTGCTTCAAATTCTCCAAATTAGAGAAAAAATTAGGAAATCAGTTATAAGGAAGAAAATGTAAGATTGAAGACACTATTTTAGATTATATTAAAACTCAGCAATAAGATGGTAAGGACAATGTCCAGCGAATGGAAGAGGTATCGATTGCCAAAATCTGTTTGGAATGGAAACCTGAGGGAAGACGAGGCAGAGGAAGACCTAAAACCTCCTGGAGTCAGGGAATATGTTTTATACATGAAGGAGAAACATCTACAACCAGAAGATTTGATTGATGGACCGACAAAATTGGCTATTAGGAATCCGGACGATGTCAAAGACATTTAATCAACCGATGATCTATCTAAATTAATATTTTTTATTACCTCACCTCATATCATCCTTTTTCTTCTAGACTGCAGTTTCGGAGCTTATCTCCATCATCAGTAGCCTCTGGTCGACCGGTGTTATGTTGTTTCTTGCAGTTTTCTTCTTCCTTCTATTGGTGGACTGATGAACCTTTGGATGAGGTCCAAATTTGCGAGAGTTCAAAAATTCATTGAGTTTATCTTTCTTAAGTAGAATATTGTTTATCACTCACCTCATATTGTTCTTCTTATTTGATTTAAACTAGTTTTCGGAAATATAGTTTCTGTTCCATCCTCAGTAACATCACGACCGTTGTTCTGTCGTCTTGAGGAGTCTGTCCTTCTCTTCTTCCATTGGCTAGACTGAAAAACCTCGAAACCAGGTCATTCTCCACCGGGAATTTCAAAGTTCATTAATTTCTTCTTTTCGCTCTTTTGAATGTAGATCTTTTCCCAAACAGTAAGTCTTTAGGTTTTTCTATTTGTTTTAATAATTTTTGCTTCTTTCTCGATAAGATGTTTTTTCAGACCATGCATGGGCAGCCACTGCAGATTTTTCTACTTCCCCTTTATTGACATTCCTTAGATGTTCTTTACTCTAGTTTTCAAATTTCTTTTAGTTTTTCCTATGTAGAATTTCTCACATTCTTCACATTTATTTGATAAATCCCTGATTTGTTTTCTTCTTTAATTTTCTCATTCTTATTAGGTCTAATCAGTCTACTGATGCTGTAGTCATTTTTGGGTGCTAACCTTATGTTGAAATCTTTAAAATTTTTTGAAACTTGTGGTGTTTTAATGGATGATATGTGAATTTTCTAATTTTTACATTATCTTCTTTTACTTTTAGAAGAGATGCTTTAGATTAATAAATTTTTGTCTTTTGAACTTGTTTTATTTTTTTGAGTATCATTTTTATAGTCAAAACCATTTTTCGTGGCTACTTTGATTATGTGTTTCTTTTTCTTTTTCATAATTTTCATTTGTTCATTGGTATGTTTCCCTAATCTATGTGTCAAACTATTGAAAACTGCTTCTTTGTGAGCTATCTTTCTTGTTTTTTTGGATGTGGATTTTTTCCCAGACCGTGAGTTCTTTCTGTTTATCTGTGGTATTTGATTAGGCTAGTTTTTTGGTATCGATTAATGTTTTCAGACTAATCATGGGCTGCTACAGAAATTAAATATATTCAAGCTATTAGATAGGATGCACAATACAGAGACGAATGGATGGACCACATCAATAGAATGGATATCAACAGATTCTTCACTACAGATCACTAGGGCGAGAAATGTAGGAAGACTCAGTAAAAGATGGGACACATCAATTCTTAACATGAGGATCGGAAACAGACCTTAGTGCCTAATCCTTGATGCTGCTGCTGATGATGATGAATTGGATATTTTACATTCCCACCTCATAAAACATGTGTGATTTCAGTTCTATCGTCAGCTAAACTACAGCTCAAATTTCTTTTCAAAATAACCAATAATAAAACAATATAGCTTAGTGATAATTCTGCTAAAAGTCTGTAAACAATCTGGGAAACAGATTTGTCCAAATAAAATCACAAATACTAGTAAAAGCAATAACATCAAGACAAAAAACATACCCAAATTATATTAACACTTGTCTTAAACTTCTTCAACTTAACAAAAGAAATACTTATTCTGTAAACAAGCATAAATGGGTCCATAAATTCAACTTAGCGAGAAATTCGCTTCGTTTACACACAGTTCCTATATAAGAAGAAAAGTGTGCTCAAGTTGAGCATTGGTTTTGAGTTTAGTTTTTGCTGTAGTCTGTTATCGATTTTGTTCTATTTGCACACGTTATGATATGGTATTTTCTACATCTTCTCCGTATAGCAGGCATTTACAATCTTTTGTCGGCTCGTGGAATTTCTTGTTCGCACAAATTTTATGGTGAAAACTGTGTATTGCGAGTCTTGTTATGACGTGTCTCTGGGTCTTACACTCTCTGGTCCTACTATCATTTAGCATTGGCTAGTGTGATGTTAAAACTCTAGCTCTCTCTCTCTCTTCTTGTGTTCCCTGATGTTAATTAGTTCCTGATAGGTCCTGTAGATGTAATCTGATTGCCTCTATAAAATAGGTCTCTCTCATGAGCTTGTAAACCAGGCGTGATGGCGCTGGTTTTCCAACTCCTAATATCCGTTTCATGTACATAGTCTTAACTTTTTCTAGACTCATCATATCGCCATTTTAAGTTTCTCCCATATGATTTCTATTCCATACGTTATGACTGATGTGATTGCTGTTTTAAATAGTGTCATCGCTGTGTCTGTTGATAGATTGGTTACATTCAGAATATTGTATGAGGCTTTGATGGCTGCTGCCGCTCTTTCCTGAATGTGTGAGTTGAAAGATGTTGCTGTAATCTTTAGTGTAATTCTGAGGTATTTGTACTTCCCTACTATCTGAAGTGGTTCATTGAATAAGGTATTCTGTCTTTGGTCATTATTTTTCCTCCTTTCCTGAATGTCATTTGGTACACAGTTCTTATGTGACAGACTTTTATTTACTTTGACTATTATGTTTTTCTTACCTGAAGCATGAAAAGTAGTTCATCAATATCTTC
Organism: Diploptera punctata; assembly: GCA_030220185.1. Lineage (NCBI taxonomy): Eukaryota > Metazoa > Arthropoda > Insecta > Blattodea > Blaberidae > Diploptera > Diploptera punctata. Next base: position 5,258 of record JASPKZ010007134.1, on the reverse strand, counting down.
TTTTCCAAAATGCCAGTTTCTGCTGATTGGAACTGCAGTTAATTGTATTCGTTTTGTGGGCTCAGCTGAAACAGTAAAATTATTTACATTTTCATACAGAACTTCTCACAAGGGAACTATCAACCATTGAAATATCTTATAGAGAAGTGTTGTGTCCAAAAAAATTATCTGTCATTTTTAACTGCAAGATACAGAAATCAAAGCCAAAATTCAGCAATGGCAACCCATTGTGTGAAGCTGATGGATTCTCTGCATGAGTAAAATGGAGTGCAGTGAGGCAGGAGTCGGCAGAGATGGCAGGTTGTAACGGTTATCCAATCTGCCAATTCAGGAGTAGTATTATTTCCCCCGAGTTTAAAATGAGAGATTTTGACGATGGATTTTAGTGTCTTGCAGTTAAAAGTGACATAATTTTTTGGACATGCCCTTGGTATATGATAATGTGTCTCTGAGAGAAATTTCAAGGTAGGTTTTGGCATGCAATTGTTGGACGTTTTCTTGTGAGAAAAACTACAGATTCCTTTTGAGGTTACTAGCACTTGTGTAGAATTGTTATAGGCTAATTGTGCCACTTGCTCTTTCAGAAATTTAATTAGGATGTGGATCAATTAACTTTCAAATTTTTCTTCTAAATATTGTAGGGCAAAATTGCCAGCTACTCATAATTATTAAATTAATATTAAGATGCTTAAGCTATTACTGTGATTGAAATAAGTAAGTTAATGTATACACAACTAATCTATTGTAATCAATAGTAAAGAGAAAAAAATTTATATTTGAAAAGAAAATATACGCCTAGACTGAGCTCAGATGGAAGAGCATTGACATAGAAAGTCAAAGGTCCTGGGTTCAAAACCCCAGTCTAGGTTTATATTTTCTAATTTGAAGAGAAAAATTTTTTTTAATTTGAAGAGAACTGAGCTACCGAGGCGAGTTACGATCTAGACGCAAATTTTTCTCTTATATACGTTGTAATTCCTATCGCCAAATGCTTTTGAAACCATTGTTTCTATCTTTGCAAATGGCGGCTTCTTAGTTAAGAAGACATTTATTGGGAATTTAACATTACTTTATAAATTTAATTTATCTTTCATTGAGAAATGTTTAAATCAATAATAAAAACATCATTAGAAGCCTTACTAGCTTTATAAAAGTAATGTTAAATTCCCAATAAATGTCTTCTTAACTAAGAAGCCGCCATTGCAAAGATAGAAACAATGGTTTTCAAAAGCATTTGGCAGCAATAGGGAATTACAACGTATATAAGAGAAAAAAATTTGCGTCTAGATCGTAACTCGCCTCGGTTAGCTCAGTTGGTAGAGCACTTGGCCCGGAAAGCCAAGGGTCCCGGGTTCGATCCTCTGGTCTAGGCAAAAATTTTTCTCTTCAAATTCAATTTTCTCTTTCATTGAGAAATGTTAAATCAATAATAAAACATCATTATATTTTTTTCTTTCAAATATAATTTGTCCATCATTAAGATGTGTTTAAAAACGAATAATATTAAACATAGAAAAAAAATTTGCCTTGAAATCGGGGATTGAATCCCTAAAGCTTCAGCTTTTTGTGCTTTCGAAATTAGCTCGATCAGAACATCAGCACAGAAAGCTGAAGGTCGGGGTTTGATTCCCAGATCACGCAGAAATTTTTCTCTTTACCATTGATTACAATAGTTTAGTTGTATACACTTAATTTACTTATTTCTATCATAGTAAAGCTTTAGTTTCTTAATATTAATTTAATAAATAATGTTATAGCTGTGACAGAGACCTTTCATGTCTTCTTAATGTAGAAGCCATTCATTATGTATTTTGTGGATTGATGATTCATTGCATTTGAATTGTGGGACCAAGAGAATAATAAGGTAAAAGGAGGATTTGGTGCTTGGATGGGAATGTAGCTGAATTAGTTCAGTGGTCAAAGCATCAGCACGGAAGGTGAAGGTTCGTGGTTTGATTCTTGGTTCAGGCAGAAAGATATTTTTCTCTTTACCATTGATTACTTAATAATTATGTAGCAACCAACCTATATTTTTAGTCCAATCATTGATTTTTTTATTTAGAAGTCATAAACAAAATGGAATTTGATATAAAAATTCACCACTAACTAACTCAGGCACTAACGAACCTAGAGTTTCACGGTCGTATGCAGTGCTTGAGATGGAACAAAAAAAGAACCAGGATGGTTTTTCCCAACTAGGACCACATTCTGCAAAATGGAACCAAATCTCAAATTTTGAAATATATGAGTTAATGCTATATTATTGTTTCTCAAGAATTGCTACCAGCAGCCATAGCCGCCGGCAATCAAAGAAGAGAAAGGAATTTGAGCTCTCTTTGGTTATAGGCAGCCAGAATGTCTCAACAAACGTTCCAACCTACCATCCACATATTCACGGATGGTACCTTGGCATAGAATAGCCATTTTAACTTTAACTACTGGAAGAAAAACAAATATGTACTTACATAGAAACTCTTATCACTGTTTTATATATACTGTATTAACATTATTAAACAATAATTCAATCAGTTTTTTGCTGTTATTTATTTATTACAAGTATCAAGAGAACTGAAATACAATCTCTTTTTGTTTTTTAAAATGAAAAATTTTTTTCATTAATTAAAACATTTGGTCTGGTTCATTCTTCTTACCTCTTAGAGTTGTTTTTGTCGAACATATGTTTCAGAGATTCCTAGCCCTATCATCAGCGATTATAGACTCTGAAACATATTAATAAATGAGTTGGAGAAAATGTTTTAACATCTCAACTACAAAGTTGCATGTCTTCACGATACCTGTTTCAAAAAGAATAGTATTACTTCCCTCTTCAGTCAAATTCCAACTGTTGAAATTTCGTCGCTAACATCATCATCTGAACTGGCATCTGGTGTAGATTTTACTGAACTTGGAGATTAAATTATTCTCGTCGGGGATATCGAAATTCATTGCTTTATGTATATCTTTTCCCAAATTGTTAATTCCAAAGGTTTCCTCCAAACGTTTTCAAAAGTTAGTGTCTTTTCGGATTTTTATTATTTTCTAGCAAACTATGAGCTGCAATTGCATGATTTTTCAATTTCACCATTTTTAATATTTCTAAGGTGTTTTTTGTATGAATTTCTAAATTCCTTTTAGTTTTCCTATATACACTTTATTGCAGTCATTGCAAACTGATTTTGTAAATTCCAGATTTTTTACTATCTGGGACATTAACTTCCTTATTGGTTACTAGTAAGATTATCATAAGTAATGCCACGAGTGATTTCCAAATTATCGATAAATTCACGACTCACGAAGTGAGGAGTGAATTTATCTAGAGAATTTGGAAATCAAGAGTGGCGGCATTTGTTAGGACTATTTAACGAATAAAATAAAGCTGTTTACTCACAAATCATCATTATTTACTACAGTTATTTAAAATATTTTTATATTTAAAGTAAACGGTTGTTGTGTTTGAAAACTAATGAGAAACGATAGGTAGCCTACGCTTCTACTGCTTTCTTTTGTTTATCACTGCCAAACCAGATCATACTATTTATTGCCAAAGGAATGCAATATTGTAAGAATGCTCTCTAGTGGAGAAAAAAATGAAAACACATCAATCTGTATATTAATTCATTTTTGATGTCGTATACATTTAAGAAAGTGCAAACAAGTGGTTCTTTTTTTGGTGGTATAATCAATTGCTTACAAATGTTGACATGTAAGCACTATTATATACAATCTGGTAGCCGTATTTTTTGTTATAGGCTCAGTCACTGCAAAATAACGGTCAGACCTGTTCAGAATATTAAAAAGGAGGAGCTTTGCTTAGTATATGATAATCCTAACGTTGATAATTATTTCGTGAAACACGTCTTCTGATTGGTTGTAATACAGAAATCATTGAAACGTGATTGGTCATTGACTCCCATTTGGGGCAATGAGTAAATAGTCCAGGCTAAATTTTTAATCGGCACTAATGTAATATCAAATTTGGTTAAATATTTTTTTTTAATTTTCTGTGTGTTTCAGGATGGTAAGTAATTTCTTGAAATGTTTAATTTTTTTTCAATCAGGTTTGTAGGGTGGTGTATTCTTTAAGTCTTTTTTGTTGTTGAATCTCTTTAACTTTATTGGTAAAGGAGATAATAATTAAATAAGTTAAAGAGATTCCAACAACAAAAAGACTTAAAGAATACACCACCTACAACCTGATTCAAAAGAAAATAAACATTTCAAGAAAATACTTACCATCCTGAAACACACAGAAAATTAAAAAAAAAATATTTAAACAAATTTGATATTACATTAGCGCCTGATTATTAACAATTTTTAGCCTGGATAATCTCTAGTAACCAATAAGGAAGTTAGTGTCCCAGATAGTTAAAAAATCTGGAATTTACGAAATGAGTGTTCAATGACTGCAATAAGTGTTATAGGAAAAAACTAAAAGGAATTTAGGCAATTCATACACAAAGAACAACCTTAGACAATATTAAAAATGGTGAAATTGAAAAACAGCAATTGCAGCTCATAGTTTGCTAGGGAAAATAATAAAATCCTGAAAAGACACTAAACTTTTGAAAATGTTTGGAGGAACCTTTGGAATTTAACAATTTGGGGAAAAGATATACATAAAGCAATGAATTTCGATATCCCCGACGAGAATAATTTAATCTCCAAGTTCATAAAATCTTACATCAGATGTCAGTCCAGAAGATGGAAGTAATACTATAGTTTTTGCAACCGGTTATCGTGAATACATGCAACTTTGTGAGGTTGAGATGTTAAATATTTTCTCCAACTCATTTTTCATTACAAATACCTCATAGTGTTTCCTCCCGTTGTAAATTTAATTAAAATCTGAACACATATGTTCGACCCAAAAACAACTCTTAAGAGGTAAGCATGAACAGACCAAATGTTTTAATTATTAAACAAACTTCTTAATTATATTTTAAGAGAAAAATTTTCGCCTAGACCGGGACTCGAACCCGGGACCCTTGGCTTTCAGGGCCAAGTGCTCTACAACTGAGCTACCGAGGCGAGTGTGTAGTCCGATCTAGACGCAAAATTTTCTCTTATGTACGTTGCGCAATTCCCTCGCGCCAAATGCTTGAAACCATAGCTTCTCTTCTTTGCCAAATGGCGGCTTCTTAGTAAGAAGACATTTTATTGGGAATTAACCTACTTTATAGCCAGTAGGGCTTCTATTGACGATTTTTATTATTAATTTAAACTTCTCATAGAAGAATAAATTATATTAGTTTTTTCTT
>JASPKZ010007133.1:0-49155 GCA_030220185.1 Diploptera punctata | reverse complement strand
TAATGTCTCGATGAAATGAAGCCTCGTATTGAGCTGATCACTTATTCGAGAAGTCATCTATGTCATTGTATGGCCAAAAAAGTATGTGTGTGATCAAAAGTTTAAAATATCTCTCTCGACAGGTGATGCTACTGTAAGGCCCGAGTGACGTAGGGCATGTAAATGTATCTACAAGGTGAGAGGAGTGTGGCCTCTTAACGGTTCCTGAACTGGGATCTGCCACATCCATTTTATCCATTTTTCAACGTTCTATGCACGCAAGAGTGCACCATATAAAATATATTACGTGACAATATGCAAAATCATATACATTTAAATTAAATTATTATTGAAAGTAAGGGTGGAAATTAAGAATCATCCAAGGAGAAGAAGAACTATTTCATAAACAAAAAATCGCGTAATTCGAATTGCTGAGGAATCCCTTTAGTTCCTGCGTGACGGCCTTTTTCTTTAACCAGAATGTAGAAAAGAGTACTACACATATTGGACTGTTCAGTTATGGAATGTGAAACTTTTAGATCATTTCCAGCTATGTATTACTAATTAAAAATATTTTACAATAATGTAAACTTGCAGTATTTGAGCACAAGCTACAGAGTAAGTTGTAAATACTTATTTAAAAGTTGTGCAGAAACAGGGTAATAAAGAAAAGAGCGCATTATAAATGGGTGTATATAGTGGTTCGTTCCGGCTAGAGATGCTGATAGGATGGAACGTGTATTCTCGAAATTTTCCTCACTGGAAATTTCCATGGTAGTCGAACCTGGAAATCTCATTCCAAAGCCAAAAATGTGTTCAGGTTCTCTGTTATTCTTCAGGGGTTATGAAAATGACATTTATGTATTGTTTATATCGAAGTGTTTGAATCATGAAATTAATAACTTTCCCCTATTACTTAGTGTGGGAGTAACGATACTTTTTGTTATGGAAGGTTGGAAGGGGCAGGCTAGGTGTTCACGGTAAGTTGGTCAGGAGGGTGCATTTACTAATGAACAGCCAGCGTCCTGGTTTATATTTCAACAACAAAGAAATGGGGAACTCGATCATCACTTTCAACAAAACTTCCTATCAAATTCCAGTTTATTTTCATCTCTTTCCTCTTTGTTTAAGCTTAATGATTTATTTTCTATGGCTTACGGAACCCATTTCACAATGGGTTATCTCTTTTATTCAGTTTTGTACTAGAACATGCCATCAAATCTTTAGAGGACAAATAAAGCATGCAACTCAATTATATTAATAAGATATTGGTATATGTTGATGATATAGTATTATTAGGTGATAGCGAGAAGATTCTAAGGATCAACACATGCCGTCTATTGAGTAACACTAAGAAATTGGGGCTGGAGTAAATATCTAATTATCTAACTCACTGACACTATCGAACACGTAGGTTCGAGGCCGCGGGAAATAAACTCTCCATACATCCTTATCCTGAGCTAATGTTTTTCAATCATCTGTATAATTTACTTCCCTCAAATCATGGTTAATGTTATATTTCCACCCCCTTTCTTGGCTTACCTCCTAGGCGCTTTCCCACTGGTTTTCCTCCTACAAGAGTTACCATGTCTCTATTGTATTCCTTATTCACGTCACACGTCCTTTCATCACAGTCTACGAATATAAACTCTTCATATTACATCTCGTTTCTCATAATGATCATGTAGCTCACTGTTATGTAGTCTTCTCCATTCGTCTGTCTGTTCGTCTCTCTTTGATCCAGAAATTTTCCTAAGAAAGTCTCAAATACTCGTAATGTTTTTACTTCCCTTAAAGTAAGAGTCCTTGTGATAATAGGAGGTCAAAACCCCCGCCTTTCAAGGCAATCAATTGGCACGAGATGTCAACCCTGTGTGGCGGTTATCTTTACCTCTAGAACATGGCACTCACTTAAGTTAAAGGCTGAATCGATCCCAGGAAATTGTGCAGCCAGAAGGTTTAGCCCAATTTTATTCCTGACTCCCATCGTCTCTCGAACCCGTGAACTTCCGACTGTGTCCCATCATAATAATAATGATAATAGTAGTAATAATAATAATAATAATAATAATAATAATAATTGCTTATTTAAACTGGCAAAAACTATAAAGCATTTTTTCCCACTAAACAAATAACACATTTTTTTTATTTATATACAGAATTTTAATGTTTACACGTCTTTCTGTGCCTAAAGTTTTGTTTTTCTTCTCCACTCGTCTCTCTCCATCCAATCCATGTCCTCCAGTCCCCTTGCTCTCATTCCAGTTCTTATTTCCTGCATCCTTCTTCCAGGTGGACACCATTCCAATGTTTTCCTGGGTAATCTTTCTTCTTGCATTCGTCGTACGTGCCCATACCAATTTAATTGCTTATAACGTATATAATTTACTATTGAATAACCAATATTCATTTTCTCTCTCTTATGACAGTATTTCTCATTAAATAATAAACACACACACACAAAACACTTATAATTAAAAGAATGTAGTAGCTTTAAACAAATTAAATTAAAATAAAATGCTGAAATGAGATATCTTCGGAGGACTGCAGGATACACACTACTAGATCACAAAAAAAATGAAGACATCTTAGAAGAATTACACATGGAATCTTTAGAAAACAAAATTTCTGATTATAAGTCAAGATGGATACAACATGTTCATCGAATGGAAGATCACAGAATACCCAAACTAATGTTAAGATATCAACCTGCAGGAAGAAGAAGACCAGGACGTCCACTCAAAAGACTTCTGGATGGTGTTTCTCTTGAGGCCGAAACAGGTCAACAAATGACCTAAATTCGTGAATGTACTATGATGATGAAATTAAAATAAAATAATAAACCAGCAAATAATTTACTGAGATGCCAATTACAATTTGATTCCATTTAAGGAGACTGATTTTCGGTAGATCCATATTTCTTTGAGTAGAGACAGATTATTCCAGAGTCTAGGGAGTGGATACAATATAGGAATACAATTAGAATAATGGGATATTCTGTAATATAGTACGTCTGTTTGAATCTGGTGTATCGTGTATTACGTGTATACACTTAAAAAATATGTTAATGGTTTACTGGTTAATTAAATTCAACTTAGTGCTTAACGGGATCTCTATTAAAAAAAACCTATATTATATTATCAGCAGCGTAAACTATATTTGCGCCCAAACATTTTTTGATACCATGATATTGAACAGAATTGAAGATTTTCAATAAATAATACTTTGCTTGAAACGTGTTTCATTGCGCGAAGGTCAAGGAGTTTAACGAGCCTGAATTCTTGCAATACGTGAAATATCAGAAGGCATGATGCATACAGCTTGGAAGCCAACATTCAAAGAAAACACTTGGACATAAGCGTGACTAATGGCGCAATGAGCAAGAAAGGGGGTGGAAACAGAACTTAAGTATACCGACAAACTTTCACAAGATTGTTCAGGGACAACTGAGCGCTGTTGTGAGGGTATTGTTCAGGGACAAACTGAGCGCTGTTGTGGGGGTGAACAATTATCAGCATCCCAACAACAGTGCCCCCTCACACAACACACACACACAACATACATACTTACATCTATTCATTCATTCATCCATCCATCCATTCTCATACACAGCGTATAAGTGGATGATTTTTCATGTTCTAAGATGAGTGGCATGCATTTGATTCACAAAGGATTTTATGTATTACTTTGAAGTGCGCGAAATTATATTCATTCAGAGATCCACCGCTGTGGTCTTGAGGTACCGTGTTGCCTTGTCACGCAGCATGCCCGGGTTCGATCCCCGGTCGGGATAAGTTTCCTAGGTGAGGTTCTATCGGGATTTTTTCCTCAACTGTAAGATACATGTCAAAAAACTTTAAGGCCCAAACGGTCCCCAAATACCATCTGGTTTCTTTCTTTTGTGGTATAATCAATTACTTCTTCTTGTATGTTGTAAGCCCATGTTTCCCTTAACAGAGATTTAGGCGCTCTCCCCCTACAGGGAAGAATTTGAACCGTACTGATTTAGTTACACTTGTTTTCGTATAGGTTTCGCCGGAAGGTTTAGGTCATTTTAAAAACCCTGACTCCACCGGGACTCGAACCCTCGACCTTCCGGCTTGTAGCAAAGTGTCTTAAACACTATGCCACGGCGTGCCCCAGATAGCATCTACTTTACATTATATTAAATTATCATCACTTGTTTACAAGCCTCGGATATGGGAACTGAAGCAAAAACATATAGGAGGGTGGGACGAGTCAAGTGTGGTAACAGTACAGTAAATATGCTAGAAAATAAATAATAATTTAAAAAAACTAAAACAACACGCTTTATTAGAAAACCGAACTAAAAAAATGAAAAATAATTTTAATTTCCAACACATATAGAATAAAACTAGAGTAATCAACAAAAAGAAAATAATTTTACCATCAAAAGCATGGGGTGCTCTATATCAATTAATATGTTTGATAATAAACAGATATTGATAAAAGTAAAGTCTCTAAGAAAAAAATGTAAAAATCATAAAAAGCACCACGCTTTTGATGGTAAAATTATTTTCTTTTTGTTGATAACTAGTTTTATTCTATATGTGTTGGAGATGATTTTTTTGTTGACCACTTTAATTTTATTCCAAGCGTGTTGGAAATTAAAATTATTTTTCATTTTTTTAGTTCGGTTTTCTAATAAAGCGTGTTGTTTTAATTTTTTTAAAACTATTTATTTTTTTAGTTTTAATATTTTACAGGATAAGATAAAAATGTAAATATCTTTAAATTCGATACTATTGTACTAGTATGAGCTAAAAGTAATACTCTTCTAAAAAAATCCTCCCAGCCGGATTTGAACCAGCGACCTGTGGATTACTGAGCTCATACAAGATTGACTAAAAAGTCGACAAGTCTGCAACCTATTGTACAAGTTTTCATTTTTTTCTGATGATTCTGGCCAGGATTTCAGAAACAAATATGAAAATATTGTATTATCACGGGTCCTTTACAAGTATACAAAGTTTCAAATTGATCCAATGTTTCTAAGTGGGTGAAAATCGTGTTCAAAGATTCCGTTACATAGATGCAAAGACACTTTTTTTAATTTTCTGATGATTCTGGCCAAGATTTTAGAAACAAAATATGAAATTATTGTATTGTCACGGTCCTTTACAAGTATACAAAGTTTGAAGTCGATCCAATGATTTTAAGTGGGTGAAAATCGCGTTGAAAGATTCCGTTACATAGATAGATAGATAGATAGATAGATAGATAGATAGATAGATAGATAGATAGATAGAGGTCAGGCTAATATAAAGCGTGTAAAAATACAGTTGCAGAATGTCATAGTCGTAAACAACGGGTCCAGTGGGCCATGGGTTGATTGAAGGGCTACCGGTATTTAGTATGAAGCTGGATAGGTATATTTGATTACAGTGTAGATAGTTTGTGGCGAGTTAGCAACAGCTAAACAAAATTACAGGGAGAAGAAGAGGTAAATGAATGCCCGTTACCGTAAGACGTGATGCTGGCTGATGTCCTTGGAAAGAGACTCCTATACAAAGCCGTGTTGTCTCTTGTTTGTTAAACGGTAACAAAATTACAAGTGGCCGGATGTTGCGAGCTGAAAAATTAATTGTGGAGATTGCAACGCCCGATAAAATTGCTGTCACGGATTTTTGCACAAGTTTGTAGACGGATCCCACCGAACTAGTTGTAATATTTTACCCTTCAGGGTTGTCCATGTGCATTATTATACCTGAAAATAGTTGGGGTTTTATTGATTAAATCCAATGCACAAAGTTACAAATCTGAATTTTATTTTTTTTAATAATCATTTTCAAGATTTAATACAAGTTTATATTAAGGGAAATAAGTAATTCTATCTCGACAATGTTAATTTACCTGTAATCAGGTGCAGGTTTCTCAAGAACCAAGCAATGTAATTATTTGATTTTTTCTGCATTATGTTTGTATGTAAAGAAATGCTCCTTATTCGCGGTGAATATGTTCGGCAAATATGTCGCGAATACAGAAACCGCGAATATGTAATGGTAATTTGTATGGGTATATAGGGGATTCGTTCCAAGATTCCAAAATAAAATAAAATTTATTAAAATAAAATAAATCAATGAGATATTTTGAACAATTTATATTAATTATTATTGTCAGACTTAGGCAAGGGGTTAAAGAACTTAACAATTTTTCCTGTTTTGCCTCTTTAAAAAATATATCAACTCAGATTGATATTCAACTGTGAATTCTGCGATAGAATTCCTTACTTTGTCTTCGGATTTCTTGATGAATCATGGAGTGATTCATTAACACTGAAACAGCATGATATGATTTTTTCTTTCATTTTACTCGACATTATAAATTGGGATCAAAGCAGAAGAGACACGTGCCATTCAATCAAATTATTGCAAAGAATGACAAGTTGAAACAATAAAACACAGATCGTGGCGAGGGCGGCATTTATCAACGGACATGGCAGCACGTGAAATACGGCGGCGTTGGCTTTTAACAACTAACTATAAGCTTTGTGACAATAAGGTTAGTTTTACTTTGATATTAATTTGTCCATTTGGCTTGAATCGTTCCTTGGCACGTGCCTGCAGTAAAAAAGTTGCCGATGTGTAAATAAAGGATACTAATCCTTCTAATATACCGACTGTATCCTCGAATAAAGAAATTTTAGCCGCGAATACTGGAACTGTGTCGCAATTTTTTAACCCGTGAATAAGGAGCTTTTCTGTAAATGCATGGTTCAAATAGTCTATACCTCATATATTCCTCATGGTGACATGGGTGTTTTCCTAGTGGGAGTTTATTGACCAAACCAATTTATTTACACTTATTTCCCTATAGATGTCAGTGACTGAAATGTGGTCAGCACATTACCTCAATGAGAAGTCTAGTATGCAACTATATGGAGGGGGAAGGCCGGTTACATTTTGCTCAGAGGCACTAATTTAGGCTTGAGGTTATCTCACTAGTCTTAAAATCTTCAGAGCTGGCTTAAAGTTCTTCCCGAAGACTTGTCCATCCTAAAATCCATCGATCCTGTCCGTGTTTGAACCTCGAGCAACGATGTAAAGAACATAACCACTAGACTACCGCGGCCGGCTTTTGCATTATAATAGCATATTCTTTACTAGATATATTATAGATCAGTTTGAAATTTGAAATACAAATTTAAAATAATTTTAAGTCTAATAAAATATTTTATATACCCCTAAATAAATCCCCAATCCACTAGGAAATATGGCTGTGCGTCTGGGCTGGTAACCCGACCACATAAAAAAAAATTCCAAACGCATCTCTCTCACAGTGTTCAGCCGGACGGATTTAATGGACGACGACTTAAGCAGAAAAAGGATAAACTATTAGGAATTTGCGATAGAATATAATATTGTTACTTGGAACGTTAGAGATCTAGGAAATGTTCACATTGCGGTCATAACTGAAACAAAAGGTTCAAGGAATGTAGAAGGGCCAGTCAAAAGATGGACAGAACAACACTGTGAGGCGGAACAGGCATTTTGCCTAGTCTGTGAAGTGAAGAAGAAGAAGATATTTTATATAAAACTGTTAATTGAACATATTTAGTAGGATCCAAACAATTAGTATATTATGATCTTGAAGAGGATTTTCGGGCTGTAGGCCGTGGTCGTGAGGCTTGTAGATCCCCGACGTTTCGCCAGAGACTACGTCTGGCATCCTCAAGGGTTGTCTTGAGACTTGAGGATGCCAGACGCAGTCTCTGGCGAAACGTCGGGGAACTACAAGCCTCACGACCACGGCCTACAGCCCGAAAGTCTTCTTCAAGATCATCATAGCAACTCCGGCCGTGAAAGTCTACGTGAATAAATTAGTATATTGTTTTGTAAACACATACATAAATGAGTGTGTGTGTGTATATATATATATGTGTGTGTATATATATATATATATATATATACACACACATACATACACACACGTCCATAGCAATTCTGCCCGAGGGCAGGTCTTTCACTGCAGTCATAGCATTTTCATGCTATGCGTTGCAGCTTTACTAGGGAATTATAGGTGGGGTAACTTTCCGTTGTTTTCCACACCGATGAAGGATGGTGATGAAGTTAATGATAAGAATGATGATGATGATGATGATGATGGCCGGATGATTTTCGGGGACCTTTGGGCCCTAAGCTTCCTGACATTTGTCTTACAGGTGAGGAAAGACCCCGAAAAACCTCACCCAGGAGCCTGTCCCGACCGAGAATCGAACCCGGGCCCGCTGCGTGACGAGACAGCACGCTACCTCGAGACCATAGCGGTGGACATACACACACACAGTCTTACTACCAACGCAAATTAGTGGTTATATCAGTCTTACTACCAACGCAAATTAGTGGTTATATCAGTCTTTACTACCAACGCAAATTAGTGGTTTATATCAGTCTTACTACCAACGCAAATTAGTGGTTATATCAGTCTTACTACCAACGCAAATTAGTGGTTATAGCAGTCTTACTACCAACGCAAATTAGTGGTTATATCAGTCTTACTACCAACGCAAATTAGTGGTTATATCAGTCTTACTACCAACGCAAATTAGTGGTTATATCAGTCTTACTACCAACGCAAATTAGTGGTTATATCAGTCTTACTACCAACGCAAATTAGTGGTTATATCAGTCTTACTACCAACGCAAATTAGTGGTTATATCAGTCTTACTACCAACGCAAATTAGTGGTTATATCAGTCTTACTACCAACGCAAATTAGTGGTTATATCAGTCTTACTACCAACGCAAATTAGTGGTTATATCAGTCTTACTACCAACGCAAATTAGTGGTTATATCAGTCTTACTACCAACGCAAATTAGTGGTTATAGCAGTCTTACTACCAACGCAAATTAGTGGTTATAGCAGTCTTACTACCAACGCAAATTAGTGGTTATAGCAGTCTTACTACCAACGCAAATTAGTGGTTATATCAGTCTTACTACCAACGCAAATTAGTGGTTATATCAGTCTTACTACCAACGCAAATTAGTGGTTATATCAGTCTTACTACCAACGCAAATTAGTGGTTATAGCAGTCTTACTACCAACGCAAATTAGTGGTTATATCAGTCTTACTACCAACGCAAATTAGTGGTTATATCAGTCTTACTACCAACGCAAATTATTTTACAGGATACGGTATTGGAATGTCGACGCAGTGCATGAGTTACAAAACGTATTATTTTGAATTGTTTGAAAGGCTGTAACAGTAATGCACATACTGTAGAGTACAATAGGTTTCGCAAATAAAATGTGAAATTGTACTCTAGTACTTATATACTTAGATAAATGATAGTGCAGTGATCATAAGAGTAATAATATGAAGAGGTGCAGTATATGTACGTACACATGGCATACATAATGTTATTTGGAAATAAGAAACAATACACTTGAGTAAATGAGAAAAAAAATCAGTATTCGAATCTCAAATTCATCGCTTTAACCATTAAGCCACACGTTAACTACACAGATTCAGCGTGTTTCACTCTCAGCTAGTACCGATTCCACTGTAACCAATGCAGTGGCGTGTAATCATCTGCATTGACAATTTAAGGAATTTGATAATCGAATATTTCATAAATGTTGTTGATGAATTATTAGCAATCAGGATCTCGGAATTAATTTTAAATCTGAAGTTATTCTAGTATAATTTTCTCTCCGACTTTGCTCTCCTGTTAATTTGTGTCAAAATATCGATTATTTTTATTCCCTATAACTCGCCCATTTTCCCTCGTAGACCATTGGTTCCCTATATCAAATTACTTGTACAATACCCCTCTGTAAGCAGTTAAATTCGTGCTGTATAATTCATTTACACTCTGTATATATATATATATATATATGTCGGCCGTGGTGGACTAGTGGTCATGCTCCTTGCCTCTGGTCCCGAGGGTCGCGGGTTCAAACCCGGCCGGCGTCGATGGATTTTTTTTAGGACGGAAAAATCCAAGGAGCAAGTCCTCCGGGAGGGACTTTAAGCCATGGGTCCCGAGTCTGAAGATTTTCAGGCTCGTAAAAAATCCTTAAGCCTGAATGAAAAGGCCTGTAAGCAAAATTTACCGAATTTTCCCGTCCTAGTACTACCTTGGTTTCCTAGATGTCACTGTGAGGCGGAACGCTGACAACGAACCACTCAAAATGATATCTATACGGAAACAAGTGTAACTAAATTAGTATGGTTCAAATTCTTCCATGTAGGGGGAGAGCGCCTAAATCTCTGTAAAGGGAAAATATAGGCTTACAATACAATAATATATATATATAAGTTATATATATATATATATATATAAGTTATATATACACACTGTATATGTGTGTGTGTTTTTTTTAAGTTAGAATGATTAATCAGCTGTTATATAGAATTACCACATCAAATTCTGTATGTACATATAATACGTAATGACTATATATATTGTTCACAACTGCTAGAGGCCAGGCTATTTTTTAAGAGCTTCTTCAATAGTACCGCCATATCTGCAAGAAAAAAAATAATAATCCACCCACTTCAATTAACTGAACATTTCAAGTAAAATAAATAATAATATAATAATAATGATTTATTTTAAGAGTTAAGGTCATAAGGCCTTCTCTTCCACTCAACCAGCGAATAGTAAAATTATACAAAAATTACGTACATATTACAATTTTAGATATTAAATACAGATTAAACAAAATACAATGATAATGTGATCTAATACTAGCTAATACTAACAAAAACATAGAATATAATAAAATTAAAATGATATAAAATAAAGTAAGTAGCTTCCTAGATGATTATTAATGGAATGCTCTATATAGTTGTTATGCAGTTAATGTTTTCATTGTGTCGAACTTAAGATACCAGTTAATTTGGATTTAAATAATGATAGCGATTGACAGTCCCTGACATGACTGGGAAGTGAGTTCCATGCTCTAGCCATAGATATTGTGTAAGATTCAGAGTATAGACAGGTCCTGTGTTGTGGTATCAAAAGTAAAGAAGAGTATTGTGATCTTGTTCTTAAATTGTAATGAGCCGATAAATTTTGAAAACGTGTTGTTAAATAAGTTGGTAAATATGTGTGCAGAATTTGGAATAGTAAGGTATGTGAATGTAAAGTTCTTCTGTCATTTAGGCGTAGCCATGATAAGGCCTGAAATGAAGGAGACACGTGGTCATAACGACGGAGATTGAATATCAATCGAATGCACGCATTATGAGCACGCTGTAGTCTGTCAGATAGATCAATTGTCAGATTAGTCAGTAATATGTCGCAGTAGTCGAAGTGTGGCATTATAAGAGTCTGTACAAGTATTTGTTTTAATTTTGTAGGAAGGAAGTTTTTAAAACTATTTAGGGAGTGAAGAATTGAGAACACTTTCTTGCAGGCCTATATATCGCTAGGAAATCAAGTTAATGCTGGAAAATATTATTTTTATAGATACCAGAGTTAAACTAAATGTATTTTCTTAGAATCCATTGACATACTGTGGTGGTAATATAGACACTCTTGTATTTTTTTTGGAATGTAATTTGTTTAATTTACTGATGTGGGATGAGGGGCGCACCCATAAGGCAGGCGTCTGCACCAAAACAAACAAAATGTGCCCAGTGTCACTTTGTATCTTGTTTGCGTTATTAACTGACAGCCAGCAACAGATTCCAATCGAGTTTCTTTAATGTAGAGAGAGAGGGAGAAATTTCAACTTTTTCTCACCATTTTGTATACCTGTGCTATACATTAGGACTGGCGAACCCAGTATATTACCATTAGTCTAAAAACATGATAATGACAGTTTAACATAATCGCAAAGTCTCGAGTCTGTTATTGCGAAATGAAACCGTTCACAAAGCTCAAACTCAAATTTCCATTAGCATGGAAGTTGAAAGAGATGCATGGAAACTTCTTGTAGGAAAACCAGAGGGAAAACACCCAGTTTGTAGACCAAGAATGGGGTGAGAAAATAACATTAGCTATGATTTGAGGGAAGTAGATTATACAGGGAATGATTGGAAAACATTAGCTCAGGATAGGGATGTATGAAGAGCTTATGTCCGCGCGGTCATGAACCTACGGGTTCGATAGTGCCTGTGAGTTAGTTAGCTATGGAAGTTTGTAAACTCTTAGTTTTTCATTTAAATAATGTCATTAAATATCATTAAGAAACAGAGTGGAAGCAAATATGATGACTGAATATATATGATCACACATAAAAATACATTATGAAATCCAAATGGATACTTGACAACAAATGACAATTTTGAAGAACTGGCTGAATTACGAGTAAAAAAAAACTTTGAACATTAATTACAAACGAGAATAAGATGCAGAGAGAAATTTATTAAAACATGGAGTCAACTCTGTAAACGCATATTTTATTAAGCACTATAGGTACTCTTGTAATCCCAACTTCTCTAAAAAAAAGTTAAACTAAAATATGTAAAACGGTTATTCTTCCAGATATATGGATGTGAAACACGGCCTCTTACTTTAAGGAAGGGAAAATATTACGGGTATTTGAAATAAAGTTCTTCAGAACATTTTTGGACCAAAAAAAAAAAACGATCAGACAGGTGATTGGACACAAATAGGAATCAAATATGGGCGTCGAAACTTATTGTAAGAAAACCAGAGAAAATGGGTCCAGTAGTAAGCTAAATGAGATGGGAGAGTAACTTTAAATTTGATTTCAGAGTGGCGTATTATACACGGGATGATTAGAAAACTTTATCTAAAAGTAGGGGTGCATGGATAGCGTATGTCCGCGCCAAACTCCGGGTTCGATAGTGCTAGTGAGTTAGAGTAATATACAGGGCTATTCAAAAAGAAGGAACAGACTTCAAACATTTATTTCTTCCAAACTACAAAAAATAGAAACAATTCCAACGTTCCTGGAAAGAGAGAAGTTCAAATTTCACTATTGTATGCATTCAATATAAGCACCATGTGTTATAAGACAAACATCAAAATGGTGGCTCATTTCTTGCCACACACGAATTAGCTGGTCTCTAGTTATCGAATTCACAGCTTCAACAATTCGATGCCGCAGATTTTCAAGAGTGTCAGGCATAGGGGGCATAAAAACACGTTCTTTTACGTAACCCCACAGATAAAAATCACACGGGGTTAGATCTGGTGACCTGGGAGGTTTAAGACCTTCTATGGAGAACACTTTACTTCACTAAGTCTTTCTTAACTATCCATATATGTAATCCATCCATATGCATGTATGTGACCGTGATCGCAACTTCAAACTTTTCCCTTTCTATGAACGTTGGAATTGTGTTTCTATTTTTTGTAGTTTGGAAAAAATAAATGTTTGAAATCTGGTCCTTCTTTCTAAAATAATAGCTCTGTAGGCAGATGCATGAAGAAATATCAGTGGATGTTTGTTACATAAAGTTTGCATTGTGAATTATAACTCGATTGATTACTGTTACTGTAAAGTTAGTGTTGTAAATAACTGTTTATGTCTCATCTGAAGGTCCCTTATAACAAACTCTCTGGCACTATTGAGCCGGAAGATTATGGCCGTGCGCGATGCTCTCCATTCATCCCCATCACTGGATGCTTTCTCTCTGGCCTTTCTACTATGAAGTATCTGTGCCCATCTTTTTCCCATTCGTTCCACATATCCTGTCGATCGTAATCTTTGAAACTTAAGGGGATCGACTGGTGAAAATATTTTTTAAAAAATGGCAAAAGTGCATTTTTCTTTATTTTCTTTTTAGTATGGTCAGCATTACTACTTAAACTTTAATATGCGTTTTTTTTTCCTGTGTCCATTTTTTTTACATTTTCAAAAACTTAAAATGCCTCTTACGATGCAATTTTTATGCTATCAAAGTGAAATTTTGTGGCTAGAGTCCCCAATATATGCCAATTGAAATTTGCTATGTAGTTACTAGTCTAAGACACATGTGTTCTTTTAAATTGAGATGGAAAACATAATGAGAGTGATAAAAACAATTTTTTTTTTCAAAAAAATAAAAATAAGCTGGATCTTCTCTTTATGAATATTTTTTTGCATAGCAAATATGTTTAGTGGAATCATAAAGACTCTGAATCTCATATTTCATCAGAGAATGTTTTAAAATGCGTCGTAAGGAGATTTTTTTAGAAAATATTTAAAAAAGTTTAAAAATCATAATTCTGAAACTATTCTACTTACAAATACCAAACTTCACAGAAACGCTACTAAAAGCACATAATGTATATGATAAAAATTTCAAAACAATCATATAAAAAATGATATTCATCTGTTAGTCCCCTTTAACTGTTTTATTATGCCTGATTTTCCATGTAGATCATGCAATTTTCTCCATTCATCTGTCCGTCTCTCTTCGATCCAAAAAAATCCTATAGGCATACACTTCGTTTTCAAATTCTGGTAACCTTTTCTCTCTTAAAATAAAAGTATTTGCTTCGCATCTGTATAGTCTAACTAGAATAATAACCGTTTTAGGAACTATGTAGTTTTAGTTTAAACATTTTTTAGAGGAGTTGGGATGACAAGAGTCCCTGTTGTACACTATAACATGTTTTTCCTGAGTTCATCCTATATTTAATTTCTCTGTGCGCCTCATTTGTGTTCGTATTTATTGTTCCTAGGTATTTGAATTCTTCATAATTTACGTCATTTAAGTGTCCATTTTCATTTAATAATGCATTTCTATGTATGATCATGTATTTGTTTTGAATGATTTTTACTTCAAGCTCCATTTTCTTAGTGTTATTTTGTCCCTTATGGTAACGTTATTCTTTCCTTTACTTCAAGCTCCATTTTCTTAGTGTTATTTTGTCCCTTATGGTAACGTTATTCTTTCCATTGTGAATATCACTCGTGCTAATTGTTAGTTTTATGATAAATATTTAATTATTCTGATTACTATTAACATAACATTAAGGTCCTTACATCAACATTAATTGACTCGAATGGTTGTTAATGTAATTTTAGGTCCGTAGTGTTACAGATCCTATGGTAAATATTGTATTATCCCGCTTACTGTTAATATAACGGTTAGGTCATTATTTTTTTTTTCGTTGTAAATATTGACGAATGCTGTTTCTGCGATATGTAAACGTCGGTTACCATACGACTCATTTGCTGATGACTGATTACTGTAACGATTGTGTTCTTACCATAACGCTGATAAGTTAGTTACGCCCAACACACTACATCATTTTAGAAAGATAGTTTTATCCATATATGAATACTAGAAAAGGATAACATATCGTGTTAAATGTTAATCGTTTTAAAAGATACAGCATGTGCATTGTTTCCCTGTGTGATTGAATAGAACGATTGAGGATTTGAGTGCATGAAGTAGATTACCTAAATAATAAGTTTGTGGATCTTGGACTTTCTGACTAGTGGTTCAGTCAACAGTAATCTAACAAGAGGTATTTTTCTGAAAAAATCACGAGCGACAAAGTCGCGAGTGATTTTGTCTAATGAAAAACTTAGCGTCTATTTAGCGAATAATACATCAGAAGCCAAAAATAATAATAATGTTTAACATTTACCAAATGTGAGGTTATGTATTCAAGTAGCGTATCTTTACTGTTAAATCTCTTTGGGCTTGGGAAAAACCAATAACATATGATTGTATGAGAAATAACTATTAACAATAATGCAGATTCATTATACAACATTTAATAATTTTTAGAGAACAGAACTAACTTTTTTTTTGGTAATTGTTAAGTTGTTTTCTTTTGGCATTTCTTGCTGTACCATATCGATCGTACATTGTTGAATCGATATTCTTGTCAAAGAAGTTAATTTGCGGAGATACCTCTCATTACGAACAAGAAGAGGCAAAATTATCGGTCTATGAGATAAATAGTCAATTTAAATTTCGCTACCATTTGTACTGATTTAACTTGGAGATCTGAAACATACATTTTACTACTTACTATGTTGTTACAATAATCGATTAAATGTGTATATTCTTAAATAAATTTATTTATTTATGGGTGTGAAATATGATCTCTTACTCTAAGGTAGGAGAAATATTACGAGTTTTTGAGAACGAAATTCTTAGGAATTTTATTTTACCAAAGAGAGACGAACAGACAGATGAATGGAGAAGGCTACATAAGTGAACATGATATTTATGGGAAACCATATGTAGTAAAAATAGTTAACTATCGTAGATTTTGATGTACAGAACATGGGTACGAATAGGGAATGAAAGAGGGGTATGGAAATTTCTAGTAAGATTACCAGAGCGAAAGCATCCAGTAGATAGACGAAAGTAAGAGATTGGAGAATAATATTAACAGCCATGATTTGAGGGAGATGTTATAAGGAATGGTTGGACAACATTAGCACAAATTAGGGATGTTTGGTTGGAGAGCATATGTCTGCGTGTCCATGAACCTCTGGGTTCGATAGTGTCAGTGAGTTAATTGATTTATAATTTGATTATGGATTACATTCCATGTGCGAAATTAGTCCTGTTTTGGTTCCGACTGACCAAGTCCAGAACACGTTTATGTAACGTCTGGTGCGTCATTACCGGTATTCATAAATGGGATACTGAATCATTTTGAAAGTATTCGAAATACTGCTATTCTTGGTAACATCATTTTCTTCTTAGACTGTAAAATCATTGTTCTCTTCTTTCAGCTACCCGTTTTATTTCGTCATAGTATTAGCATTCCATAATTTCTATTTCATCTTGCAGATGTCTTCCTTGAATTTCCTCTTTCTTTTCTCTTTCCAAAAAAGGTGACTTCAGAAATATTGTTTTAAGGAGATTATTGTTTCGGAGTTTTCGGCCAAAAATGGCATCTCTCTACCATTGATCTTGAAGATTAATTCATTAGATATAAAAGCAAAGTAATTATGAAAGAAGCCTGCAAGAAAACTTGATTAGAAAGGATTAGACATTGCAGCAAAAAGAAGACTGGCTCAACTCAGCTGATTGCCAGGAGGTAAATTCGAATATAAGAAATGGATTCGAGGTAGTCCCCTAAAACTGCAATAGTGACAATCTAATGAAGAGGAAGAAGAAAAATGTTTAAAAATAAATGTTTTTATCTATCATTAATAATTTGTCTTGCCGTAGGTATTATATGTTGTTATGGTTAATTTATTTGTGGTCTATTTTTTTAGTTAGAATTTATTTATTTTTTGCTAAGTTAATGTTATATAAGTCCACCGCTGTGGTCTCGAGGTAGCGTGCTGCCTTGTCCACGCAGCGGGCCCGGGTTCGATCCCCGGTCGGGACAGTTTTTCTGGTGTGGTGGGTTTTTATCGGGGTTTTTCCTCACCTGTAAGACAAATGTCAGGAAAACTTTAAGGCCCAAACGGTCCCCGAAATCATATGGCCATCATCTTTATCATTATCATCACCATCATCCTTCACAGGTGTGGAAAGCAACGGGAAGCTACCACACCTACACAATTCCCTAGTAAAGCTGCAAGCATAGCATGAAAATGCTATGATTGCAGTGAAGGACCTGCCTTCGGGCAGAATTACTATGGATGGAATGTTATATAAAATATACAAAACAGTTATTCGCTCAGTTATATTATATGGATGCGAAACATGACTCTTACTTTAAGGGAGAAAAGAAGATTACTAGTATTTGAGAATGAAGTTCTTGGGAAACATTTTGGGCCAAAAAGGGATTAAAGGCAGGTGAATGGAGAAAAGACTTCATAATAGAGCTACATGATATGTATAGGAAGCCAGATACAGTACAGGGCAAGTCAAAATGTTGTGCAGGTTTTCAGAAATTTATTATGTGAAATGTAATGAACATATAATATCGTGAGACATATTGTATGAAAGGTAAACTCTCAAAGTTTAGTTGTCCACTTCTAAAGTTCCGCGTTCACCCGCAAGATGTCAACAGCAGAGCAGTAAAGGAAAATGGCGTTGACTGGGGATCAGAAGTCTTTCTGTGTGCTTGATTACCATGTAAACAACTCTGTGACTAGTGTTCAACGACATTTCCGTACCAGATACGATAAAGACCCGCCGAATGGGAGATCCATTCGTAAGTGGTACACACAATGTAGGGATTCAGGCTGTATCTGTAAACGAAAATCGACTGGCCGTCCGTCGACGAGTGAAGAGACAGTCGAACGCGTTCGCACATGCTTCGTGCGGAGTCCACAGAAATCCACCTACCGGGGAGCGACAGAACTTCAACTACCACAAAAAACTGTATGGCGGATTCTCCGGAAACGTTTACAGATGAAACCCTACCACTTGCAACTGGTTCAAGCCTTAAAACCCGCCGATTATGCTTTGCGAGCGTCCTTCTGTGTTGATTTTCTCGCATTAATGGAAGAGAATGAGTTCCATGAGAGGGTAGTTAACAGTGATGAAGCGACTTTCCACCTTTCAGGAAAAGTGAATAGACACAATGTAAGGATTTGGGGAACTGGTAACCCCCATGCAACTCTGGAACATCAACGCGATTCTCCGAAAGTGAATATCTTTTGTGCCATTTCCCATGCAAAGGTTTATGGGCCCTTTTTCTTTCATGAACGTACTGTGAACGGACATGTTTTCCTTGATATGCTACAACAATGGCTCCTTCCGCAGCTTGAAGCGGATAGTCCAGATTTCATTCTGCAGTTGGATGGTGCCCCTCCACATTACCATGGCAGTGTTCGAGACCATTTGAATACGGCTTTACCACAACGCTGGATAGGCCGTGCATCTCAGGGTGATCAACAACTCATTCATTGGCCACCTCGTTCACCAGATCTAACCCCGTGTGATTTCTTCATGTGGGGTCTTGTAAAGGATCATGTTTACGTACCACCACTTCCAACAACACTGCATGAACTGCGTGCCCGCATCACAGCAGCCATTGCTGATATCGACCGCGGACTGCTACAGAAAGTTTGGCAGGAGATTGAATATCGGCTTGACATCTGTCGTGTAACAAAAGGCGCTCACATAGAACATCTGTGAATATTTAAAAAAAACTTTGAGAGTTTACCTTTCATACAATATGTCTCACAATATTATATGTTCATTACATTTCACATAATAAATTTCTGAAAACCTGCACAACATTTTGACTTGCCCTGTATAATAAGAACGGTTAAACTCTCGTAGACTGCGATGGGCAGGACCTTTGACACGTATTTGGGGGATGGAAGAGGTGCATGGAAGCTTCTTGTAGGAAAACAGAGGGAAAACTCTCGGTTGGTAGACCAAGAATGAGGTGGGGGAATAACATTGTCCATGATATGAGGGAAGTAGATTATACAGGGAACGATTGGAAAAACATTAGCTTATGTCAGTGCGGGTATGAACCTATCGGTTCGATAGAGCCAGAGAGTTAGATAGTTAAAGTTAATGTTATGGGGAATAAATAATAAAACATCGTAAGGATATCTGTATAAAGTACACAAAAACAGAGATAGTTACCGTCATTCGAAAATATGAGAGATGTATGAGTAGATTCAGCAGGAATAAATATTAAATTATTGTATTGTCACGGGTCCTCTACAAGTATACAAAGCTTCAAGTCGATCCAATGTTTCTAAGTGTGTGAAAATCACGTTGAAAGATTCGGTTACATTGATACAAAAACACTTTTTTTTTTTATTTTCTGATGATTATGGCCAGGATTTTAGAAAACAAATATGAAATTATTGTATTGTCACGGGTCCTCTACAAGTATACAAAGTTTCAAGTCAATCCAATGTTTCTAAGTAGGTGAAAATCGCGTTGAAAGATTCCGTTACATTGATACAAAAACGCTTTTTTTTATTTTCTGATGAATATGGCCAGGATTTTAGAAAATAAATATGAAATTAATGTATTGTCACGGGTCCTCTACAAGTATACAAAGTTTCAAGTCGATCCGATGATTTTAAGTGGGTGAAAATCGCGTTGAAAGATTCCGTTACATAGATAGATAGATAGATAGATAGATAGATAGATAGATAGATAGATAGATAGATAGATAGATAGATAGATACAGGTCAAGCTAATATAAAGCGTATAAAAAAAGGAAGAGATGAAAATCAAAATTGACATATGTGTAAAGAACAATTACATCAACGTTAGAAAAGGGATTGGAATTTGGGGTATAAAAGAAAACAAAGTAATAAAATGTGTATAATTATTTGGACAATGGACAGAGGTAGACGTCTTAAGACATTGTTAACCTTAGAAGAAGAAATAAAAAAAACTGATTCTATAGCTTGTCATATTAATGAAGAAATACTCTATATTTATATGACAGCTGCAGTTAGGACAAATAATATTGATCTTGTTAGAGGGGTGCAGTTTCACCGGAAGCGTGCGTAACGCACGAGACGACGTGAAATACGAGCGTATCGCGTGAACCTCTCACGTGCCGCCTTCGTATTAGTCACCACTGTCACAGACCACGGCGGGACTCACTCTTCCTAATTTTAAACATCACATATCTTGGTGTTTCAAAGGTCTATCTATCGTCGCATATTTTTGATATAGTCTAATTTGTGTGGCTTTGATTCCCAAATAGCAACATTAACATTTTCCACCATTAATTTACTTGTTAGACAACACGGATTAAATAGAGTGCAATTTTGAATCGTTGACATTTATTGCAGAAATTAGTACTTGGAATTTAGGGAGCAGATTTTTATGTGCTAAAAATTAAGATTAAAACATAGTGTAAGTAGTAGGACTTTTTTCTACAATTATTAGATTTTGTACTGAAGTATTAACAATATTAATAATAATTCCGTCCGATTGAGGGTCTTTCCACTTTTCAGCGGTTGCCCCTTTACCAGCCGGCTGCTGGCCCTTCACATCCACATGTGTCAATCACAGAGGTAGATGATCAACAGCCAGTGTAGGGGTGACATGTGGTTAGCATGTCGAGTCCCCCAGCCGTTACAGCTGGTTCCTCAACCTGGAGCCGCTACTTATTGTAGCTACCCTTATTGTAGCTACCCAATTGCCTCACGATGCTGGGTGTGCACCGGTCCCATACTGGCCGAAATAACTTGAGAAAATGTCTTCCCCCATGGAGACTCGAACCAGCGCAAGTCCCGTAGCTCTGCGCCAAGGCTTCCTACCTTAACCGCTCGGCTACGGCGCGGGACCAATAATAATAATAATAATCTCTATTTTACCTGACAGAGTTAAGGCCTTGTCTGTCATTCAACTAGGTTAAAAAGAATGCAAAAATTATTCTTACAGTTAATTTACAACAAACAAAAATGTTACATGGTATATCTATAATGTAATTAATATATACACTATATTTTTATGTAATCTAAATTTAACGAATTGAATATAAAATGTAAAGGTAGAAGAATGAGAAAAAACTATAATGACATAGAATAAATATAATTATTTAAGAAGTAATTGTATAAAAAGGTAAAGTGATCCCACTACAGGCCTCAGGAGGCCTTGGGGCAGTAGGAGGTTAAGGCTCCTACTTTTTCTGGACATTCGGCACTTGATGTCAACCCTGTCAGCCCTACGTGACGGCCGCCTTTACCCCCAGTACAAGCGTCCGGTACTCATTTTCGTAAAATGCTGAGTCGACCACAGGATCCAATTGTGCCGCCAGAAGGTTTGGGTCAGTTTAAAAATTCAGACCCCACCGGGACGCGAACCCTCGACCTTTCGGCTTGTAGCGCAGTGCCTTAACCACTAGTGCCCCCGTAATTGAGGGGCTCAGTGGAATAAGGGCCCATCCCAACCAATGGTTGATTTTTAGTTATTTGCAGATTATGTATCCTATGGCCATCTTCTGTTAATCTATAGAAGCTCATAATTTTAACTTTGCTCAAAAGAGGGTAAATGAGACTTTATGTGTAAGAAAAATTTTTAACTTCTTCATGCGCGCGGGAAATAAAGGCCCATCCCAACTGCTGACACGTGACTGTATATTGTCCGCTGCAATACTGACTAGCATTGCCGGCAAATAGCAGTAAATTCATAGTGGCTGATGCGGCAGGTTCTTGTACAAATGGAAATAGTGTAATAAAATATACAAAAAGAAAAATAAATGTGCAAGAGTAGAATAAAACGAAGCAGAACATTTACGCAACAATGGAAAGGAATACATATCGGACTGAATCAGTTGCTTCAAGAGGTGCGGTCGAAATTGCTAGTTGTTTTTTTTAAAAGCTGTGTCTCTGATTGAAAAAGGTTAATAAAAAGAAACTTATAATGTATATAGTGATTCATGTGTTGGTCAAAACAAGAATTATACAATAATGGGGCTTAGGCTGTACATGATTGATTGTGGTTGGTTTGAAGAAATTGAACATAAATTTCTTGTACCAGTTCACACTTTACTCCCCTATGATACTGACTTCGGTGTGATTGAAAAAGTTAAAAGAAAAACACAAGTGGTTTATACACCTGAACAGTGGGCTCACCTCATAAGAAAGAGCTGAACAAAGAAACCATTCACAGCAATTGAGATAAATGCAGAAGATTTTAAAGATTTGGATAACTTCAATGTTCACAAAGAGAAATGTGACACTGGACAAGCATAAGGTAGACACCAGAAAAGCATCTCAGTTTCGTTTTGTTGAAAACAGACATGTAATGTACGTAAAATCCAGTTTCGGTGTTTTGGCTTTAGAGTGGGCGTAGTAATAAGCTTTAAAATAAAAAACGTGAAAGGAAAAGTGTCCTGTATTACGAGATTTTGATTTACTATTTGAAACAAAATATCCTAATGGTAGGATGATAAAGAAGACATCATGACTTTCATGACATTTGTACCACCTGCTGCATACACCAGACATTTTAACAGATTAGCCTTAAATCGCATGATGATAATGATGATGATACAAATGCTGTAAACGTAGAAGACAGAGATTAATGGAATATGCAAGTTAAAAGTGTTATTTAATTTGTTTATTTATGTTGTATTTTTTATATGCTCATTTTTTCTTTTTGTTCCTTTAATGAGACATATGAAACAACATAGTGATCTATACATTTGCCAGGCAGCAGACAGCCTATTTTAGGTACAAGACAGTGTACCAAGGGTGTATCAAATGTGTGTGTTCATATATTTTACTCAATGTAGGAATTTAATATGAAATGACAATTTTTCTCCAAAACTTAGTTCAGCCAGGGGATGGGCCCCTTTATTCCACTGACCCCCTCAAATCTATAAACATGACATAAAAGTGTCAAGTATGCAGCAACCCCTGATATTGAGGGAGGGAATTCCAGGAGAGGGCAGATACTACTGTGAAAGAAGTATTATAAAATTTGATAGATAGAAACCAGCCTGGCTCACACTGGTCTGAACTGAAATCATGCAAGAATTTAAAAGTCGAATAGACCTATTATTTAAGCTATTCACCTTCAAATATCCTTCACATCTGCCGCGGTGGACTAGTGGTTATGCTCCTTGCCTCTGGTCCCGAGGGTCGCGGGTTCAAACCCGGCCGGGGTCAATGGATTTTTTTAGGATGGAAAAATCCAAGGAGCAAGACTTTCAACCATGGGTCCCGAGTCTGAAGATTTTCAGGCTCGTAAAAAATCCTTAAGCCTGAATGAAAAGGCCTCTAAGCAAATATTACCGAATTTTCCTGTCCTAGTACTACCTTGGTTTCCTAGATGTCAGTATGAGGCGGATCGCTGACCGCGAGCCACTCCAATGACATCTGTATGAAAACAAGTAATTACATTAGTATGGTTGAAATTCTTCCCTGTAGGGGAAATCTCTGTTGAGGTAAACAAGGGCTTAAAAGATAAAAGAAGAAGAATATTCTTCATTTGACATTGATGTTGCAATTTTTAATGTTGATACCTTGTATAGAGATAACTTTAAAGTTCCTCAATGTTATTGTGTAATCTAGCAATATTATCTTGACCTTAATCTACATTTAAGGTATTTCTGTTGTATTAAAGGAGGGGAGGGGCGTTCAGTTTACATAAACATTATACTATCTGTGTTCCAACCTTAACTTTTAGAACATAAAATCAAGTTATAATTAGTATGAGATGTGTAACATACTAACTTAATCATAACTTCACTGTTTAAATCATGTGGCCTGTTCCAAATTCAAGTCAAACTGGAATTTATTTTCTCCATCTCCTTAAGGTGGGAGGATAATATTCTGGTGGATCTTAGGTAACTAGATATTGGAGATATAAACTGGATTCAGTTAGCTGTGGATAGGGACCACTCTTGGATTTCAGACATGTTCATAAGTCTCTTTTCTGTTAAATGGTATTCCAGAATTTGTTTGGTAGTCTATCCTGAGGCATTTTTAATATATTAAACAAAACTTAAAGAAGGAAATTCATATTACTATTCAGTTCAATGGCTCCTGTCTTTTCAGATTTTGTTAAAAACTTTAAAAGTTAATATTATAAAATTATAATCTCACCAATAGTACTCAGTACCTGTTACATTAAGGGAATAAAACAATTAATTAACCCACTGGCACTATCGAACCCGTAGGTTCATGGCCGCGCGGACTTAAGCTCTCCATACATCCCTATCCTGAGCCAATGTTTTCCAATCATCCCCTGTATAATCTACTTCCCTCAAATCATAGTTAGTTATTCTCCCAACTCATTCTTGGTCTACCAACTGGGCGTTTTCCCTCTGGTTTTCCTACAAGAAGCTTCCATGCACGTCTTTCATTCCCATTCGTGCCACATGTCATGCCCATCGCAGTCTACGAGACTTAACTATTCTTATGAACAGACAGGTGAATGGAGAAGACTGCGTAACAGTCTTCTCCATTCACCTGTCAGTTCATCTCTCTTTGGTCCAAAAATTTTCCTAAGAACTTTATTCTCAAATACTCATAATCTCCTTTCCTCCCTTAAAGTAAGAGTCTATGTTTCGCATCCATATAATATAACTGGTAGAATAATAGATTTATATATTTTTAGTTTAACATTTTTTTTAAATGAGTTGGGAAGTCAAGAGTCTCTGTAATGCATAATAGCCACATTTCCAGAATTGAGCCTACGTTTAATTGCATCTCATTCCTGTTTATAATAAAACAAGGTAAAAGTATTTAAAAACGTCACTAAGATGAATATTCGGTCTCATAACTGATGAGCATGGAGAATGATGAAAACTTCACAATAAGGAACTTATATTCTTATATTGTTATCCTATATTGCTAGCAATGATGTACAGATATATCTTTTAGGGGGGACCAGCATAGTGGAACTTAATGACACTATTTAACAATTGTACGCAGATAAATATAAGAATAATAAAATACTCTAGGCAATTCTAAGAGTTAACTTTAGGACAAGGAACATGTATATGGCAGCTAGTCCAAGCCGAACTGACTGCCATCTACAAGCTGAGCAAGTCCAACTCTGGAGACATTGAAGGAAGGAAACACAGATTTATGTTGTAATGTCTTGAGAAACTCCATAAAGTTTAAACATGAAATTTAATAAATTTTATAAACTCATGATACCAATACTAAGGGGATGCTTAGTTCTACTAGTCCATTGATGGTATGCCACTAATTGTCTAAAAGATTGAGATCAACAGGTCATGTAACTCGAATGGGTTTCAACATTTTTATTAGGGAAACTTTGTGGAAAAGAACGCTAGTGGGAGAACATTATTCTGATGAATCTGGATCTGTATATTGGAGATATGAATTGAATGCCAGTGTTTATTAGCATTTTAGCTACGTTAAATATTATTATACTTCTTCTTTTTCTTCTTCTTCCTTCCAAGTATTAGGCCAAGGCCTGTTACGATCCTATAGAAAATTTTCCCTCCAGCGTTTCATAGGACGGCCCAGAGATCTTCGTTCTCTTGGTATATAATTATAAACTGCTTTGGGGATCCGATTTGAACTCATTCTTTCAAGATGGTGTTTCCAATTTAGTTGGTACTGTTTAATATATTCCAAAATTGGCATAGTCTTCAATTCTTTTAAAATATTGGTGTTCCTTTTCCGATCCCATCTGGTGTAACCCACTGTTCTGCGCATGACACCACTGTTCTGCGCATGAATCTCATTTCACAAGCCGAACTTTATATTTTAATTAAATATTTTAGCAACACTTCTAGCAATATATTCATGAAAAAAATCTTGATTGAGTAAAGCATAAGCATGAACTGTCTAGCATTGTATCATTCAGTTTCGCAATCTATTTTATCTTCGGTAAGTAAATGTCTATACTTTTTTTGATGCAAGGTCATATCAAGATATGGAGCCTTAACAAAAAGTAGGGCACATAAGATAAAATGCTTCTACAGAAAGTAACAAATCAATTTATTGAATTTTTTAAAATTATCATATGGTCTCAGGAGGATATTATTGTAATGTTGAACAATTGAAATGTTGTACCAGAGGCAGTCATAAGGAAATTTTGCTGGATGTGAACTCGCAATAGTCTTATAGATAAACACTCCTAGTAATATTAACATGAAAAAAATACATGTACAAAAATAAAAAATTTACAATTCACACCATAATATATCGAACATGCAAAATTATACATTTTTTTTAATATTTAAAGCAAGTGACACTGTGAGATTTATTTTAATTAATAGAGAAGTAGAATTTTAACCACCTGCACTCATAATTGCAGATTTCTTGAAGACTGTAGTTTCGATTATCAATTCCTTCTAACTTACACACACAAACACTCTCGTTGTTGTTTAATAGGCAATGAAAGTTAGTTTTTTTTACCATCAATTTTTACATTTGATATGGTGCAAGAGAGTGTACGGTCAGTACAATCATGAAATAGGTTCTTTTTTTCTCCAACATGTAAGAGAAAGGAGAATGAGAGAACAAACAGAGTAAATTTATCGACCCCGCGATGTCCAGCAAGTTGTAGGCCACATACAATCTTGGCTCCTACTTCACAAATATATGGGATAAGTTTCTTACCTTCATCCCACCCAAAATTTGGATCCACAAGGCAGGCAAATGGATATGGGAGTTTATGATTTTCAATGCATCAGAAACAGAAATTAAATATCTGAACCCCCACACTCATTTGAATACTAAGTGATGTGAGACACTTTAATTATTTAGCAACATTTTAATTTTTATTTATCTATTGATATTAGATATGTAAGAGTTTTAGGTAATGGGTGTGCATTAGCTTCACGGTGAATACTCAGGAACCACCACTGGTCACAAGCCACTGTAGCACACAAATTTGAATTTTGCAATAATTCAATCTGTACATATGTTAAAAATATATAATTTTTGTTGTAATTATTTATGCGAAGTTGTGGTATTTGTGTGCAGGTATCAGGACGAGGTTGCTTGTACAGTGCACGAGGTACCAACTCACCTTCCAGAGGGCAGTCAAGTCCCCTGCACAGTAATTCAGACACGGCTGAAGACAGTGATGATGAAGATGAGGAAGAGGGAGTTGCCGAGATATCACAACAGCTGGCTCATGACTTGGGACCCATCGAGCAAGAAAACATGGCTATCTCTGAACATCTGCAGGTAAGAATATCTTAAACCTGGAATATGTTTACCAATGACAATTCAATTTGAGAACAATTCAGATTACTTAGCAATGCAAATGGGTATCAAATGTTTCAATTTACATCTGTACATTCTGCATCTTGAAGTGGCTATGATACTTTGAAACTCTATATAAAAAAAGCATACTTTTAGACACTGGTTCTCTTATTAAAGGATCAATCATCACACTTAATCAAGTTCTGAATATCATCATTTTTTGAATGCACTGTATTTGTACCTTCTGTGTGTAAAGTACTATGATACTCTTTATTAGAAAAAGCATATAGTTTTAGACATCAACTCCCTTATAAAATGATCTGTTATTGCCTTCTATCAGATTCTGGATATTGTCATTGTTTAGAACTCCCTGAGTATCTCTTGCATAATTTTTTCAGAGAGAGTAAAATTATGTAAATACGGATTACATTTCAAAAGATTGGCACCAGTGACTTCCTTACGTCCTGTGCTATTCATTCTTTTTCTTCTTCTTCTTCCTTTCATGTGATAGACCTAGTGGTCTGTTACAGTCTCAATCCAACGTTTGAAGGGTCTGCCCAAAGATCTCTTGCCTGATCCCTTCTTTTCTTTCTGTATGAAAATAAAACAAATTTTGGTTTTTCTTTTATCTTGTCAGCTTTGCTTTATTTTATTAAAATTTTATATTTTAGGTTATCAATCAAGAAGATTTGGCAGCCATATTGCCTGATGTGGTATCAACTGGTAATCATGATGATGGTGGTGCACCATTTGATGGATTTGAAGATGTGAGTTCAGAGAGTGGGAAAGTAGCAGCCGATGGTCAACAGCAGCAACAACAGCAAAATGCAAGTCAGAGAGCAGCGGAGTCAGGTAGTGACATGGAACTGCCAGAACAAGTTGTTAGCGAAGCCATTAAGAGGATACACATCGATAACGAAGAAGTGGTACGACAGGCAGATGCTAGCAGCAGCAGTAGTGGGGAGGAAGAGTCAGCAGTTACTACAACTACAACAACGGTTTACAACGAGTGTAGCTTCTAGTGGAAGTGGTACTGGAGCCACTGCAGGCTATTCATCTTCATTACTGCAGCAGTTTGTTGAAAAGACTGAGGTACTATCTTCTTCTTCTACTGTTCAGGAACCTCGGAGACGGAAGCGTGGTAGGCCACCAAAATTGGCAGTAAAAGCAGAGTCATCCACAGACACATCTCGGACCGGTGGTGTTGGAAAATGCATGCCAGAGCTGGAATCTTACATGAGATTAGACTGTTCTGTGTCAAATGTGTCTCCAGATAGTGGAATTCAGTCCGTCGCTGGTTCTCCCATCCATCAATCATGTTCTCCTGCTTCCAATCCCCCTGCACATTCACCTGCACCCGCCTTAACATCAAGTCCACGTAGCACTCCTCCCCCTCCTGTTCTCTTTCTTGGAGAAGATCGTAGAAATACTGTACCTCGAGAGGTCCTGGTCGTCCTCCCAGATCTCGACCTGGTCAAACTAAGAGTGTTACAAAGAAAACCAGTATTGAAAAGAAAAGTGTGCCAGTGACAAATACCGATACAGGATGTGGTGATTGTGGCAGTAGAGTGTTGGCTAGTGGTACGGACAGTTGCGATGAAAATCCTCCGGCGCCGTCTCCTGTACGGTGGCACCTGTTAAACGGGGGCCAGGGAGACCAAAGAAAGCACCGCCACCTGTTTTAGAGCCAAATCTTCCTTTACCGACTTGTGAACACGGCGAGGCAAAACTCACGGGAACAGGAAATCTGGTGTTAGTAAGGCTAGTGAACAACAGTCGGGAGTGATGTTAAACATCTCGGAACTGACGACTCTAAAAAAGAGCATAAAAGCAGTACAATTTAAATGAGATTTGTGAAAGAGTTAGTAAACGTTTGGAGTTACCGAACCAGTAGCGGATCGGTCTGAAACAAAAAATTACCGAACAAAGTCACCAAAGTTAAAACAAACATGCAGAGAAAATCTGAGCCATCTCCTCAGGCTAAAGTTGGAGTATGGGTGGAAAAAAGAGGAAAGGGAGGAGAAGAAATGAGTCTGGTGAATGGGGCGAAGGGGAATCCGGTCCAGAAAATGAAACATGGTCCTCAATTTCAGTTCCCAGACAGCGACGTCTGTCAAGTTCTGCTGGATCACCTTGTAGCTCAAGTCATCAGGGTAGCATTCGTAATATTTGTGCTTCAAAAATTGCCGTTTCTAGAATGTTGAGGTTTCCATCGGGTATGCCTCATCATAAACATAAGAGAAGGAAGAAAAAAAAGTGAAACGTTTGAGACCACATAAATCGTTGTCAGATCCCAGTTTTTGTTTTGGATTTGGAAAAATTGACTCAGGATTTCAAACGCTTGTGCGTTATTGCAAAGATCAGTGCCCAGTCCAGCCTCCACTCCTCGTTCTCAGGCTCTGGAGATGTCAATCTGCCTCCCTCATTTTTAGAATGAAGAGAATTATCAAGAAACGGAAAGGAAGTGAGAAATCACACGCGTTGCTAGTGACAGGGAGTCTGGCACAGAAGGAGAGGTGGCAAAGAGAAGAACAGGCAGCGAAGGCCAAAAAAGAGCACTGTGGAAGCCCAAAGGTATGTACATAACTGATTTTATTTTTATACAATAGGTTTTGGTACTATGAGCTAATTATGAATACGAAAAACTGGAATTTATGATCAGTAAAAATGAAATTGGAACTATACTCCCATCTCATAAAATATTTTTTTTTTGGTCTGAACTTTCATCCCCATTCTCAACTTAGATTCTAACCTAACTGTTTGAATTGATTTTGCTGCTCACCAACTGATTTTAAATCAACACATTTTATAGTTTACAATAAAACATTGATAGAAGCTCATTACTGGCTTTATAAAAGTAATGTTTAAATTTTCCATTGAAAGTCTTCTAATAAAAACAATCGGTCATTTGTCGTATTGAGCAACAGTTCGTAGCCTTTGGTGCTCTCGAGAATCAAAATGTATTAACAGAATAATTTGCATTTGGATTAGAGGCTTAAAAATAGCTCAGACGGCAGTGCATTACTGTATTAAAAGCTAAAGGTTCTGGGTTCAAATCCAATCTAGGCATATATTTTTCTCTTCAAACCGTTTATATAGTAATTAATTGTAGACCTACTATCTTATAACTTATTTTACTTAAAATATATAACTTTGTTTTAAGATTAATAGTGTTAATTTTTATAACCTGGTATGGTGATAGAGCTATGGCATTGTTCACAAAAATCCCGACTGACACAACTTTGAAATTTTAGAAAAATGGTTGAAAGAAAACAAAGTAGATGATGATAGCGTTTAAGAATACATAAAAACTAACAAATTAATGCTTAAATCCAAATGTTCTTCACTTTAGAGGAAAATACTTTAGACAAAAATCACGGACTTGCAATGGGAAATCCATTATCACCATTCTTAGCAAACATGTTTATGGGGAAATTTGAATGTCCATGTAACCAAAGCACACCCTTTGATGTTTAAATTTTGGAGAAGGTATGTCAGATGATATCATAGCAATAGTAAAACAGAAACAATTAGAAGATGCCATTAAAACTGTTAAATATTCAAAATAAAACAATCAAATTTTACAATGGAAATAGAAAATAATCATGAAATACCATTTTTACACCTTTAAATTGGATTAGGAATGAAGAAAAAAAGGAAATAGAATGTGGACTCTACAGAAAAGAAACTCACATCGACAAGTATATAAAAGCTTACTGGATTTTCAAACCATTTTTCACACAAACAGGCATAGTATTAATAGTTTAACAACAGACTTGTGGAATGGCCCCATGACGCAAAGAAATTACAATAAAGAGAAAGAACACATCATAAAAAATTGCGAAGGATAATGGTTTTCAAGATAAGATATACACAAGAAAATAAATAATTCAAAGAACAAAAAATGATAATGAAAGTACTCTTCAGACGGATAAAAGTATAGGCAAAAAATCAAGAAGTTCACATACCATCCTTTAGTATTTGACAAGTTTCAAAAAACTTTTCAACAAAATCAACATTAAATATAGCACCGAAAAATGATTACACAAGCTTAGGTAATTTATTAAAACCAACAAAAATGAAAATATGAAGACCTCGCAAAAAAATTGGGAATTAATCAAATTAATTGTAAAGATTGTGAAAAGATATACATAGGAAAAACAAAAGGAATCTAAATAACAAGATTAAAATAACACCTCAGAAATGTTAAAAAATGGAGAGAAAAAAAACCGAAAAATATGCAATAGCTGCACATGCCTGGTCAGAAAAACATAGAATAGAAACCAAAACAAAATTACTTAAAAATTGGAAAACCGAGGAACTCACAATTTGGGAATAAAATTTACATATGCAAGAATGAAAATACAACTAAATTTGAAAAACCCGTGTTATAAGGAGAGAGGACTGATTTGGAAATTCTTCGGTCGGGCCACCAATGGCGCGGAGGTCGGTCTGCAGGATAGAAGGCCGTTGGACGTCAGTTGTGAACGTGACACAGCACCATGAGAAAGTCACAAATGATGTGAAGAAACACTGGGTCTGCTATGAATATGAAGTATGAGGTGAGTGAAATAATAAAAAATAAACAATATGTGAACATGTGTACCGTGAGAAGGTAGGGATTGGACGCTGGTGTATTGTCAGGTTGGTTGGTTTAAGCTTTGAATCTAGAAGAATGAGAGTCTCCTCTCTGTTAACAACATAACAGTTTGCAGTGAAGTCTGTTGATGATAATAAACAATGCTACTTATTTAGGAATTCTCGCTATGAGGTATATTCATGATAAGATAAGAATTTTTATCACTCACCTCATAAACAATGCTGGTTACTGTCCCTCTAGGACTGTTATGTGATGGAGTGTTAGTTTAATGTAAACTGGAATAATTATACATGATTTCATTTTTAAGTTAAATGATGCTATAAATTAAGGAGTGCAGTACACAATTGAAGTCAACATATTTCTCCTTCTTCACTGCCACATATAAACATCTGCTGATTTCCCAGTAATCATAAGTAGAATCCTGGGAATCAGGGAAGCACACTTTTGGGGACATTGCACTACACAAATACACATACCTTGATCCTCTACACACGATACAAGTACACATCAACTACAT
Organism: Diploptera punctata; assembly: GCA_030220185.1. NCBI lineage: Eukaryota > Metazoa > Arthropoda > Insecta > Blattodea > Blaberidae > Diploptera > Diploptera punctata. The sequence goes on along the minus strand of JASPKZ010007133.1, from coordinate 16,629 downwards.
AACATGATGTGCCACAATGGTACATTTATTGGAATTAGACCACATTAAAGCCATATACATGTAGCAGAGAACCAAAAGTGCAAAAAGTGCAAGGGGTGACACTGGTACAAATACTCAGTGTACATGATGTGTGAATAAGATAAATCATTTAAAAACTTAATAAATTCTCAGAAATGTCATAACTTATTTTTATGATATCATTCATATAGTTGGGGAATAATATGTGTCTATATAAGTCAATGAATATTTACATGTTCAATCCAGCAGTGTTTATAGAGTATTTAAAACCCTCAGCCCAGCAATTTTTAAAGGTTTAGTCAACAAAAATTACATAGATATGTTATTGAAAATCCCCTCTTATATTAAAAGATAATTAAGTTTCAAAAAATTTCAGCATAATTTCTTAGATGTGCTAGTAGATAGAATTTCAGTGAATCTTTTGTGATTTACATGACCTTGGATGATGAGGAACATCATGTTTCACACAAAATCACCTAGTTTCATTACTCTTTATATTTAACTTTTATAGGAATTAAATCACTATAAGTTTTAATTATGGTGAAATTAAAGGTTGCTTACCTCTCCTCATATAAATCTTCTAAGTAGATTGCGATTTCGAGACCATAACTGTATCATCTTAGTAGTTTTTTTGGCGACTGATGTTATGTCAGAGGGAAGAAGAAAGAGTTCTTTTGATAGATATAACATCAGTCGCCAAAAAAGTAACTGAAGATGAGACCGTTATAGTCTCGAAATCGCGATCTACTTAGAAGATTTATATGAGGAGAGGTAAGAAACATTTAATTTCACCACTCTTTATATTCCTTAAACACACATCTTTATCTTCTTTTTTGGGTGGTTTAGTCTTTATTTGTGAGTGGAAAAGTTTGCAAACACCACAGTCCTTCCTGTTCCCATCTAGTTGGGTATGGAGGTTCTTTATGATGATACCTGACTATGGAAATGTAAGGAAACAAGGATGATGGTGACAGTGAGAACATTGCAGATGAAGGTGGAACTGTTGCATCTTTTCTTGAATTTCATTCTGCAACAGGTTCTCGTTTCATTTTGCATAAGATCAAGAAGGTTTGTCTTTTTTTTTCTTTGTTAAGTTTGTTGCCACCAATAAGTAACTTTTGAATAGACTGTGCTGTAGGAGATGGAAGAACAGGCTTTTTTTGGTCAATTAACAGTTTTCCTTTCAATGGATAAGGGGGATAAATACAAATCTTTATTTAAAAAATACAATAGGAATATAATTGAAGGTTTATTTTAATAATTAAGATATTTGGTCTGTATATTCTTACCTCTTATGGTTGTTTTTGGTGAATATATGTTGGTGAGCTGCATCATCAGTGATTATTACACGTTTAAGAAGTAAGTGCAGTTGTTGACGGAGGGCACTGCAGTTGTGTTTATGCAGGAATAGAACACGTGACACTGCTATCATGAGATGGGCAGAGGGGAATGGGACGTGGGATGCTGACAGTATACGACTGCCTTTATAATGACGTCACGTGTAGCAACAAACAGAGCTTCGTTATTCTTCCGCCTGCAGAGATATTTTGACTAATAAGACTGAATTTTTCTCATGTTGTCGGGCCCTGATTCTTGAACTCCTGCTCCCTTTGCCTGAAATAACAGGAAAATCACATCATCAATCCACCCTTGGGCACACAAGACATTTCAAAAAGATTTTTGAAAAATTTAATATTAGTTTATACCAAAGAATGATTATAGTTTAAATAAACTAATAAAAACCAACAAAATGTAAAGATTGATGATGGTAAAAAAATCAGGAATATATCAAATAAAATTTGCAGACATATGATAAGATATATGTAGGAAAACAACAACAGAAATTTAACCATTAGAACTAAAGAAACACATAAAAAATGTAAAACAAAGGGAAATAGAAAAATCTGCCAGTGGCCTGCTTACGTTTAGTCAGATCAGAAAAAAAACAAATAGATGTAAACACAAAAATATTAAAACAATAGAAAACAAAAATGAACTCACCATATGGGGAAAAAATCTACATACAGAAGACAAGGAAAAGAATTATGAATTTTGAAATTCCTGGAGAAAGGAAACTCATTAGCATGTTCAGTGGACCACAGGCAGGGGAACAGGATTCAAGAATCAGGGTCTACAACATGAGAAAACAGATACTGGAATCTTTGATTGATGGGGCTCACAAGCCTTGAATATATGTTGAACAAAAACAACCATAAGAGGTAAGAAAGCACAGACTAAATATCTTACGTACAGATCTTATGTTAATAACATGCATGTGCTTATTGTATTCAGCATACTCATTCAGCCGTCATTTTATGGTTTTGTATTTAATCCTTTGTTTCCCATTCATCCCTGCTGAGGAGAAAATGATGCTGTTTGTCCAATGGTAATGATGTAATTGACTTGCGCCATTCTTTCTCCTGCCTTCCCAATAGAGACCTATAATTTTCTCGAGTTAATGTTTGACACCATATATATATATATCGATATATATAGATATCATTTTCTCATCGATCCTTATAATCGGAATCTGGAATATACCAATCCACTACAGTTGCATATAGGAGTGAACATGTTAACTTGAACTATTCTTTATCTATAAATGTTAAAACAATGTCTAGCATTTGGTGGGCGGGAAGTTACAAAGTATATAGAGAAAAATTTGCGTTTAGATCGGTACTTGCTCAGGTAGCTCAGATGGTAAGAGCACTTGGTCTAGAGAACCAAGGGTCCCGGGTTCAAGTCCCTGGTCTAGGCGTAAAATTTTCTCTTTCAAATAGAATTTATCCATCAATGAGAAGTAATAAATTAATAATAAAACATCGAAAAAAAGCCGTACTGGCATTTATAATGTAATGTAAAATTCCCAAATATGTCTTCTTAATATAGGAGCCACCATTTGCAAAGATAGAAGCAAAGGCTTAACAGCATTTGGGGCGGGAAATTACAAAGTAATAGAGCACAAATTTGCGTTTAGAGGTAGTACTTGCTCAGGTAGCTCAGATGGTAGAGCACTTGGTCTAGGAAAACCAAGGGTCTCGGGTTCAAGTCCCGGTCTGAGCATATAATTTTTTCTCTTCAATATGGTCTATCATTGTTGTAATGAAAAAGGTCAAAGAACTGATTATTTTGACAGAGTTAAATATTTACCAGCTGAATTTGCAGTTATCAAATAATGCAAGTGTTCCATGTATAAATCAAGTGAGTAGGTGTCAATGGTTTGTAAATCATTTCATTTATTTTACATCGAAGCTTTTTACGCTTAATTAATTATAGTTAGTGTGTTATTTACTGTTATTTTTGAGATAAAGATTTTAAGTACACCTGAGTCATGTACAGTGAAGTGAAATGTTAAACAAAATATTTAGATAATGATTAATAGAAAGAATGACATTCCAGTTTTTTGTTGAAGTGTTTGTAAGTAACCATTGAATAAATTAAACAAGTATAACTGTCAGATCATATAATTTTTCTCTTCAAATATGAAGTATAACGGTACTAGACCGTTTATAGGAAATCATTTATTTTCATTCTGTAAGTATAATGGCTTCTCACATAGGTAGAAATTGTGTTAAAATGTATTCTTCGTATATCTGGCCATAAGAAATTAGGTAATGGAAATGATATTTATGATCTACTTCATAAGTTCTTTATGTGCAAGGGCTTGATTCTGAATTTGGCCAATCTCCTGGAGGATAAATTTTTCTACGTTCTAAATCATGTGAGTGCTTGATATATACGAGTATAACATACAAAATGCAAATATATGGAGAACATTTTACTCTACACTGTTTAACATATGTCTTGAAATTTTTTATTGCTCCATGAAATTATTACATAGAGCAACTAGCTTTCTATAGGTGGTCAAATACTGTGTCTATGACTGCACTCAGCTGCCATTTTTCCCTTGTGTAAAAGTAACTTTTTTTTACAGTTCATTTTTCGGTGTTACCGTCCTATATATTAGTGGCATGCTGTGTTATTTTACAGAGGGGAAATGCAGTAATGGAAACTGTTCATTACTAGAATCTGGATTTGTATGCAGAATAAAGTACTAAATATTGCATGGAAAATGTAGAAAATATGCACACCAATATACAAAAAACATGATAGCAATAAAATCAAAATACATTATTTTCAAATACAATAGGGAAGTAACATTAAGAGGTTTGTTTAATAATTAAAACCCTTTTAATAAAATGACTTTCTCCAAATATTTCAAAAGGTTAGTATCGTGAAGACACGCAACTTGTGAGCTGAGATGTTAAAACATTTTCTCCAACTCATTTATTCATATAAATACCTCATAGTGTTTCCTCCCACTGTAAATTTATTAAAATTAAAACATTTTGTTTGTTCATTCTTACCTCTTAGGAGTTGTTTTTTGTCGAACATATGTTTCAGAGCTTCTTAGCCCCATCGTCAGTCTGTAATCGCTGACGATGGGGTTAAGAAGCTCTGAAACATATGTTCGACAAAAACAACTCTAAGAGGTAAGAATGAATAGACAAAATGTTTTAATTATCAAATACATTGTTTGCTTTGTGGGTAATCTTACCTTATTCCTGGCTGTTTATAGCAGGTAAGGAAGTTTTTCATGAGGTTGTTCTTTTGTTGAAGCCTCTTCATCTGTCAGTGAAGAAGGTTTTGTACAATGAAAATGTCCTTTCTGCATTACATGATGTCACAGATGCATGTGAAAAACACCACAGTTTCTTCTTCAATGAATTTCACTTCGGTTACAGTTTTTCACTATCACCAGAGAGCATTTTACAAATTTGAAAAATTTCTATTGGTATCCAGGATTTTTATTTAAAATATTTCACTAAGCTTATCAATGGGATTTTAGTATCCTGGTAATTATTATTTCTCAAGGGCCACGTGTATTCCCCCTCATACACAGAATGTAAATATACACGTTACACTTATATCCAATTGATTGCAGAGACTTTATAATTAAACAATATTAATTCATAATTAATTAATTGCTAGCAATTAGCTGAAGCAATAATTAAATAATTTAAATACCACATTTAGGAGTAAAAATATGCATTTATGTGCTATAAAATCGAAAATTAGCATTTCTCCTGGAATATGCATTTCTATGGCATAATCAAATTGTTTGAAAGAGACCACTTACTTAATTAGATAAATCATTTCCGCATACTTTTTAAATGTGTAAAACAAAACATGCATTTTTGCATACAAATCCAGGTTCTAGTCCATTACACTAATTTTAACAAATCTACACAGGTTAATATAAAAATAATTTAATATGTTAGGTAATTCATATTAAATGAAAAATAATAGCATAACTACTCATCTGGACAAAATTTTTCTATGACATCAACATAAAACTGATGTCAAAAAAAGCTGTTACTATCCATACTCTACTGTTTGATTTCAAAAAGAACACAAAACCAGCAAATAATTTATTTTTTCGTTTTGGAATTGAGTTGCATCAGGGGAACATAATGGTACCGTGCAGTTCTGGCTTCTTTAGTCACTTTTGAGGGATCTATGGAGTATGGTGCGGTAAGAGGGGAGGGAAAGTTGCAGGTACTGCCAGCAACTAACCTCAGTTTAGAAAACATATAGTTACTACACATTTTCTTATTTATTAGTTTCTGTGTTAGTGAATATTTTTGTTTGTCTAATTACGTTTAGAGTGTTAACATATGCATCAGAACCTTGGACCATGTTGAAATCTGATGAGGAATTATTAGGGCGTTTTGAAAGGAAGATACTGAGATCCATTTTTGGTGCCGTGAGAGGAAAATAATGCATGAAGAAAGAGATACAATAATGAATTGTATAAACTGTACAATCAGCCAGATATTCTGAATTTTGTTAAAGTTAATAGATTGGCATGGGCTGGACACATTATTTGCATGGACAACAAAAGGATTACAAAAATAATTTACAATGAACAATCACTATTGGCCAGAAAAGTTGGAAGACCTAAATTAAGATGGGAGAAAGTATAATTCAAGACATTAAGATTTTTAAAATAAAAAAACTGGAAGAATGAAGCGCAGAACAGGGAAGTCTGGCATAAGCTTCTGAAGGTGGCCAAGGCCCACATGGGCTGTCGAGCCAAATATGATGATGATGATAATTTAGAGTGTTCATTATAGAATAGCGTTGTTTTTTATAACAATTAATTTTATTATTATTAATAAGATTTGCTACTAGTTTCCCTCCCCCACTTGGCAATGTTTCATCCTGCCATGTGCCTTGGTTTCACCAAATGGCTACTATAAGTGCCACTGCCATCAGAGAAGCAATAATTGATCTCCTCGGTTGTTTTGTATAACAGATTTGTATGTGAATGGTATTATTTTCTCAGTTATGCCCTAGATAGCTGGAGGACATATGGTAACAGCCATCTGCTCATGGAAGCAGAAACACAATGGCAAGGACTTATAAACATTGTAACATTCCTTTTGGCACTTACCATTATGTTCCCCCGAGCAGCACAATTCATAAAAATGACTTTTGCCACAATGGAATACAACAGAAATAAAATATCCTAAAAGAAAATTTTTCCCATTTGTGAATACCACGTTAATATGACTGTTAGGTTTAGCTTCCATTTTGTTTTACATTATGAAATTTATTCGTTTGAGTGTAAGATCATGTTTGGGAATTTATTGTGAAGGTTGGTCATTTTTTATTTTTTATGTCATAATGTGCTTGCCATCTATCGAAACTTCATTAGCATTGTGCATGTGCACTACTGTTCTGTAAAACAGAAAAAAAAATCTTGATTTATCCAATAAAAACTTTTTCTCAGTGGATTTGTTTCATTAACCGACTTGTTTTTTTTATTCCACATTTAGTACACAACAAAGGACAGAATATTGATTTTTAGGTTCATTTAGTTTTTCTGGGCTAATATGGCTATTATAATGACTTGTAAAATGGAATGCGTTTCACACTGACTACAGTGTCAGAAAGCGTGTAGTATCATTTGCTTTAGGGACAGGCTACTGAAAGAAACATCCCCCCAAGTAGTTATGGGGATGAGAGTACATGACCATGAGTGGTAAAGTTAGACCAAATGCCCTAATAATCCATGTCATACTTCACAAGCACACTTGTACTCCTTTGACAATATACAAAAACAAAAATGTACTATTTGAAGAGAAAAATTATATGCTCAGGCTGGGGCTTGAACCCAGGACCTTTGGCTTTCCAGGCCAATATTCTACTGATGTTGAGCTGCCTGAGCAAATTTCTCTCTTATATACACTGTTAATTCCCTGCACACCAAATTCTAAGAAACCTTTGCTTCTATCTTGCAAATGGCGCTTCTTTATTAAGAAGACATTTATTTGGGAATTTTACATTACATTATAAAGCCAGTATGGCTTCTTTTGATGTTTTCTATTATTTATTTCATACATCTCAATGCTGGATAAATCATATTTGAAGAGAAAAATTATATGCTCAGACTGAAGCTTGAACCCAGGACCTTTGGCTTTCTAGGCCAATGCTCTACTGACTGAGTCACCTGAGCAAGTTCCAATCTAAACACGCAAATTTTTCTCTTGTATACGCTGTTAATCCATCATTCATATGTATGAAATGAATAATAAAAACATTGAAAAAGTAATATTTAATTTTAGGAAGTGACATTTGAGGTTATTTTAAATTATATTATTTTTAGTCTGAACATCTTACCTCAATATTAATGTTGATTTGTTCTTGAACATGTTTCAAAACAATTCTGTTTGGACAAGCTGATGATAAAACAGAATTGTTTTGAAACATGTTCAAGAATAAATCAACATTAATATTGAGGTAAGATGATCAGACTAAAAATAACATAATTGAAAAAAATACTAATTTATTTTATCTAATAATCATAGATACACAGAAGTTGTGTACCACAGACAGCTCGAGCTTGTTGCTCATATTAATGTATAATGAGAAACACACAGTCTGGAGAGAGCTGAAATAATAATGTAAATAAAAAAACATTATGGATATCCCTATGAATTAAGTATTTATATTTAAAGTTGTCTATTTTTTTATTGTGTTCTGAATTTTTATTAAATGTAATGATGTTTTGGCAGGGCCAGGAGCGGGTTGAAGCAAATAATGAACAGAGGTTGCCTCTCAAGAAACGGCATTACCACATCTCAACAGCTGCTACCAATCTTCAGCCAACAAATTCTGTATCTGGTTCTCCACAAGCTGACTCTACAGTAACAGCTGTGGACTGCACTAAAAAAGCACTGGATCGTACAGGGACACAGGAGAAGGACAAGCCACCGTCAACAGCTAGTGTCAGCATCGCTGGTAAAAGTCAAGGCAAACCATCTGAGAAACCACCGATTGCACGTGACAAAAGTACTTGTAACACTAGTGCCAATAACAGTGCTTCAAGTACTAGCAACAGTGATGTTAAATCTAAAACCAGTCATAGATCTGCCAAGAAACTCTATTGATGAAGCAATAGAAGCTTGTATTACTAGGTATACTGCGACGTCACCACCTGTAGAAACTTCAAACTCCAGCCGTACATACAGTGATAGCAACTCCAAAGAAACGGCATCGTCTAGAAACAGCAGCCGCAGCAGCTGGTATGGTGGGAAAAGCCCTTGTGCATCGTTAAATAAAAGTAAAGATAATTTGGTGGAAAGCGGATCTGTAAATAACAGTAAAACGTCTAATGTAACTGTTATTACTCCTCCTCCAAGCAAACGAACTGTTTCAAGGAGTGCAAGTATAAATTCTGGAAATGCTTTGCCACCTGTTGATTCAAGTACTTCTGCAGATATTTCGAAAGTATCACAGCTTCCAGATTCTAGTGTGAGTAGTGGTATATTAGAAGTGAACACGGACAATACAGTTGCTGTGTCAACAAATCTTAAAGTTACACCTACTACAAATAAGATTACATCTTCAAACAGAACATCACCACCTTCTAGCCGATCGGCATCACAAATTAACAAAGCAATTTCTCCGTCAAACAAAGTTTCTACATCATTGAGTAAAACGTCAGTTACATCTACAAAACCATCATCAACAAACAGCAAAACGTCTTCACCTAGTAAAGTATCTGCAGCCAGTAACAAAGCGACTTCTTCTCCAGTTAAGCAGTCTTCTCCAGTTACAAGAGTGACTACGCCAAGCAAAGTTTCTGCCCCAGCATCAGTTTCAACAACAACAAAAGTATCGACTTCGACAAATAAGACTGTATCGCCGTCAAATAAAACGTTAGTACCTGTGAATAAGACGTCTTCTCCAAAATCGACGGCGGTTTCTTCTAAAGTATTGCCCTCTACTACGGTAGTAACAGTTTCTGCTGCTACCGTTACTACTACTACTACTACAGCAGCCACAATAGCTGCTACTACCATTGTGACAATGGCTACTATGACTACAACGATAACAGTTTCAACAACATCAGCTGTTGGTGAAACATTATTGTCGTGTAAGTTAGCTTCAATGCCTGTACATCACAATTTAAGGTTAAAACGTGCTAGTGCTTCAGGAGATAAAGATGAAACTTTGTCAAGACGTGGAGTGGGTAAGAAAAAGAAATTGATTAGAGATGTTCGTGTACATGTAACAAAACTTTCTCCTACAGACTTCCTTTTAAAGAAACACGTTGGTGCTGGTAAACAACGGGTACGTAGAAGGAAAGCCATAAATCGTACAGGGTTCCCAATCAAAAAGAAAAAGAAGAAGCAATTGTGTTTAAATAATTCCCCTGTTCCTATCCCTCTTTCGACACCTGTGATAAATGTAGATATTAAGAAAACTGTTACTGACAACACTGCTCCAAAAACTGCTACACAGGACAGTGAGGTTAAAGAAATTCTAAATAATAGTGAAATGAAACGTCGTTCGAGTTCGTTGAAGAAAGAAAAAAATAATAGAATCTCTGATACGCGTCCCAAAGACAAAGATGATAAAGTTAAGGTTGATGTGAAGGTAAAGGGGGAGTTAAAACCAGTGGAGACAGTGACTCGTGAATCAAGACAAACAGTAAATGGTAAGCGTGATGTTGTAAAGTTGTCTAATGCTCATTTAGAAGACATTCCTCTTAAAGAAAGGAGAGAGATGACTGAGGCAAAAATGCTGGAGGGAAAAGAGAAAAGTGTCGATGACAAAGTAGATAGCATGGAAGTGGTTAGTAGTGAAGTGTCGTGTACTGAAACCAAAGAGCCCCAAACAAGTTCAAAAATTAAATCGGAGATTACTCAAGATCGTTCAAAGGCAGCAGAATCCTGTAATCTTGCTAGTGTAGCATCAGATGCAGTGCATACCTGTGTCCAGTGCTCAAACTCCTGAAGTGGTAGAGAAAGAGATTAAACTGAGGAAGAAGAAAAGAGAAAGGGGACAGTTCAAAAGATGATCAATGTTCTCCATTGCCGCTGAGTGCAAAACGCATGAGGAAGTGCAGAGAGGAAGATGTTGATCAGGATGAACAGGTGAGTTTGTGTCAAGTTACCTCTGATAATAATATAATGTAATACATATTTTTGTTTAAGTTATGTAGATAGGAAATAACACTATGAGGTTTTTTAATATTGTTTATTTTTTATTATTTCACTCACCTCATACTTCATAATTCATAGCAGACCCTGGGTTTCTTCACACTATTTTGTGACATTCTCAATGCTGCGTCACGTTCACAACTGACGTCCCAACGGCCTTCTATCCTGCAGACTGACTCCCCGCGCCATAGAATAGAAACCAAAACAAAATTACTTAAACAATTTGGAAAAACCGAAGGAACTCACAATTTGGGAAAAAATTTACATATGCAAGAATGAAAATACAACTATGAATTTTGAAATACCCGGTTTATAAAGAAAGAGGACTGATTTGGAAATTCTTCGTCGACCACCAAACATAGAATAGAAACCAAAACAAAATTACTTAAACATTGGAAAAACCGAAGGAACTCACAATTTGGGAAAAAATTTACATATGGCAAGAATGAAATACAACTATGAATTTTGAAATACCCGGTTATAAAGAAAGAGGACTGATTTGGAAATTCTTCGGTCGGCCACCAGATGGCGCGGAGGTCAGTCTGCAGGATATAGAAGGCCGTTGGACGTCAGTTGTGAACGGACGCAGCATTGAGAATGTCACAAAATATGTGAAGAAACCCAGGGTCTGCTATGAATTATGAAGTATGAGGTGAGTGAAATAATAAAAAATAAACAATATTTTGGTTTATTTATTCAATGCCACCACTTGTCATTTTGACAGGTATTCTCTCTGGCATGGCTTATTCTGACCCACCTTTCTAAAGTTGGGCGGCTGGAAGGCAGATTTGCAGCTGTCCCCGGTGATATATGGGGATAGATGATGATGACACCCAGGGGAGCACCATAATCCTAAACTTAATAAATATGTTAATGATGCTCAGATGAAGTTATAGTTGTAGAAAAATATATTAATATGACATTTAAGGTGGGTTGTTGGATGTGATGTCCCATGTTGTAGAAATATGATTGTAATAATTTAGATCGCTGATATTTGCCACGGCACTGATGACTCCCTTCAAGGGAATGAGGGAAAGTTTCTTACCATGAATAAGTAACGACATCTTTTTGTTAACAGTTAAAGTAAATGTTATTTTATTAAAGTTTTCATTTCTGTTTAGATGAATTTTGTAAATGATCAATAATTTAAAAGATTCCGGCTTAAATTAATAAATTTCACTTATTAGAAGATTATTACTTCATATATGTAATGGATGACTATTGCAACGGTCAATTTTTTTTACTACACTTTATTTTCACTTTATGGATTATTTATACTCCATATGAATTCAATTTATATCACAATATTATTTTCCGTAACTTTGACACCATTTTTGTCAACTAATATCGAGAAATGAACTATAATTCTCTTTATTTCTGATGACCTGTAGTTTTACATCCGTCTGACTTCTTTCAAGTATTGTAGCCACCTTGTTTGTTCTGGGAAAAATCCCATTTCATTTCTGTTATAATCTGGAAGTTCTGATTGGTCCAACTGAAAAGGAAGGAGTACTACTGGCTGACTCCCATCCAATGCCATTTGTGTTTGTTTATAAAAAATATCAATTCAAATATTCAAAGTATTTTTACATATTAAATCAATATGAAATACATCCAACTGTATTAACAGTTTATACTGACCATTTTGAATGTTTTTTATATACTTATAAAAAAAAATAATTTCATGATATATTAAATAATTTTTACACTTACACATAATATAAACTTTCAATTTTCAGGTTTTCAGAATGTTAGAAGAAGGCCTTTGTCCTCTACCAGCTGGCTGCTGACCTTACATCCACTTGTATCAATCACAGATCATCCAGCCAGTATAGGAATGACATGTGGTTAGCGTGTCGGGTCCTTCAGTCATTACAATTTATTTTTCAACTTGATTCCTAGCATCTTATATTTCACTATATATTTATAACTTCAGTGGAAAATTATTTGAAGATATTTATTTATTTCTGGATACACATGATCTGCAATATTGATGTTCTTTGTTTTATGTCGCCCATAAAAGTGGTTAAATATTAAATACATATCCGACTACAAGTATTACAAATACATTATCAGAATTTATTTACTAGTCCACCATTATAGACCACTCACAAGCTTTCTTGGGGAGCACAATCCTTATCATGGGTGTTCCAAATATGAGAATTCTCTGTGTTTACATGGCAGCTGGCCTTTCGTGACTTGTGTTAAGATAAACTTAAACTTTTTTTAATTTTAGTTCTGTTTGTATGTGTAGCTTTAACATGAAAAAACATTGTTTTGTAAAATTTTGTTAGCCGTTATGTCTATATATTATTTCTTGAAACATTTGCTATGCCACCCATTCCAACAACTGCGAACCTTGATATATTATGTCACTCAGTGTGAAAAGGCAACTGTAAAGAGACTGATTTTTAGCAATAAAGTTAAGATTGAATGTGATGTTAAAGGGGGAGTTAAAACCAGTGAAGCCAGTGACTTGTGAATCAAGACAAACAGTAAATGGGTAATCATGATGTTGTAAGTGTAACTAGTGTTTCAAATAAGAAGGTGATCACTAAAAAAAATTATATAACCGAAAAAAGTCACTAGAATAAAAGCTTTATTTTTTTCTCACTCATAACAGCTGACTTTTTTATTAATTTGTTTATCATTAAATTTATCTTAAAGTCTTACTAGGATTCCCTATCCATCATCCATCAAATGATATTATACTTTTTGAAAATTATTTTTTCATTGAGAGAGTAATTAATATTATAATTACAAAGAAATAAACGTTATCTCATCAAAGCATAATTTATTACGTCGACGTTTCAATCTCCTTATGTGAGATAATTTCATAAACATATCTGAAAATGACCTCACATAAGGAGATTGAAACTTCGACTAATAATTTATTCTTTGACTGAGATAACGTTTATTTCTTTGTAATTATAATATCATCTCTGAAAGTTTGATATTGGTAAGCAAGTGGATGATTAAGTTATGTAGATAGGAAATAACACTATGAGGTCTTCTTTAATATTGTTTATTTTTTATTACATTTCACTCACCTCATACTTCATAATCATAGCAAGACCCCTGGGTTCTCTCACGCCAATTTGTGACATTGTCAATGCTGCGTCACGTTCACAACTCAGTTGTTGAACGTGACGCAGCATGGACAATGTCACAAATTACGTGAAAAAACCAGGGTCTCGCTATGATTATAATGAAGTATGAGGTGAGTTGAAATAATAAAAAATAAAAAGTGTATGATTTTTTAAACTTTTATGTATTTCGCTAGCTAGATTTAAAAAACAGTCAAGAACTGATGTGTTAAACTTAAAACTGGAACTCAGTGTGTTAAGATCTGTCATAAGATGTCACCACCAAATATGCAAAATGTTATTTTGAAAAGAAAAAATCAGCGTGGATTGACGTGCAGTGTCCGCATAAAATAAACACACTCTCTGTGGAGTGCTGATCGAGCATAGTTCGACATGCACCACGCGTGTTTTATTATGATGGTTAATGAAAATATACCAAGAAAACAGGCTTTATGAATGCCATCTCATAAAGGATGATATTAAAATTCCATTAACATAGAACGATATGAGTATATTTAAATTCCCACACCTGAAGGGTTAAGATTTCAAGGAAGTAACCAATGAGGTTAATTTAGATATTATGAGTTAAGATATGGACTACTCACACTCATATTTTGTAGCTTTTTGAAGACTTAAGTATCGATGCTCTTAGGCATTATTGTCACTTCTTTCTAGAAAGAAAAAAAGCACAAATATGAGGTGAGTAGTCAGTATATCTAACTCATAATATCTAGAAAAATTCATGTCTGAACCGGCATTTGAACCAAAGACCTCTAGCTTTGTACGCTAATGTACTATCCATACACTATCCGGGCTTTTGATGCAACCACGTGTATCCATTATGCTAGCATACAAATTTAAGAGGCTTGGTTTCAAATCCCAGTGCAGGCTTTAATTTTTGTTTTTAAAATAATAATTTGTCCACCATTATAAGTGTTAAAATATAAATAAAATTATATTGGATACACAAAAAGTTTTTCATATTTTATTCTCTCTTTGACTTCAGTCCTTTGAGTCTAGCCTTTGTTAAGAGTTTCTTAACCAAGTTAATTTGTATTATTTGAATCGTTAAAAATGTTGTTGAGTTTGAAATGAATAGTTTCATCATGTGATTCTTTATCATATGTCGTCTATACACACTGTTAATTATTAACTTGCATAACATACTATTAAGTGAATCAGATTTTTACGCTCTCTCCTCAATTTTTGTATCTTTTCCAAGACTAGTTTCAAGGAAAGTATACAAAATATGAGGTGAGGTGTAAAATATTATTTATTATTTAATGATCATTAAATAAAATCTTATAGTGGTTACTCCTAAAAATTTGACTATTAAGCTACATTATTATTTCAGTCTGTGATCTCTTGCCATTTGAAGTTCTACCTTGTAGTGATGTGCCATCTGGAGATGCAGTCTACCAATCTTGCCGTCGCAAGAAACAACCAAGATGGAGGAAAAAGTTCTTGGCAGCAGGGCTCTTCTCTAATTATTATAAGGAAGATGAGTAAGTCTTTAGCTTTTAAATGTATCACACAAGTTCTAGGATATACTAATTCCGAACTAAGGTCCAGTTGTACAGTAAACAAACTTGGCATGAACTATTACTCAATCTATTGGGGAAACTGTAGTACTAGTTTTAACCACCATATGAACTGAATTGTGTTTGGAATGTCAGTGGTAGAAAACATTGTTCTTAAGCAATATCGTGTTTTATGGGAAATAAAACTGAATACAAGGGTAAGATGGTACCAATAATTAGAACTTCCATTTCTTATATATTTACGACAAAAAATTATATATGGGCCTGATCTGACGTTTATACTTTCTCATATGTTGTCGATGGATATAGTTTTATTTACATTTAATTAAAAGCAGAAATTATACTATCAATGCTGATTCACACTGTAAATTCTGCTTTTATTATCACCACATCCTCTCTGGCTTAATCTGAGATATTTTTCACTAAATGTTTGAAAAACGTTCCAAATAATTAGTTTCTCTTCCGCTCTTTCAATTGCTTTTCTTTTTCAATGTATTATAATTCTACAGAAGCAGCTATATGTGGAACAATTGAAATTCCAAGTATTCTGCATTGTGCATGTGTAAGAATAAAGCAGTGCTCATATTAATATATTAAAATTGTAATTATATATTTTAAGATTCTCCCATATATAATATATATATGATATATATATATTATATATATTTATTTATTTCCTTTATTTCAAGTCTCAACATAAAAAAATAACATTTTCTTAATGCTTCAAGGTAAAAAACTGTTACTTGACCAATGAAAATGCAGTCATTATCTGGTTTTTTACACTGCTACTGGAACTTAGCTCAGAATAGATAGTAGTATAGTTTACATGGTGCAGAATGATGACTTTGGCATCCCCTCAGCTTAAGTGTTGTGTGGATCAGCAGAAGACAGGAGAGTTCCGTTCGAACTTTCTTTTTCTAAAATTATTTTATCCTTTCCATAGATAAGAATTACATAGATAATCTGACAATGAATTAAAATTAATATAATCAATTTGGAAATTTTTAACATTATGAGGGTTTAATTCATAAGAATTAAATGAATCGTGATTTCTTCTTCTAACATCACTTCTATGTTTTTTTAAAACACAGCACTGCAGTATCAGCGACCATCGTCACCATCCTCAGCTGTTTTTCACAACATGAGGATGGTGATACGGTTGCTGATACTGCAGTGCTGTGTTTAAAAAAAAAAACATAGAAGTATGAGGTAAGAAGAAATCATTTAATTCTTATGAATTAAAATTAATCCAGACAATGATGTTTTTATTATTAATTTAACATTTCTCAATGAAAGATAATTATAATTTGAAGAGAAAAATTTTCACTTAGACCGAGACTCGAAACCCGGGACCTTTGGCTTGCCGGGCCAAATGCTCTACCAACTGAGCTACCGAGGCGAGTTATGATCTAGACTCCCATTTTTTCTCTTATATAGTTGTAATCCCTCTTACCCAAAGCTTTTTGAAAC